>UFQX01000401.1:0-242181 GCA_900497675.1 Arapaima gigas | reverse complement strand
AAAAAAAGGGGGGGGGGGGGGGGGGGGGGCTTACTCATCGATTTTATCAGGGAAACCCCAGCAACGGCGGGGGTTGGTGTCGCCGTGGCCAGTGTGGATGAAGCTGTGCTTAAGCGGACGGCTGATATCATGGGCTGACAGGCCAGCCACAGAGGTCACGGCATTTCTGGGGAACTGGCCCACCTTCAGGGTGCGCTTGTTCTGGCCCCGCCACCAGTAGTTCTCTGCCCTGGTGATGGAACAAGGAGAATGAAAGCAAAAGTAAAAGATGGGGAAAAAAACTCCTTCACTTGTTTTTACTTATTTACGTTGATTATTTGAGGAGACACTGTAAATTCCAAGAATTAAAACATGATTGACAGGAAGGCACTGGTTTTGGGGTCAAAGAAGAAAATTTAAAGTTAAAAAAATAACTCAGAAATCCAAGAAATACTGTAGAAAACACAAATTAACTGAGATTCAGACCACTTAGACAGACCTGCCCTCAATGATGGTGATGACATCAGCCACTTGAATCTGTAGTTTGTCTGATTCCTCAAAGTCCTGCAGTGCCCTCATGTCAGTGGGCATGGTCTGTAAAAGGGAGAAAACAGGACAGCAGGGTGCCAAAATGCCCACAATAACATAGTGCCAAGTCTGAGAATATGGCAAAAACACTTTATGAAAAACAACATAACATATGCTCCTAGCCCCACAGAGGTTAACAGCTAACATATGTGAGAACCAAAGACTACACATTTTGCAGTTTCCCCATTTGGCCTAAATGATTCAGCTGAATCACCACACTACTAAGTATTGTAACAGCTGCCCAATCTAGGAACAGGGAAAAAAATCTAGCTTCACAAATTTTACTTTTCAATCACAGTGCTCCCTGGTTCCCTCACCTCTACAAGGAACTCACGCAGAGCCATGAAGGTTGGCCTGTCATCAGGCTTCTGGGCCCAACACTGCAGCATAACATTGTAGATATCCTGGGGACAGTGTTCTGGCTTGGGCAGCCGCTCGCCCTCCTTGTCCATCTTGTGGAGGATCTACATGAGCCCAGGTGAACATGCATACAGCATTAAGTGTTTCAGGTTCAAGTAGTCAATCATGACAACTGAAAATTGGATGTATGAAAATCAAAAATTTATAGTCAGTCTAGTAAATGGTAGCAAAACTGAAAAGTTCAGAGCAGAGAAAGGGTCTGACCTGGCTGCCATTGAGCCCCAGCCAGGGCTCCTGGCCATAGGTGTACATCTCCCACAAAGTAACACCAAACATCCAGGTATCACTGGCATGAGAAAATGTGCGTGTCTTCAGGCTCTCAGGGGCACACCTGGTGGAAGGGAGAGAGACACATGCACAAAGCACGAATGCATACACAGAGAGATCAACACCCATATCATTCATAATCAGACCCCAAGAACATAAATTAAGGTACAATGCTGCCAGAATTTTTTTAACAAAAATTCTATCATATATGTAAATAAACATTTAGTAACTTTATAAAAAAAGTATTATATAAAAAATTTCAGTATCAAGCTGTCACAAGCTGTCAGGCTTTATACTTTTCACTAACTCACACACACACACGCACCAAGCAAATGGAACCTTGCGATGTTCCTGCATGACGTAGTGGTCGTCATTATTGGGCAGTGCCCTCATAAGGCCAAAGTCTCCAATCTTTACAAGGTCATTTGATGCCAGCAGAATGTTGCGGGCAGCCAGGTCGCGGTGGATAAAGCGGCGGGACTCCAGGTAGCCCATGCCGCTCGCAATCTGGATGGCGTACTGGCACAGTGTTGAGATCAAGAAGAGGCCCTGTGTTTTTCTCAGGCGATCCAGCAGGGAGCCCAGGGGGGCCAGCTCTGTCACCTGGTATTAAACACATGGATACAGATACACATATTGTACATTCTTAAAATTTCTTTTAAGAACTCTTACAAGGTGCTGAATATTGCAGAGCTAAAAAGTCCTTTCATTCAACAACTAAATACACTTAAGACCAATCGGGTGAACAGTTCTGTGTCTCTATTCACATGCCCCTAGACTTGTCCATCTCACCATCTTCATGGGGTGGGTGAGGACGACTCCATAGAGCCGGATTAGGTTCTGGTGGTCCAATGAGTGCATGGCATTGACCTCACGGATAAAGTCATCCAGGGCATCAGGCTGGGTCAGAACATCCGTCTTTAAGCACTTCACAGCCACACTGAGCTGGGGAGATATGAAAGTGGAAAGCCATTATTTTCCATCCATGAACCTCCTTTCCATCCTCCATGAACCTCCAAACAATTCTCCAGTTCTTTACAAAGCCCCAGTACAGCCTTCACACTCTGGGAGAGGGTTTGGCTTTAGCCAGATGTAAAGTTACTGGCTTAGCAATCGTTTTCTGCTAATTCTTCTGCCAGATGAGCGCTCTGGGATCCAGCTAAAGTTATTATGTATGTGGGGAAGATGGGCCCCACAGGGACCCACAGATATAAACCTTCCACTTCACACTAATGTCACATGCTCACTACTTATGCCATTATTCCTTCAAGGTGCCACAATATTATACCCAGCATTCAAAGGGATGTTTTATGTCCCATTCTTACCTTTAATCCCCCCACTCACCACTTTGCCGGTAGGTGCAAGCCACTCGCCACGCTTAACCACACCGAAGGAACCATCGCCCAGCTTCTCAAAGAGCACCAAATCTTTGTCACTGATTAGGCAGGTGAGTGCCTGCTGCTGGCATTCACTTGTAGGCAGTGTGGATGAGGGCTTGCAGAACGTGATTGCTGGCCGTGCCTGGAAGTCACCATCAGGGCGCTTCCCACTAAATACCTGAGCCAGGGGTTGAGAGGGGTGCAGGTAAGAGGATTCCCACCACACCAATAGCACATTTAATCCCATTCAACATTCAGACTGCTGAATATTTAACTTCTCTAAAATGAGAATTTTACCATCTCCTTCCCTTATGACTGAACAGTCACCCATCTGTCATATGTAACCCCGCCCCCTCATCCTGTCAGAAGAAGCCAGTGAGGCATCACCTGATGGAAAACAGACTGGCAGCCCCCGAGTAAGTCTTCTGGAGACTGAGAGTACCCTCTAATGATATCTGCACCACATGTGTGACTTTGGGATATTGAATTACCTCCCCTCAAGTGCTGCCAAGGGGGGAAGGACCTGTTCTGCCAGTGCTGATGGTTAGCCAAAACATTGGTGCTATGAAATACTTCCTAAGCAGAGCCAGAGAGCTGGAAAAAGACAGCTTAATATCCAGTCATGTGAGAAGGGAAAGAAGTTCTTCTGTGCTGGCTGCCTGTCTTAAACAGGGATTTAAATTTGTACTCCAGAGCTTCAACAGTCCAGGCTCTAACATTGAGCATCACTGAGTTTATGGCAAAACTATAAAACATTCATCAATGTAAGCAGATAAGCTTCAACAGCAAAAACCAAATAAACTGTTATAAAGGGATTGCTGAACAACCTGCAGTGTCTCATTCACAGTTTGGTTGGCATTAAATTTGAAACAAAAAAAACCTTGAAACAGTCACTGACATTCACACAGACAGACACACACAAAGGCAGATTACAGTGTCTTGCCGTGACCGGAATAAACAGGTAATTTTAGAAAGCTATCAATCCCCTTGCTTCCTGTGGAAAACAGCCGACAGCACAGTAAGGGGCCCTGTCCACACTCTCAGTTACAGTGAGGGAAAACGTGACTGTAAACACAGAGTTATGGGCCTTATGGTTGCTCCAATGCATGTTTCACATGTGTACCTTACTCATCCAAGACTTGCGCTTGCACAAAGCCTTCCTCCTTCTTACTGCCTCCCACAGTCGTCGCTGCCCTTGAAAGGTGACAGAGAAAGATTCAAAGTTTTAACTGCATGTTTATATTTTCCATGCTTTAACTACTTCATTTATTTTTTTCGTTTGCATACATTTTTCATATGAATATTTTGCCAGAACCACATCAATAAAGATGTGGAAACACATGCTGGAAAACAGATGAGGTGTGGGAGTTCTATAATGAATTCTGCACTGATGTGTGTGAAGGTACAAGGAACCAAATGGGAGGGAAGAAAACATCTAATTAATAAACAGAGCTGAAAGAAGTTTAATCTCCTCTAAAAACAGAGGCACCTTTATCTTAGAAGTACAAGTGTTACAATCAAGCCACTTATTTGAGCAAAGATGGCCTTTTAGTGTTAAGAGACATGCTTTGGTTTTGGCACCAGTTCCATCTCTGCTGTAATGTTTGTTTAGTTATGTTTGTTAAGAATGCAGCACTTGTTTATACTATGTATTAAAAACCTTTTTTATGTAGCAAGGCGATGCTGGCAAGAAACCAAGCGAGATGGACCCCTGTACGCCCACTCAATGACTAGACAGGGGCAAAGGAAAGCATTCCAAAATGGGACAAGGAAGAACCAGGTGTCCCTATGCTCTCAGAGGCTCATCTCCAGGAAACAGCTTGTGTGTGACATGGCCTGACACATGCCTCTTGTTATACTAAAGCCCTCCCCCAATCCCTTGTAAACTCTACTACATAACGGTGCCACAGCAATCATCCATTGCATTGACACATTATGTGGACTCCATAGAAAAGTAGTTTGTTCCATCCACAATGGACTTCTTACACTGGTTTACTGGCATCATTAACCATTCACACCATTTTAACTGCAAGATTGATACTCTGTTGCTCTGTTATTGTTAAGGAGTTATGTGCAGCTGATCATATAAAGGGTGTGAAAGCTGTACGAGTATCAGTGCTGCATATAACCACATTATCAATACAGTACCACTCCAAAATGTGAGTATACGTGTGCATCCTGAGCACTACCCGTATAGGATAAACCGGACAACAGAGTGAAAGCAAAGCAGCCCACAAGTGTTCAGTAATTTTGGGAACTACTGCACAAGAGCGGGGAAGATATGTTAGCTCAAATCCTACTGACTTTTGTTTTCTTTCAAGGGATTTCATTAACAGTGTACTCATATTTTTGACTGGTGGTTTATACAGTACAGTACTGACTGGGACCCAGCCCCAGACTCACCAGGCCGCCCCATCCCAATCTTCTCCAGGTCTTCATTCTTAACGTAGTCGAAGTGTGACAGGCGGGTGACATTAAGCTCATCGCGGACACGCAGGAAGTATTGCTCCAGTTGTACCTCCATGAGCAGCTCAAGGAGCCACTCTGTGCCCTCATCAGACTGCATGCTGTCACTCCCCAGCGCCTGCATAGACAGACACAACAGCCAGCATGGCTTCTTTTACAACTGAGTGTGATGCTGTGTTACGTCCTGTTTTCCTGATTTCCTTTTCTCCTTGAGCGGTGACTATCAGCTGCTTGCAATTACCAGTTTCCTCCAGGGCCATCATATAGGCACTGTCAGGTTTAACACAGCTAAGACTGGAGTTCAGAGCAGCTGTTTCATGTCTACTGAGTGCCATGCAGTGGTTTTATGTCTGGCTCTGTCCTCAAACTTAGGGAAGGACTCAGCCTTTCCTCTCAATAGTCAGTATGTCAACAGACACTGTTTGTCCAAAGTATGCCAGCAACTGCATCACCGCAGGAGCCCATGGGAAATGAGAATAATGACTGAGACAACATGCACACTCACACCAAGCTCACAGGTTAACTTTTGGAAAAGCAGTCACAGCCAGTGATCTGTAGCTGTGCTCCAAACCATGGCTGGCTACTTGTTTATTGCCATGGTAACCCCCTTTCCCAGTGAGCCTTGGCCATGACAGCTTTTTATAGCCCCAACTATGCTGCCCTACTGAGGGGGGTGCTGGGGAGAACTCCTGCCGGCTCCCCTGGGTGGGGCTGTAAATGTTGTGAAAGCACAAAGCTGTCGACCCACAGACAGCTTTACCACACAACAGCATTTGGTTGAAAATATGTCAGAGAACAAGTGGCAAGAGCATGACTGCAGCACTTTTCAAACAGTCGGTTTCAGAGACAAAGTGAAATGTTGACATTGTGTCCTCCGTAAGGTCTGCACAACAGCACCAGCGAGAGTTGCCTTTCAGAAAGTTGCAAAGGGGCATAGTCTGTCCTTTGTCCCAGCAGGGCCCCCATCTGTGACGCACAGAGGGGTTGCGGGTCAGTGGGGTTACAACCTCTCCTCTGACAGGTCAACTGTGAATTGCTTGAGTTCAGACCATTACTTCCTTTTGCTCCTAGTCACGAGATGAAGGGCACCTCCCACCCCTATTCTACACACACACACACACACACACACACACACACACACACACACACACACAAAAAAAATGGTATTTCAGCCTATTAGGCTCAGGTGACTGGAGATCTGCAGAAGGGAAGGCAGAGAAAGACCTGTCCAAGAATATGAAATGTTCAGTCCTCTGACATTTTGAGTCCAATGTCACATAACTGTCCCTGCTATTCAAAGTGAGATCGAGACCCTGTTGTGGACCTGAGGGCAGCCACTACTCCCTACTTGTCACACCACGGGGGACACATTACTGCCCCTTCCCATGACCGTGTGCAACTACGTCACGTGGGCCATAACAAGTCATCATACTCAAAATCACACTAACTCACTGATTTTGAGCACTGAGCTTCCACAGTGCTCCCTGAATGCCGCCTTTCTTGGCCTTTTCCACACCAACAGGCACATAGGAGAGACTCGGAAGTGTTAGGAGGTATTTTTTAACAAAATCTTTCAAGCATGCTGAAAATAATTGTATTAAAAACAAATAACTATCACGGAAAAAGGAAAAACAAGACATTTCTGCATAGTCATTTTTAATTAAAAGAAAAAAAACATACATTTATCCATGCAGCTGTCCAGAAAGAAAAATATTGAGATTGCAGAGCGTGCATGTCTGAGGGCGGTCGGAAGCAGGACATACTGTTCGCATGGTGTCACTTTTGACATGGGGGTGGGGAATGGGCTCAGATTCTGGGGCTATTGCTGGAAACTGGCTCCTAGGAGTGGGCTAGGTGGACAATACTGAAATTATCCACACACATGCATGCATGCACATACACACAGAAAAACAATCATTCTTCACAAAGAGATCTCCTCATTCCCACCTCAACTTAGAAAGCAACAGAACCAACATGACATCATGAAGTGTTGAGCAAATAAAGTGCATATGCAGTACATTTACAAGTTTAAGCAGCAGAAGGGATCTGGAATTATGCTATCCCATTTTGTTAACACTGTAGGACAATACAGGTCACCTGCTTTGGTAAAGCTGCAAACCATTACGGCAGTTGCTGTAAAGTCATATACTACATTTTGTAAAAACATGAAGAATGACCATTTTCCTTTTGGCTCTGTACTGCAGCACACTTATTGCCAACTGCCAGCTTTAATTTGAGGGTTTTTACATCTATATTAGGTGAGCTGTCTAGGGACTGTCAGTTAGAAATCCATTGCATTGGTGACTTCCTAGTCTGGAATCTACAGACATAGTCAGATGCTGATGCTTTGCCAAAACAAAAATTGTGTCACTCTCCAAATACTCATGAAGAAAGGGAAAAAAACAATAAAAAAACAGCATGCTACATAAATTTCTTTGGTTCTATTGTGATAAGGCTGATATTTCCTTGACTGTCTAGGTGGCTGGAGCAAAACAAATGTGCAAGCATGCATAGACACACAAACACATAAACACACAGACACAGAGCACTCAGAGATGAGATACGGCTACAGGCCTCTTCAGGGTGTAATCACGGCTTAGACAACGGGTCAGATGAAGTGGAGGTTGTCGCTGGCCAGAATGTTATGATTACTAAGCTCTCAGACAAGTGAAGTCAAGAGGGAAGGTCTGATGCTGACCCATGCACTCCACATTAACCCCTCTAACTAACTCAGACAAGCTCTTATGTCCTGTACCACAGTAATAAAACCCACATGCAAACAATACCATCACACCTCTTGCATGAGATACAACACTGTATGGGGTCACTGCACTGCCACTTTACAGTTTATTTTCATTACTAACAAGCTATAAAAAAGTCTGAAAGACATCACCGAGGTAAGCACTGCAACTAAATGTCCCATTCTGGGATGCTCCTCAGTACACTAGCACTTTTGTTCATGTTTATCAACTGACATTTAGAGTTCAGTGTTGGCAATAGTGTTGGTTAATGGTACGGAAGAACATAGGAGAAAAAGTGGAGCTATCTGCCCATCTGGTGCTTTTTCGGCAGTGAGCACATGGGTTGAAAATGCTCTGAAAACTTGAGAAATAAGTGGCCTGAGAGCAAACAGGTAAGAACTTGTATAACAAGCACAAAACCTCTATTCTACCCCTTTCTTGGCCTCCAAATTGAAGCAAACATAGTGAGAGGTACACAGCAGAGAGGCAGTGCACTTACTCTGTACACATGGAATTGGGAGAAGAAGGGCAGAGACTTCTTGAGTTTGTCAAAACGGCGCATCCTTGCCCGGGAAGGTGGACTTGGCATTCAGGAGAGTGCCTGCAACCCCTGAGCCCCTGGGTGCCCTAAGCCCAAGGGAAGGCACATGGCTCCCCTGTTCCAGCTGCCCTCTTGGTGCATTCCATTGCTGGCCAGTCCCTCAACAGCTGTTTAAAGATCCCTGGAGTCCACCACTTTCCAGCAGCCAGTTTAAAAACACAAGATGGTTGGCTGGGACCTTGGCTCAGTCCTGGGATGCTGCCTCCAGAGCAAACAGCCCAGACATCCTTCCCCAGTAGTTCTAGGTCCAGCACAGCCAGCAAGAAAGTACTGCTCTTCTCTCGCTCTCATTCCTACCCCTTCTACTCTCCATCTGGTCCATGGACTGGCTAAAAATAGACAGACAGCCTAGCCACTCTGCTGCAGAGAGGAGTATTTTGATTCACAAGTAAAAGTACAGATCTCCTCCAGTCAGTATGTATGTCTCTCTCGGAAAAGAGAGAGCACGAGAGAGAGAGAGAGAGAGAGAGAGAGAGAGAGAGAGAGAGACAAAGGGGGGGGATGTGTTGACGTGCCGCCGATCACCCCCGGTACAGCTTGTCTGGAGCTGTGTGGGTTTTGCAATTGTGGCTGTAACTCAGAGACTCAGGCTGTTTTTTCCTCTCTCTCTCTCTCTCTCTCTCTCTCTCTCTCTCTCTCTCTCTCTCTCTCTCTCACACACACACACACACACACACACACACACACACACACACACACAGAGTCCTGCTGCCACTGGGACAGACACACACTGGTATTCCGATGGGTAACTTTTTGATCTCGAGCCAAGGGGTCAGATTTAACTACAGGATGGAGAATTCATTTCCTGTGGTCGTCCCCTGGGATCATAAGTTCTTTACCTCCCTCTCTGTGTCCATTCCTACACAACAGCAAATCTTCTGTATTTACTTCTTACTCTAATTTCTGCCCCAGCCTTTTTCAAAAATGTTATGGCTACCAACCATAAACAGAGAAAGTCAGAAAGTGTTCAATTTAAACATTTTGTTCTGGCTGATTGTGTGCATTAGAGTAGTTATTCTGGCACATGACATATTCCAAAGACCTGTGCTGGGATAATTTAAGTTATAACATCTTAAAAAGATCAAATGAAACAAACAAACAAACAAACGAACGAACAATTCTTGAGCAAGTTCACATGTTTGCCTTCAGAGAACAGTCTGCATTCAATTAGAATGTTGAATAAAGGAATTCCTCTGGAGCTCAAGCCTGCAGCAGTTCAAGAATTAGTCAGGGGACTTGTGTCTCAAAAATGCATGAACAAAGACTTTTTAACAGTACATGGTGTAAAGTGAGTTTGTGGAGTACACTTTTTACACAAAAAAGGAAAGACCAGCATAGGCTGAACATGTAACAGCACCAAATCATCCTTGTAGATTAGACATTAAACCACAGCCAAAAATTTTTTTGGCCTTAATAAACATTTTATAAAAGGGGCAGCAGGTGGTGACATAGCTAGAAGCATTGCTGCAAGTCAAAAAGTCCCTAGTTTGAATTCCACATCTTCTAATATTCTGTTGGTAAAGGCAAAGCACCAGTTCAGTAGAAGTACACTTGTGCAGCAATTCCAAGGAATGACCTAGACAGAAGAAGAAAAGATGTACTACATCTCTGAGAATGACGGCAGAAGAAATAGGAAGACACACAAGTTGATTTATTTCTCCCAGTTACTTCTGACTAGTACTAAACTTATTCTGAGCAAACACAGTAAGAACACCGTGCTGCATGTATATGTATATCACTATAAACTTGCTTTTTTAACATTATACCACCTTGGACAAAGGTATGAGAGTAAATAAATATAAATGACAGTATTCAAACCTGTAATGGACAAAATTTGAGGGTATAAACATGTTCAACCACAGTAATTGTAATGTCTAATGTAATTTAACACAGTAATTTACTAATGTTTTCATGCAGGATGTACCAGCATTTCTGAATTACTTTGTAAACGGATAAGATTTTAAGAGACTGCAAAAATCACTCTTCCTTAGGGTCACATGAAAATTTGTTGCAGTGAAGGACACACTGATTTGGGCCACAGGAAACTTCTCCTGGGAAGGGGGAGTCATTGAGGGGATCACTCTCTTCGATTTGCTTGCGGTGAATGACCCTCATGTACTATTCAAACGCAGTTGCACCATATGACCACTAGATGTGTTCAAACACAACATAATAAAGCTGCTTAATGAATTGCAACACACAACTGCAACTTTTTTTAAATAAATGTATTCATTTTATAAATTGCACCCCTAGAAAGAAAGTCACTGCAACTCATATACACACTGATGCTGAACATGTACAAACACAGTAAGAACACCGGTCCTGCAGCAGTGGTGTGGAGATAATGCTGGCTGATCACGACTGTCTCAACACTTGTCTCAAGAATCACCCATAGTCTTGGCTGAGAGAATGTGACAAAATACAACATGGGGTGGTCACCTCATCTGTGGCTTGTTGTGCTCCCCCAACAACCAGCCGTGCCACACTATTTACATTTACATTTACAAATTTAGCAATTTGTAATTTAGCAATTACAGATTACCAACTAAATATTTTACAACCACTTAGAACAGTAAAGTACAAACAAAATAAAGGGCACTCGTGCCAGTGGGGTACACATAGGCCCACTGTTCACTAGCCCATTCCTCATGGCAGTTTTCACAAGCTAAGTACTTCAGCTGGCCAGGAAATTATCTCCAGTCACCGAGGACTGGGCAAACACACATGCACACACACACCTCAGGACAATAAAGAACAGGTCATGTAAACCAAAGGGGCAATGGCATGAAGCATTCACTAATATCACTTGTCTTGCAGCTCCCAGCATGCTCATAATTCATGAAAAAGCATGGGTCAGAGTTCTACTTTCAGTCACTAAACTAGAGACAAACTGGTCTAAAAACATTTATGCTGTATACAGCACACTGAGAAAAGCATCCTTACCAAACCAGTACTCATTCAGGCCTGGCCTAGGGGCAGGATTATGGTTCTCAGCTCAATTCCCTTTGTCCAACATGATAGGAGGTTGTGGGTGGTCTTGGCTGAGAGACAATCTGACAAAATTAAATTCTGCAGCAGGGGGTGGTCACCTCATCAGTGGCTTAAAATAGAGAAGGCTCCCCTAACAACCAGTTGAAGACAGGCCCTGTGCCATCATCTCCATCCATGTAGTCCCACTGGCAGGCTATTTTTCTGTGGGGTACATATACAATCTAACAAACTGATCTATTGTTTTCCTCTTATCACAGAATTTCTTACAAGAAATTCTTTGTAAAGCTACTGCCCTCAATTGACATATGTCGAAGGAGACTGTACTGTTCACCAGAGGGTAAAAAAGGCATCACTGAGAACCTAGACAACTTCTGCAACTGACCAGTGGGTGAAGAGGGAATGCCATCCTCAAAAACAAATACAGTCTCAGAGTCTCCTCATCACCAGAACAAGCCACTGAGCTTACAGGAGAAATAAAACCACTTCAGACAGTAAAGTACAGGAAAAGCAGTGAGCCTGTCCTACCTGACAGATATTATGCCCTGTACATCAGACCTGGGGAAGGAGCCATGCCTCCATGCTGCTCCCAACCTGTAAGCTCCATGTACACCTGGTCTTCTGTGCAGATATGTGCACGCACGCACGCACGCACGCACGCACGCACACACACACACACACACACAAAGTGTTTGTGACTCCTCTCCCAGAGAGAGAAAAAAGCTATAGAACTGACAAAATCCCTGATTCACAGAAATGCAGACATTACGAAAAATCAACTGCAGATTTTCGTACCTCATCTTCCTCGTTTGGCAGCCGTTGGTATTCAGAGGCGTCACCCATGTCAAAGAGGAAGATTTCAGAACTGGAGGTTATCTCACTGTACCCTTTCCGTTTCCTCTGGTCTAAAACTGTTCTTCCACGGTGACCTGTCTGCAGCAGTGGTGTGGAGATAATGCTGGCTGACCACAACTGTCTCAATATTTGTCTCAGGAGTCACACTACTGCCAGTGCGACTTGTTCAGTCTCTCCGTTTGCTGTCAGTGTGGTGCCATCCAAACATCACCCTTGAGACTGTGCGGAAGCTGCCAAAATGGAGAATGATTGCACAGGAGATCCAGCAGAGTACATGGGTTTCCAATTCCAGTCACTCTCTTGATGGTGTTGTGCCCTTGACCACTGTCCACTGCTGCCTTGGTAGCTCTGTTAATGCTGAAGATTAATCCAGTTACTGTACTTTTCGTCCCCAGTTTTACCTTCCTGCTTGCAAGAGCAATGTGACGTGTGTGATCTCCCCTAGTGACAAGCAGTGTCCTCTGTGGCACTCGCTGAAAAAGCCCAAATTCTGCAGTGACCACCCAATCACGAGGCAGCCTCCTCCCCAGCTCCATGCCTTTAATCTGCTAGGCGAAGGGAGGGGATGGGAGAGTGAGAGTGTTGGTTTAAGCTCCTCTCCTACACTCAGCACTGAGCCATCTGGGAGACATCTGGATGGTTGGGTGCAGCCGTGCGATTCCTGATCTTTTCCCAAATGCACCCTCCCGGCGCCCCCCATTAGAGACAACACATTGAGTCTGCGTGCTGAGCTGTCCTTGCTGTGTGCACTTTGGTGTCTTACCGCTCCTATGCATGTAGGCTTCCATGTGGGCCACTCCTGCTTGTGCTCTGCACCTCGCTTTGCAACCAATTTCTGAAAATCACAGGGTGACAACCTTGCATACCTTGCATGTATACAGCCTACTTGAAATGGTAAGTCCTGCCTCCATAGTAACAGAATAAAAAAAACAAACTAAAGCAGCTTCTACCAAGGATGTGGTCAGCTACTTTCCTAAGGATGCTGAGAAGATGGTTGCTCCTGCATTCTGGCAGCACCCACCCCTCCCACATCAATGCTATTGCTACTGTGCCAGTACCCCTCTCTCCCTCATGAGTCTAGTTTATTGTGTGTCTATGCTCCACAGCCTGGGCCTGCCAACTCAGCCACACCCCCATGACACTGCTGCAACCAATCAAACCTATTGTTGCTAGGCTGCTGAGACTTTCCTTAGATACAAGCACCTCCCCTTTCCCTATCATCACTATTTCCCCACCACCACAGAGCTCTCTGCACAACTAGAGCTGATAGCTGGGCGAGAGAGAAAGAGAGAGCGAGAGAGAGAGAGAGAGAGAGAGAGAGAGGCTCTGTGAGGTGAGATGACTGCCTCTGCCCACCTTCTGTGCCTCCATCCCAGCATGCTCAGTGCACCATGCAACCCCCCCATCAGCCTCCACTCCCAGTGTCTACCATCATTTCTGCTCAGATTCACCTTCTCTCCCTCTCGTCATTGCTGCACTCCATCCAACTACACACATACAACTGTATGGGAGGCTACTCACACCTCCTGCCATTTCCCTGATAAAATCACCTGCTCCATTAAATAGAGCTGTGGGGAGCAGGCAGAAAGACAGCGTTCTTATTAATCCTGCCATTTTGGCTGTGCCATGGGGCTACTGCTGGCAGCATGTCTGGAAAGCCTAACACTGCAGGACGCAAAAGATCACTGGCATCTGGAATTACTTCAGGTGCCTAGAATGTCAGCAAATGTGTCCCTTTTTATTAAATTAAGCATCAATTCCATTTTCATTTTTGGAATTGATGGATGGATTTTTTTGTAATGGAAGAAGAGAGATGAAAAAAACAAAGAGCAGCCCCAATAAAATTAGAGACAATACTTTTACTATATTGCAAAATGTGAGTGCAAAACCAGAATTTTCCTGTTTCATTAGGAAAGTGAGGCACTGTGAAATGAGGCAATAACATTGTTCACCAGAGAGTCAGATCAAAGCTGGAAAAACAAGAAATGGCAATTGCCTCATGTACAGAGCATGAAGTATCTCTTAATTCCTTCTAAATGAGTATATTGGATTGTTTAGCCAGGAGATAAGTGAAATGATGCCAGGGCTCTGGATCCTATCAGCACGGCTTCAATTGGACATATAAAATGGTAATTAAAATAGTGAGCATCTCCATGTGTCTAAGAATTCACACAGCTGAGACTTTACACAATATTGTAGGAACCTGCTGCTTTGCAGCGACTGAGTTCTCACAGATTTCAGCCCCCAATTCAAAAGAGAACTGTCTTTCCTGTTACCTTAAAACCTGTTTATGCAGAACTGAGGGTTTTTTTTAATTGTAACTGGTTCTGAATTTATTCCTGTAACATTTAAAAGAAGAATATTTTAAATCTTGGAAAGTAACAACTCTTCAGGTGGAGCCCAACATGAGACTAAAGTCGTTCACCTTAGAACCATAAATCACTTTTGTTGGTTGCACAAAAAAGCAGCTCAATTCTTTATATTAACTGTTTAAATAAAAGCATCTGCAAAATTTTTTGTCACCTGGGGCAGCACTGCCTCCTCATCCCATTTTTTGGTATGGCACAGAAAACTTGACCGCTGCCCTACAGCACAACATGGGGCAGGGAACTGTCAAAAGGTGGGACAAATTCCAAAGCTTAATTCCAGATCTTGTAGCGCCATTATGGTAAGCAACAAACTGGACAGATGCATGTATGCTTGTGCTTGCACATGCAAACACACCATGTGCCAAGGTACAAGCCATCAGGATGATTTTAAGTTATAAAGGCAAATGATATCTACATTTTTCAGGAATAAATCCCAAAATAAACAGAACCTGCACAAATACAGTGCCTTGTAAAGCATTCATACACTTGAAATGCTATTAACAGTGCCTAAATTACAAATTATACTTACACATATTTTTTCAGTCAGTATTTTCACCGTGAACACGTATGTCATATATACTCTAGTGCAACATTTTCAAAGGCAAATTAAGTAATTTGTCTGCAGACATTTTTTATTGAAAATGAAAAACTGAAATTTGCCAATTGGATAAGTATACAAACTCCACGTTGTAATACTTTGTATTATGACTTTTTGCTATAACAACAGCTTTAAGTTTTTTGGAGCAACCAGCTTTGCATGCCGTTCAGGAATTATGTTTTTACCCCCCATTCATCTTCGTAAATCTGCAGCAGGATGTTCAGGATGGATGGATGATTTGTGTGCAATTTTCAAATAGTGCCACAGATTCTAAATGGGATTAAGGTCAGGACTTTGTCTGGGTCACTGTAGGATGTTCACCTTTTTGCTTTTGAACCACTCCAGTGTTGCTTTGGTCTTATGCTTGGGATCATTGTCCTGATGAACAACAGACTGAAAGAGGTTCTCTTGCAGTATTTTCCTGTATGTTGCTCCATACATTCTTCCTTTATTTTTAAAAAGACACCCTGTCCCTGTTGATGAAAAGCATGATACTGCCACCATCATACTTCACTACATGGATGGTGTTTTGAATTTTAAGCAAAAGACTCCATTTTAGTCTCATCTGATCAGAAAACATTTTCTCCATATCTTAGCAGGGACATTCTCATGCCTTGATTTGAGTATTTGAGTAATTGGCTTCTTTTTTGGTACTCTAGGTATAAGCCAGTTTTATGCAGTGCTCTTGATATTGTCAACTCAGGCACCTTACCTCCACTTTCAGCTACTGATCTCTGTAGCCTTGTCAAAGTGATTGCTGCCCTCTCCATGGTTTCACTCACAAGACTAATTCTTGTTCAAATGCTGAGTTTTGAGGGACTGTGTTGTCTACACAGTGTTTAGGTGCTGCAATGCAACTTTCACTTCCTGATTACTGATCCCACCATGCTGACTGGGAAATCCAAAGACTGTGGAAATCATTTTGTAGCTTTTTTATTTTTTGCAATTCTATGACTAACTTCTGTAGTATATTTTTTAGTTTTAATTTTTGCACCTTTCATACATGTTCACAGCTTCACCAGTGATCCTTAAAACATGTTTTTCTTTAACCTAGAAAATGTGATTTTTGCTATAACAGTTCACAAGAAAATACCAATTATATCAAATTAAGAAACAACTGTGTTCTTGTTACACAGTAGTTTTTCCTCTAAATATGTTGCAAAGTTTCCAGAGCTGAGGGGTTTGAATACTTATGCAATTTTTCTATTTTCTTTGATATCTGCAACAACAAGCTTATTATGGCTTATTTATTTTTAGAGCATATGAGTTCACAATAAATATAATTATCAGAAAAATATGCATAATTTTTAATCCAGGTCATGCTGATAACTTTCAAGAAGTTTGAATACTTTTGCAGGGCACTGTATATCAAAAGACTGCAAGTCAGGTGCAGTCCTTGCCCTGTTGACACCACAGGTGCAACTGACCTGTAAAGTAGGATCAGCCAGTGAAAGGAACTATGTCTTGTTCTGTGTTCCCATTTATTCATTTACTAGACTCAGTCAATCCTCAATTTTCTAGACTATATATGGGTAAGAAGTGTCTGAATACGGCTAAAGTTCAGAATATTTAAAGCAGAATTTAAATGGGTTTTTTGGCACTATATACTAACACAATATGTACAGCAACTAAAATTGTGTAAGACAAGAAGATGGTTGTTGGCTGTTTACAGGAGCTGCTGTTGAGCTGTAGCACACAACCTCATACAGCTTTTACCTTACACAGTTGTTACACTTCAATGCCACATATGCATACTGTTCATGTACACGTGCAATGGTTTAATAGATTTTTATAACATTTTCCATCTGTAGTGTAAGCTATACGAGTTGAATTGTGATTTAGCAAAGGTTTTCATACAACTGTGGGCAGACTCGTTACAGTACAATGTGGTACAGGTACTGTATATTGCACTTTTCAATATGCTCATGTATACATATTTTAAACACTATGCTCATTTGCTTACCAGAATTCCTAGAAATCATTAAAAAGATTAATTTTTTTGAAAATCTCTCAATTTAATTTTTTAAAATTACTGTTGTTTATTTTCTTATTTATTTATTACTACTACTGACAGTCGTAGTCGATAGTGCCTATTTCCTGTTATTTTAAATGAGAAACAATGATGTGTTCCTAGCCTATCTGAAAACCCCAAACCAGCTTTCATGATAATACATGCATTACCGTGCAGCATACACACAGGACATCATGCTTTTTGGCACCATGTAACACACACACTGTGAAATACCTTGTAGCCCGCATAGCAATCACCCAGGGGAGCAAAGCACCACAAAGTTGTGTAGGAATCACACTCCTTAATGCAATATTTATGATAAGAGTAAATGAACAGTTTAAAATTAACAAGACAATGTACTGTAATTAGCTGTTACTGTACTCTCAAGTGATAACAACAGTTCATTGTGAGTTGTGGTGGTTGTTGTGGTGACTCCAAGCCTTATTACTTTCTTTTCAATTGTTTATATAAGCATTTCCATTTTTTATGCCTTTTTTTGGATTACACTTTATTTATGAGACTGCAAAAACATTGCAGAAACAAAGTAAACATGACAATATTAGCAAAGTATGTCCCTCAAAGCTTACCATATCTCACAGTTGAACATGGCACATATCTCTAGGTATGTATGGGACAGAAACAAGGTACTCACACAACATGCACAAAAAGTAAAAAACAGACTCCCACAATATGCAAACTTAGATTTAGTT
Organism: Arapaima gigas; assembly: GCA_900497675.1. Classification (NCBI taxonomy): domain Eukaryota; kingdom Metazoa; phylum Chordata; class Actinopteri; order Osteoglossiformes; family Osteoglossidae; genus Arapaima; species Arapaima gigas. Next base: position 224,209 of record UFQX01000401.1, on the reverse strand, counting down.
TTTGATTTCTTGTAGACAAATTTCTGATTCTGTGTTGTGGCTCTGCATTACACTGGGAGTTCTATTGTGCATAGGTGCAATTCAATAAATTAATTACTAAAATTTTATGTTCATATACATTTATACAGCAGGGGAATTTTTACTGGAGCTATTCAGGTTAAGTACCTTGCTCAAGGGTACTGTGGCAGAAGATGGGATTTGTCCTTGAATGGTGTCCTTCAAGTTGAAAGACTGCAAGCCAAGTTCAATCTAAAAATGAAATAAAGCGTACAAAACAAAAAGGAAGAGCATTCCAAAATCTCCGGCATTCCCACTGATTCCCAGCAGATGGCAGCGTGCTGTTACAGGACTCACAAACATTCCCACGGCGACAGGAGACCTGCCCCCCCCCCCAAACTGTTCACTGCTGATCTTCCCTTTTTAATGTCAAGAACATGATCTGCATAAATTCAAAGAAACTAAATTGTACCTATTTACTTTGGTTTAACAATAGCTCAGCTGATATTAATAAGTATAAAGGTAATGTAAAAAATGTAGATAGCTAAAAATAATATTGTTCTAATGTAATAGACAAATACCATACTGAAAAAAATCATCCAATCACAATGAAAATCAAATAAGTAAACCTTTGAAGCAGTAACTTGTCTCCCTGCAGCAGAACAATAAGAGACTGATGAAGAGGTAGGAGGAAAGTCAGAAACAGTCTCACTGATCTTACATCAGACATTATCAAGTGAAATAGCAACAAACACATGAATACTAGGCAGAGATCAGCAACAAAAAATGAGTGGGCTCTGGAATGCAGCTTGTGGTTGGAACGGGAGTGCACCTGCCACACGAATGTGAAGATCAAAGGTGAAGACTGGCCAAGAGTACAGTGAACCTCAATAAGCAATTCGCTTCAATTTCTACCTCTTTCAAAATGTTTTTTTTTTTTTTTTTTTTTTTTAAATCCAGGCTAATTGGTTGGCATTTCAATTTCTCAGTAAATGTCACACTGGAAGAATGTGAGCACACCAGATTGAGTCCAACCTGATAGCAGCACTTCTGCCCCCCCCAGCCCTCCAGGCATTGCTGTGCCATCACAATGAGCTAAATGCCTCAGAGATGTTAGGCAGATCGCTGCGTGATGCATCCCCTGGTACAGGCAGTAACTGGGCTCCACAGTGATTGAAGACCTTCTGCCTTGCAGTTTTAGAGTTTGAGCACTGGCAGGTTCAGGTTCCTTGCAAAACCAGACTAAAGCCATTTAATCCAGACTCCCTCCAAGGGGAGAGATATTCACTTTCAATCCTCTTACTTGTTATGCTCACCTGTTGACTCAGGTCATAGAAAGACAATGAAACGGAAAACTCCACAGTATTGAACTAGAGTTTCTCCTGTAAGAGACATCAATTAGATTGATGCTTCCATCATCAAAGCTGCAACCACAGCATGTTGTGTCAATCATGAAAGCCTACCTGTATATTTCCAATAAAACTGCATGCAATTTCCAGTAATATTTAAACATAATCTGTGCAAGTTTGGTTTGTGCTGCACTTTTTACAACATGTTTAACAAGTGTTTTAGTTGTATTTGGGAATACTAAAGTATTGTCTTTCCATACAAAATCCAGCTTTAAGAACAAACACTGTTTTCAGGTACCTTGTTCTTAAACAAGGAAGCCCAGCCTTGCAAAGAGGTCCCCTACTATTAACATTTTGGGTATGCCAGTGAAGTTCTGGCTCCTAGAATGGAAACAGAGATATATAAAAATAAGGAAATGACAATTTACAGTAAAGGTTGCAAGGATTCTTAACTAACTTTTGTATGAAGGACAGCCTTGACACCATCTTCCTATGCAAGAACAAGCTATTGTCAAAGTAACCTGATGATAGCACTATACTATCCTTAATGGCAGACAGTGCAATGCTGTTTAGGATGTGTAAACATACTATGGCAGAGTCAGTCAGAAATATGCCTCCTAAACTCAAGGTGATACAAGGTCAACACAGAAGGAAAACTGGATGCTGGAAAATGTGTGAAGGGAGCTTTGTGTTCCATTAAGTCCACTTAGCCTGAAGCAGCATAAAGATTCTGTCAAGCAAAATGATGACACAGTCAATAATATCAGACATGGCAAGAAATAGTGATGCTTGAAAGTTTGTGAACCCTTCAGAACTTTCTATATTTCTGCATAAATTTGACCTAAAACTACATCAGATTTTCACACAAGTCCTAAAAGTAGATAAAGAGAACCAAATCAAACAAATGAGTCAAAAAATTAGACATGGACATTTATTTATTGAGGAATAGCTCTGCATATCAACAGTTTCTTCAATGGCTTTGACAAAGTCATAACACAGATGCCAAATTCTGAGGTAGCATCTGTTGGGGAACATACGTAAAAGAACAGTAAACACCGAAGGGGGGAGGGGGAATCAGCTGTATGGGGAAATCCCTGAAGTACAGAACACCTTTTATTCCATTTAAGGTTAGTTGGTTTTACAGACAACATGGGATTCTTTCGTTAATTGATTTTCATACGCTTCTGCTGTGTTTGGGTTAGGAAAAATTTGTATGTTTATGTCTGTCATGATGTGAACCTGTGTGTATGCAAGAGCGATATGGGGATGTGATATGTCTAGTGTGGTGTTTAATTCCAAGACACCTTCTTCTAGTGTAGAAGTTAATGAATATTTAATAGGCACTTGTCTCCAAAGCAATATACAACTTGATCAAGCAAAGTATTTTTCATAACTTATAGAATTATGGATGCAGACACATAATGGTTGTAGCATAGTCCAATACCAACTTTTTGGCAAAAAAGCTTACAATTAATTTGCCAACAGAGAGTTTAATATTCAGACATTCCAAATGCTCGTGTTTACAGAAGGCAGAATTATGTGTATGACCCTTCCTTGCTGAGAAAACCGTAACATGCAACATCACATGACAACACTGCAACTGTACACAGTCATCCTCATCAAAATGCACACTCCCCTGACCTGCTGCACTCAAGACCATTTGTTTGTAGAGCAGAACAGAGCACAGCAGAGACTGCTGCATACAGCTTCATTTTGAAGCCTCAGATTTTAGGTTATTTTGAGGCTGAAACAAAGAAAATAAGCCATGTCCCAATGGAATACCCCTACTTCATCACATCTAGTGCACACTCCCACAATATATTTTAAAACATGTCTGTATAAGACACAACAAAGAAAGAGAATTGATCAGAGAACTCTAGTTTACGAATCATACACATAACACTTTTCTTTAAAACGTACATCCAGCTCTGAAAGGTGTAAAGTACATAAAGGCCATACAAGCTAGAAAAAGTGAGCAACAATATAGTTTTAATAGTGTTTATTCAAAAAGTTTCAGCTGAGCAGAGATAACCAATTAGACTCAGTCAGATTATTGTGCGCAGATGCAGGGAAAGGGCCCATTTTCATAACATCAGGGTAAGAAAAGGGCAGACTTTGAATCAGTGTATGACTAAAAAAAGCACATGCACCCATCACACAATTTGCAGGTGTGGCGGGAGACATGTAGAGGAACAGGAAACAGGAAGTACAAATAGAATTTTCATGTCATCTCCCACCACTACAAACTGGTTTTTAATAATAGTTGCCGATAACCTGTTTATTTCATAGCAAGTACCTTTGTCAACTGTTTAACTGTCATAATTACTGCTAGTACTAACTGATAATTATACTGATTATTTTTAAAACATACTTTTAAGAATAAAATTACCTACAGGGAGCCCTGTTACTGGTAGACTTCAGATACATTTCAAAATATAATTAAAATGTATTCACAGAGGAGACGATAAACTTGTTTTACAGAACTTGAAACGAGCATTAGCCTGATAGAAATATAAACACTGCCAGACTGTTCATGTAAAACCAATCCATTCTAAGTTCAAAAAAGGACACTCATTCAAACATTTGTGATATACAATGTCAAGGTAAGTACCGGCAGGGCAGAAGTAGCCAATTAGATATAAATTTCTCTAGCTAACAAATTTCATGAATGACCAGAAAACTAATTCTGTTACCCTTAGTTGAGCGCATTGTCTCAATGGGAATGAAAATGTGAATTGTAACTTATAACAAACATGACATTCTAATATATTTGACAGATGGCTTTTGGGCTTCAATTCTTGTAAAAGTTAAAACTTTGGCTCTGACAATTCTAATCTGTGAGTTTATGACTGCAGTTCCACTGTAAGTGTGTGAATATGTGCGACTGCCCAGCACAGGCATTTGTGTGACTGAGTAAAGTGTCCAGCCCTATGCACTTTCCTTACCAGCTCTGTCAGCAGGCCAGCAGGACTCAGTTGTGGGTGAAAAAGGAGAGGTCACCGGGTGTCTGGATGGTTGACAGGCCAATCCATGGCACAGTTCTTCAGCTCAGGCTATGGCAGTGTCTCCAGCAGGCTGGTCCATAAGCAGTGTCACACCTGTGCAGTCACTGCAGGGACCCTGTGCCAACCCATGCAAATGTCATGTTAATGATATAATCCATATACTCCTTCATTCAAAGCATTTTACTAAACATACACTGCACTCTTACCCTTTCTTGAAAGAAAGCAGTGTGCTGAACCTCTTCTGGTTAACTACTCTGTTTCTTTTCAAACACAGAAGCAGGATTTCTTAAGGACCTTTGTCAGATTTGAGGCTACAACATTCTTGGTTACAAGAAAAGTGACAGGGTTTTTAAGCATTACACAATCTGCTACGTGAAAGTAGTTAAAATAAATGCACAAATGCACAATAAAATGCTGGGGAAAAGTACTTTAATCACAGCTTAGAGATATGACTATGATATGGACATTTATTACAACACCTCATCTACAACTAAACCGACAGATGCATCAGCATTCTGGGTGGAGGTCATACTGGTAAATACCACATGAAATAGTCACTATAATGATGTCAGCTGTTTACCACTGTTGGCCTTATTCCTCTTGCTCCTGTCATTCTCCTCACTGGTTATGGCTACAGCACACAAAGAAAAAGGCCATCCAGAGGCAATGGTCTACCTTAGTTCTGATCAGCTTCTCTATGCAAAGCACTAGCTGGAAAAGACATACTCAGTCACATGCCTGCAGAGATATCAACAATCATGTATGTGCAGAGACACACAGGAGTCAGTACACACAATCGCTAAAAACCAACCACAAGGCTTATGCCAACAAGGGTCTCCACAACGGGCATAATGCATCCACTAGACTGACATTCTGCAACTGCTATGGGAGAAGCTCTGCAATAAGTTGGACAAGGACAGGGATTGTTGGCATGGCCAGGCACTTCACATACTGGACCTTAGGGTTTAGATCATGGGTCAGAGGAATGGATCCTTAATGCAGCTGTGAAATCAGGCTGACTGAAAGCTGTAGCATGCCTATTTACAAAGGAGGGCAGAAAACACAGACACAGCTAACTCACCCACTTCTGACGAAGTGCTTTTGCATCCGGCCACAGGAAAACACAAACACACATTTCATATTGGGTAAAAACCACTTGCTGCTAAAACAGAATTCTCATGCTAAGCTTATACTGAGTTTGACTAGCAGTGACTTTACATGTTGGGGTTAAGACAGCAAAGGTGCCCCTTCAATTCTCCCCATCTTCAAATATATGCAATGAGACAGGTCTGCCTGTGAGTAATCCTTATAGGAGTTATGTAAACAGTCACTGAATGATCCACAGAAGATGCCAGTCTGCCTAAATATCAGCTTGAGCAGCACTCCACATTTCTGCCCACTATCATATATACCCATGTGTCATTTAGATTCCTTGATGTAAATTCAGTAGTGTCAAACTGGACTTTAATTTGAGTAGAGTCTGAATTCAAAGGTCTTAATATTTTTGTTTTGTAAACATGAGATTCCTCCACAAGGTATGCATGTGTAGGGGTGGCAAACCCTCAGGATCAATGATGATTTCCACCCACCACAGGCAGAGCTCTGCCTTCATAAACACAACCAGTTGGTTTAAAAGCCTCCAGCAAAAAAACAATGCAAGTAGTGTGGCTTTCTATAGAAAAAAAGGCCATTCCTGCAAAGTCCAGTGAGCAGTTACCCAACACTCACTAAAGCTGGCAAATTTAGTGAAAACCTTTGGCAGCCTTTTCACATTCCAAGAAGGAGGAGGGGAGAAAAAAAAAAAAACATACAGCTTATCTCATGACCAGACCAGTGGGTCATCTGATCATATGACAACCAGTCATTTAATGAATCATATGCATTTTTTTTAAGATCATTGACAGTTTAGTAAAATTTTACTTTAACAAAACACAGCATAACAAAATTACAAGGTTCCTTACCTATTCTCCATTTTTTGTGTATTTAGAGTCGCATTCTTGCAAATCACTTAAAATATTGAAATAACATTTTTAATTTATTTATTGCAATTCATTTTACCAACCAGGTCCTCAAAAAACCCTAATGATTATAATCTTATTTTGAAACACTGTGTCATAGATGCTGCACAACACCAAATCTGCGTTATAATATTTTTTGTTTATTTCAAAATTTTATGTAAGTTACTTGCATACTGGGATTATTAACATGCATGCCCCAATTGGCCATACTGTGAATTACATTAGCCCAGTAAGTGGACATCAGCAGAGACCCAGTATTTGTCACTTTGCCTCTGTGATAATCTTATCCGAACTCAAAACACACATTTGCTATGGTACAAGTCTTTTTAGTGACTTTCAGAGAGCAATAACGTACCCAGGTCTCCAAATTCTCTACACCAGGGGTGGGCAATTCATTTTCCCAAGGGGCCACATGAGAAACTGGGACTGTTGTGGAGGGCCAAAACAATTTGGCAGAACTTAATTCTGCTCAATATTAATTTTATCGCTTTATAAAAAGCAGTAAATTATATGGTTTATATTAGCTGCTACTGGTAAGAATACATGTTACGATAAGGCTATGAAAATGTGGAGTAGGTCAAATTGTGCAGTAAAAAAATAGTAAAAACGCCAATCATTATATCACTATTTCAATGTAAAAATACCAATTTCTGTTCAGGGTTCAATTCAATCACTTTATTCTGCATCCATTTCAAAAGTCTGACATTTTTCCCCATCAGATTTCGACAACCATCCATTTTAACACCTGCCAGTTTGTCCCATTTCAGTCCCAGTTTGTCCAAGTATGCATTTACCTCCGTGAACAAATCACTCCCTGTTATCCGTTTCATTGACCGCATTGCTGCCAGCTACTCCGTAATCTTAAAGTCCTTCGTTATCCCACATACAAAGACAAGTAACTGGACTGTGTCGCGGACATCGCAGCTCTCATCCAAAGCCAAGGAGAAAAAGTCAAGATCGTCTGCTTTGTTTTGTAGCTGAAGCTCCAGATTTCCTGTGATGTCCTCAATCCTTCTCGTTATGGTTCATCTGGAGAGGGGCACATTCTCAAATGCCTCTTTTTTCTCAGGGCGTATTAGCACTGCAGAGTCCACCAAACACTCTTTGATAAACTCCCCATCAGAAAATGGCTTACTGGTTTTTGCGATTTTGTGGGATATCACATAACTGGTCTTGACTGCTCCATCCCTGGATGTGTGAGGCTTGGTAAAGTCCTTGTTGGTTTTGCAGCTTAGCTAGCAAAGCCTGTGCCCACTCTGCATCGGTCAAGTTCTTGTATTTCTCTGCGCGTTTAGTCACGTAGTGGCGATTCAAATTGTAATCCTTAAATAAATCGATCTGTACTTCACAAACTAAGCACACGGCTTTACCTTTGACTTCAGTAAGTAAATACTTATAAGTCCGTGTCTTGTTAAAAACTATACATTCTGTATCTTTTTTTTTTTTTTAATGTGAGCTGACATTTTGAGGGGTAACGGCTAACTTGCTATCTCTTGTAGACACCTGTTCTCCCAACACATTACTGTGAAAGTGGGTAGGCACGCATGCATGCATGCACATACGTAAATTAAAAAAATAAATAAATAAGCAGTCGCCTTCAAAATAAAAGCAATGCAGTTGTATTGCCTGCATGGCGTACACTTATTTACATTTGATTTCTAACTTCGATTGACCTCACGCAGGCCGGATAGGGACAGCCAAAGGGACGGATGTGGCCCAGGAGCCATAAAATGCCCAGGCCTGCTCTACACCAAACTAATTTTTTGGGAAATAACATGGATACATATTACTTTTCTAAGTGTAACTGATTTCAGTGTCTGCAAAGGACTGGAATCCCAGGATAGCTTCATAGAATTATGGTGCCCAATAAATCTGGGATAAATTACAGACTGCCTCAACTCTGACCAGGTTAAAGCAGTTAAAGATAATGAATAGATGGATTCCTGATTTTATCATGAACCATAGTGAGGAGGAAAAAAGATTTAAAAATACAGTCAGAAAGAGCAATTACTGTGGGTAGAGGAAACAGATAAATTTAAGGTATGCGGCTGCTACATTTATAACCCATCCAGTACGATTTCACTGTACTTGGACAAACACAGATGAATATTTAAAATATCTTTTTATACATGCGGTTCTCAGGTTATAAAGAAAGTACAAATTTTTGAAAAATCCAAACTTTCCTATTAAATAATTTTAATGAAGTTCAAATAAGAACAAGAACTAAGGTTTCCATTTATTACAGCTATATAGAAGATTTATTTAAGATTTAAGGAGCATCCACAACAGTAAGTTTACGATAAAAGAGATTAGCATTCAAAATTATAACCATTTCAAATCTTTCTGAATTAGTGAAGTCTGGTCATGAGTTGATGAACTAGCAAAACTTTCTTTGATCTTTCATCACTTTCTCCTTCGAACTGTCTGAAGAAAACTACTACGTTACAAGTGAACCTTATTGTTGATCACAAAGACATTGAAGTTAACAAATTTCGCCTCTTTAGGTGAATAATCAACAATAAGGAATTTAGTAGTCAAGAAACAAGGGCAAAGACTAGCACTTGGCAGAGCTGCAATGATCTGATCCTCAAGTCTTTCAGCATATTCAGAAAAAGATCAGAACTGTTCAGCCTGTGGCATTGTCAATAACATCATATGGATGTCAGAGATGGACACTGAAGAAGCAAGATAGTGAAAACTAACTCCTTTGAACTGTAGTGCTGGAACAACAGAAAAGAACATTCTAAAGGTTCTATAGAACTTACAAGCAAAAGTGAAATTGGTATTTCAAATGAGTTATGAGCAGTCCTAATTGTGTTCTCACTTCAGGAGCCAGTATACTTGGACAAACCCCCCCTTCTTGTGAAAGGAGAAGTTGAAGACAAGCCAAATATGGTTGTCAGTTGCTTTGGTTCCTTGAGTGTTCCGAGATTTTACCTTAATGCACTATCTGAACTACCAGCTTTTAGCCACAACAACATATTGTAGCACCATCCAGTGGCCTGCTGGATTCTTTATTTTGCTCATGTTCTGGTGCCCATTTGACCTTTCAAGCCTCTAACATTAAGTTCAGAATTTATGACCATAAATAATCATATTTGCTTATGACAGTAATTGAACAATGTGTAATAATCAGTTTCATCATCAGTTAAGCAGTATAGAAGGAATGCAAAAAACTAACTGCAAGAAAGTTTAGGCACCATCACAAGCCAGCTTATAATAGTGTGAAGGTCTATTGTGTGGTGTGCATGTATGATAGCCTTTGCTCAGTGTTATGCATTTGTGTGTTGCACATGCTTCAAAGCACCTCCAGAACACTTACACCATAGTGTTGAGAGGAACACCCATTAATGGTAAATATTCAGCTTATACACAAGTGTCAGATGACAGACAGCCCTCACTGTTATACCTCAGTCAAAGGTTTTAAACAGCATCATTTAACTAAGATTATTGGAGAATTGCAGATGACCCTCGACACTCATGTGGCCAAGCTGTAAAAGCCAAGTATGCTGCAAGGGTGTGGCTAAAATAGAGGCCATACAGCCGTAAATGGTAACTTCAAGTTCAATGCAAGGAACATGCAATTTGATGCAAAACTTTTAGCCAGATGAGATGACACATATTGAGTAATAAAGAAAAACAGTTACTGGCCTTTGTCTTCCAAAGGCAACCTTCTTCAAGTTTACATTTAAAACTTGGTGCCATTCACTTTCAGGCCACAATTTCTTTCAAACATCTACAGCATGACAGCCAGGCAAAAAGTGGGTTTCAGGAATAGTGTACCCTCAAACGCAGGCAATATAAATGCATGCGTAAAAACATGTATCATATCACACAGACAGTTACACAAAAGTGCATGTATAGCATTGACACATTTATTACTGACTTTCATACAAAGGAAGAAAGTGTCAAAATAAAGAGGAGAGGCAGTAGGGTAAATTAACCTGCCCTCACATGCACACCTTCTTAGACCCTGGGGGCAATGGTTCTCATCCACAGTGCTTCCTTCTCTCCAACCATGGTCTGCTCACACACATGCAAGCACAAACATGCCCCTTCCAGTTTCAGGTACAAGGAGCCCCAGCATCTACCATGCCTAAGTTAGCCCACCAGGACAGACCATAAATGTTCAGATATCTACTACCTGCTTTCACAGCTAGTTTTTCTTACTCAGCAGACATAGTTGTTATCTTGAGGCATCTGGAACACATTTGGCTTTGAAACCAATGTTTAACTGACCATTTATCCAAGGTGATTTCACTAGAGCACTTGAGGTTAAGTCTCACCACTACAAAAACAGGAGCTGTGACCAGTTTTTTAACCTTTAGTGGCAAGCTCCAGGCTACACCAGCTGCTTCCAGAACATAGAGGATCAATCACACAAACCATACAGCCATTTGCAAAAGATACCAAAGTAGCACACTATAAATGCTGCATCACCCTGAGGCACATAAGTTGTGGGCTTTTACCATTAAGATCAGAATGGTTTTACCAGAAACTTTTGATCCCACAATGGACAAAGTATGTAGTAGTAACAGAAGAGGATCCTTGGAGTCTGAATCCAGGCTTCTCCATATTCAGTTCTCCCAAATATGACTTACAAATTTTTTTTTGTATACACATGAAATTTTAAACAATTTATCAAGTTATTTTTCGCATTTACACGTAACAAGGGCCAACCTGGGGGGAATTTTCAAAGCTTATACAGGCATGTAACATCACTACCCATTCTTGTCACAGTTACTGTTTAACGATATTGGGAAAGTATGTTCTTTACTGGCTGCCACTTTATTAGGAATGCCGTTCTAATACTCAGTAGGACCCCTCTTTTGCCTGAATTCTTCATGGCATGGATTCAAAAAGGTGCCGAAAACATTCCTAAGAGATTCTGGACTATGCTGACATGATTACTTCATGTAATTGTTGCAGATTTATCAGCCATACATTCATGTTACCAATCTGCTGTTCTACCACATCCCAGACGTGTGCTATTGGATTCAAATCTGGTCACTGGGGAGGCCACTGAAGTACAATGAACTCCTTATGTTCATGGAACCAGATTGAGATGACCTGTGCTTTATGACATGGCAAATTATCATGCTATAAGTAATCATTAGAAGATGGGTGAATTGTGGCCAATTTGTGACTGTGCCATTCAAATGAAGCTCAATTGGTAGGGGGGGGGGCAGCCCCAAAGTGTGCTAAGAAAACATTCCCCACCTCATTACACCACCACCAGCCTGAACTGTGACACAAGTCAGGTTGAGTGTATGGGCTGTTTTACACCAAATTGGGACCGTAACATCTCCATGGTGCAGCAGAAATCAAAATACATCAGACCAGGCAACATTTTTAAAATGTTCAGTTTTGATGACCAGTGCCCAGTGACTGGCTGATTCGATAACTGCGTAAACAAGTAGGTGTATAGGTGTTCCTAATAAAGTAGCCAGTGAGTGCATGAGGGTAGAAAGACACAGAAGCTGCTGTACAGCTGTTTAACAAATGAGCATAATCCCAAGACCAGAGTTACAACAAAGCCTAACAAAGTTACTATCTGCACACATTTGTCTGAACTGTGCTGAATAACTCTAATATGGGATCTTGTAATCCTCACATCTGTTTATCTAGTGCATCATGTCCCTAGGTTGCGGAAAGTGGGAAGAAGGGAGTGAGGGAGTTAGAAAAGTCCAAAACAGACTGAAAGGTTATTCCTGCCAGTGACAAAATTGAAGTGACTAATCACCTCAACGGTGGCGAGAAGCAAGGATGTGATACATAACTTGTCATTCTCCATCCTCACATACAGTTTATGCAGCGAAAGAAACAACCGGATATAACTTCCACCTCTGAGGAACCTCACTTATCCCAAGTGAGGTTGGCAATAAGACTAAATGAACCATGTTTAAGACCTCTGTTGTGAATGCAGCTGCTAAAAACTGTTGCCTGAGGGAGGCTGGTGCCTCTTATAGTAGCAACACTAGAAACCACTGGTGGACAACAGCTTCAGAACAAAGCTCTTGATGCTATCTCCCAATTCACTTGAGAGGTATCAGCAAGCCAAGAAGTCTTCAGCAAAGACAGTCACTGAAGCAAAAGTTCAGGCATGGGAGAAGTTTGGAGAGGGCATGGCAAACATTCATCACTTTAGGAAGGGAAGGCATGTCAGGGGTGAAGTACTGTCCACTTCTGGTGAAATTGTGGGGTAATGGAAGGCACACTTTGAAGAACAGGAGGATCTAGGCTCACCTTCACAACCTGCTCCCACCCTGACCCTCACTAGGACAAGCAACAGAGGGAAAATTATCTGAACTTATGAGTTTTCATCTTACAAACCAATTTCCAGGAATGCATTACACTTGTAAGTAGGACGTATACCCATACTGTACACTACAGCATTAAAAAGGAGCACCTCTAAATCAATATCTCCTAAAATAAAACAATAAATAAATCACCCCAAAGAAGATAAATAAAAGGGATCAAGCTAGCTAGGTTAGGGGTAGAAGTACTGAATTGGATTTAGCCCTCTTCCATGCACATCTTTGGGTTGTGAACACAAATAGAACCTGCAGACACCATGTGCCAGATTCAAACCCACACTCAAACTTATAGGTCAAGCTAGTAAACAAGAATAAAGACATTCTGCCAGGGCTTCCTAGCAGGATCAAGAGCATCAGTGTCCCTGAGACAGCCATTATAAACAACTAAAGTCATAGGAATCAAAATGGAGACTCACAGGGTCTCAGGCATGGTTTGTAAGTGGAGTCAGCAACACGAAAGAACCATGCGGTCAGGTGTGCTCACTTTCACATAGTCCCATTCATCTAAACAAAGAGCACAATTATCTTCACAAGAAGCTAGAAGTTACCAAAATTCAATCTATAATCCTCCATAAAAAACCAGACTGGAAGGTTCTCTACATTAGTGTGCACTTTGTTTTGTGAAATACACATCTGAATTTGTCCAGACAGCAGGTGGTGTATTAGAGCTGCTTCCTTGCAACTGAAGGATCCATATTTGAATCCCACCTACCTCTGTACTACCCCTAAAATAGCTCCAAACAAGTATTCACCCCTAAATTCAGATGGCTATTTTTTACTGCAAGTAGCTTAGTAAACAAACCTAACAAATCGCTTTGGATAAGGAATAGGGTCCACTAAATTAACCCTCAGAATAATCTCAGTAATTAGGTTAAGGGTTTGCCTCAAAAGTGCTGATAAAACAGACCCACCCATTTCTGCCACGATTCTTGCCCGAAGGTATCCGAAACTCAGACCGGACTAAGGCAGCTATTGCGGGAGCGCACACTGGCTGCCGCGCACTCTTGACTGGAATTTGCATCCTATTCAGATCCCATTCGGCTTACGTCAACTTTGATAAAGTTATAGGCATAAGCATTATAACTGTATTTTTGGCAAATGTTTGTACAGCGAAACATTCGGCCTCTTTAAAAACGGAGAATTATGTATTGAATCTATGGAGAGGTGTGTAACGCCGTGCGTGGAGGCCAACCCCGAGGTGAATCTGAAGCTCACAGGTGTGCAAAGACGCTGACTATGTAACAGAAATCCCCTTTCTGAGACTAGCAACTAGCAAAAGGCTCTCAAATCTACTGTACATACACACTTCAAACGAGACTGACCTTATTAAATTACGCTGTGGAACTATATTACGCTGATAACTACAGTCCTTCCCCAACAGGCGTCATGGAGGGAGGAAATGTTTTAAGAACAAATAAGGAATTATATAACATATCTAAAAACGCCAAGGCTCTGGAGGCTGGCCAAGAAGAGTGACTAACATTTTTTTAAAAACCATTTTACTGCGGATTTGCATGCTTTTCTACTGCAGATGTATCGCGCGCTGCAATACGTACCTGTCAAAGCCGCGCTGTTCGCGGAGGGATCTGTCCCGGCACCGCCGCGGGAGTTTTTGGGCCCTTTCTGCAGCAGACCGAGCGATTTCAAATGGTCGTGGCCAATATGTTTGAGCTGTTTATCTGTTAGGAGGTTTGTTCGTCAGTGTATTGTTCCACAGCGCCCTGTTAGGGTTCGTGCCTTTTCGCCTTATCACTCCTGTGTCGTCCGGAGCGGCCAGCCCGCTCTTAAAGGAACCACGTATGTTTCCCTCATAGAGCAGCCAGATTGTTAGAATTGCTCTACATGTTCACATCAGATTCTGTATCTCTTAATCTCTGTGCCTAAATTCCCCTGTTCCTTGTCCGCACCCACACAGTATGATGCATTGGTTAAATGGTTACCCGGATAATACAGATGGTCCCCGGTAAAAGCATTTTTTTTTTTTTTACAATTAAGTACTATCTTCCTAATTTTAAAAAAAAATGAACAAACTTTGAATTCGTTTTTCTCCCTGTGGTGGGAGCCAATCGTTTTATCAAAATTTAAGACGTGAAAATAATGGCGTTTTTTATTTCTCTTACTGTTCGCCAGTGGTGCCACCAAATGACAGGATTCCAGATTTGCAACAAAGTGCACTCAATTATCATTGTGCCAGTTCGGCTCAAGTCGCACACTAGCGCTTATCAGAAGTTAGATACTTATGAGGGGTTAGATACTAACTCCTTTAAGTACTACTAATATTTTGTTCCCCAAAATACCAAATCCATAACCCTTTAGTTGATACTTTGTCCATAACTTTACTGTAGTTTGCCCATCTATATAGCAATGTCTCAGTAGCAGTTCAGGATTGAGTACCATGATTCAAGGTACAACAGCACTCAGATTCCCACTGCAAACCTTCTGATATTAAGGCAGCTCTAACTGCTACTGCTCATTGCCTCACTGCATTTCAGATCAGTATGTGGTTTTGTCATAATCAAACATAATTCCTCTCCCTATTAGTATGTTGATCATTTCACAAGGTCTTCCAGCCTAGACAGGCTTTTTCATTGGTATATTTGTGCAGTTCTTGGATTCAAATAAACAGGACCACAAGAGAAAATGACAGCAAAGTAGATATTTATTGCAGGAAGCACAAAGATATATCATGATACTGTCCCAACCACCAAAGAACTTGAGCTCAATTGTCAAACTCACAATTTTACACAAAAATACAGACTCAAGATCTAAGAGTAACTACATAAATGTGGGGGGAGGGAACCGTTGGACATTTAAAATAAAATATTCTCTAGCTCCAAATTCAATTTGTTTGGAGGTATGACAACATGGAAGTGAGCAAAAACCTAATATGTTATTCAGTTAGTTGCACTTAGTATACACTAAGAATTTAACATTGGTAAGAAAGAGAACCTGATTTGATATTGGTATTTGCTTACTTTTGGAATGCAAACTACAGAATTAGACTGCTCTTTTAAGCAAAAACTACACACATCTATTGTATAAAGCATGCAAAGTATGATGAAAAGGAAAGGGACAGCAAAATGATGTGTCAAGACAGGACCCTTATAGTTCTGCAGTAAACAGGGCTGTTGGTTCAATGTTCATTTTAAAATGTCCAACATTATCAACATCACAAGAAGAATTCCTCAAGTTAAATGAATTAATGCAGGTGAACAGCAGGATATGGGTTTTAGGATTTGGGGGATGACTAGTTGCATAGAACAAATCCCATTTTAACTAATCTAGGATGACAATGGCAACGAGACCAGTTTCCTTCCAACCTTGGATGAAGTATGTTTAAAACCTGATTTTCTGTTACAGCCTTCAAACAGTACTTCAAATTTCTTATCCTCTACATTTCCTGAAGTCCAACTCAAATAACTTAAACATCTAAAAACATCCAACAACTCAAATTTGCTTTAAGGAGAAATAACAGGTTTCTTTCAGCATCAGTGTTACACACCAGTGACACTTAAGCAGGCCATGACAACCTGTGCCACAAAAAAAATTTAAAAATGAGCTTAAGGCAAGAAAACTCAAATGCAGGATGCATAAAATTACAACCTTAAAAGAATCAAGAGTGTTAAATGTTACAAGTGAGTCACACAAACATGCATCCTAAGACATTTTAGTAGTAGGCAAAAAACCTATTATATCTGTAAATAAGGTCTACAGATGTGTTTTTTAATAAATCAAAGGCCGTTTCCCATCCTCATGTTAAATGAAAACAAAATACCTTATTCCTGTGGTTATTCACAAGGATTCTGTTACGCATGGATGCTGTTATTTTATGTCAATTTGCCCATGGTTTATCAAAGGCATAGTAACAAGTGAGGGGTGACCACACTTGGCATTGTTCATCATTTTCTGAAACAAGAGACTAAGTGCTGCAAGATTGTAAATGCAAATATTTAAATTATGGGAAACACTGTTCCCGATAATTATATACACCCTACAGTGAAATATGAGGGTCACTGCCCTCGATATATACACGCTGGTAGGCAAAAACTACCTTCTTTTTCACATTATGGAAGACCCTGCTCCCGATAATGTTTCAATAAAGATGTACCAAAACATTTACCAGAAACTGCTTGTCATTTTATCAATACAATTCTTTTTAAATTTCACACTGGTATGGCAAAAGTGTGCACCTCCTCTTTAGGTGAAAGTCCGAGGAAATGGCAGTCAGTTGGGCAGATGTTAAATACCCATTAACTTCACAATATTCACCAATTTGCAAGTTTCTGGTAATATCTGTTGGTAACTTATTTCATAGCAGATGCTGCTTTGTCATCGACAGTATAACTGTCATAATTATGGAAGGCACTGCTTCCGATAATTATACATTAAAAAATCCAAAACACTATTTATAGTGAGCTCTGTCACTGATAAATAAATAATAAATACCATATTCAGTGCCAAAGTGGGAGGAGCTTATGAACATAAAATTCATATACATAACAAATAAATTTTAATGGGCTGACTTTATTACATAAATTGTGTTGGAGCCTTTAAAGGCTTTCAGCACCATATTTACTGCCTGACTGTGCCTGTTAAATTTGCAAACAAGTCAGCCAAACAAGTGTGGAACTAAACTTTCCCTTAATCAAACACATGCAGATCAAGTTTACCTACAAATGCCATACTCTACCCCAGCCAACAGGAAATTACCAGTCCCTACCCAGGATTTAAAGAATTCCTATATTGTTGTATAGAAGTACTAGTTGGCACAGATGGATTTCTTTTAGTGAAATATCTCAAATCTAATTTTAGAACATCTAATTGCATTTAGTTGTTGTAAAGAGTAGGTTAATATAACTGATTCAAAATGTAAGCTTTCCATTTTAAATACTGCACACAAAGTGTAGGGCAAAGGTATCCAGTGAAAGGGAAATCAGAAAGTATGTCAGACACCGGAACCATACTCAGTACTGGCATTAGGAGGCAGAGGTCTAAATCTGGTTGTCCTGTTCCCACACCTCCCCTGAAAGGGCGTTGGAACACCCCTGGATAGTCCAGGTTGCCAGCGCAAACTGGTTTCGGAAGTGGTCCACACTGGTTTCTGGCAAGTTGCGGTTCAGTGCACTGAGGTGCTCCACCAGGTCTGGCAGTGTGTGAGAACCAAACCCCAGAATGATGTGGCGGAACGGGGTATCCTTAGGTGAAACGTACGGTGAGAGGAGGTTGTGCTCCACCTGGAAGCATGATATGAAATTAATTTAAGACTAATTATTTCAGTGACAACATTTAACTTTGTCCCAGGAGGGGCCTTATCCCAGCCTCCCAGATAAGAACACTGTGGTTTTAATGTTTTATTCCTTCTTTCCATAAATTGATTTAAGTACAAGAATAATTGGAAAAAATATCCTACATTTTTTTTATGCTGCTGGATGCAGCAGTAGCTGCAGATACTTAACCTACTATCGTAATTGCCTGGATAAGCAAGTTCATCTGGCGTCCCATTGCCAGTAAGGTGTTTTATTCTTCGAAGACTTCCAAAAGGAAGTCTGGGAATTAAATAAATTTGGTGGTATGGTTAATTACCCTCATTATGCGATCATTGATGTTGCGGCACATCTCCACGTCATCCAGGTCGCTGTTCTTGATGTCTTCAATGAGATCCCTGGAGGCACGGCCGAAGGATCCAGACGCAGATATCAGCCACTGCATCTCCAGACTTTTAAGCAAGGAGTCAGACTAAAACCAAAATGGTAGAAAAATTATTTTAAGTTAAACTGCTGCTTAATTTACTTTATTCAAAATGCAGGAGACACTAAACATTATTTAGACAATGAATGCGACTTGAAATCCTTGTCCATGACTTGGAGTCTCAATGTCCATTCTATCCCCCATTTCCATGACATACCCTGTACATAATCCACAATATTCAACAGACCCCTTTACATAAAGATGATCAATTCTGATCTGTCACCACACTCCCTACAAGGTCCAAGGCAGGTGCCCGGCAGGGCAGAAGGGTCAACACACCTGCTTGACAAGGCGGTTGATCTGAGACACGTAGGAGCGGATTTTTGAGTTGTACTTGGACACATCCATCCTAAGCAGATGGTCATGGACCAGCCTAAGAGCCATGTGCCCAGCCACCCTTGCTGCTGCTACTGCAAACTGCTCTGTGTGGCGAGTCATGACGTACTCCAACTTCTCCCTTGTGTCCTCCATAGTCCCAAAATACTGGTAATCAGGATCCTGGGGGCAAGCATTAAGATGGCAACTAAGAACAAAACTAACAAAGAAACTGGAATTTAAATATCACCTATGGATTAAGGTTCATTTCATTGTCATTTTGCACTTATTCCAACATAGATAAAACAGTTTCTCCTGAACCAAGGCGCACAATACACTGAACAAATGAAAAGATGTGGTGCTATACAGAAAACACTTGCAGAAACAGTTCCTTTACACCACTGAGGGTATGAAGATAAACTGACAGTTGCTACAATGTCAGAAGAAACGAAGCTGAAGTATTTAAAAAGAGCCAACCTGATTTAAGATCTGAATATCACTACGTTGACTGGCCTTATACATTACTAAGGTTTTAGAACAACCTGACTCACTTCTGAAATGCAACACCATTTCAACAAACAGCAGATTGTGCAGCTGCAAATCATGTTGTCCTCTCACCCTGTTGCCAAACCAGAATGAGATGGATGGAATTCCAGAGAAGGCCACAAATGGGTAGGCAGCATCATCAGTTCTCATGGGCATAACCCTGGAAAATAAATCAGTATGTTTCAGGGCCATGCCAAAGGTTTCATGGTTAGCTGTTCCATGATGAATTCTAAAATTTGCATTTAATTATAATAGCAAAATATTTTGCAGCTGGTCAGTCATTTGAGACTTATATAGAAATATAAAGAACAGCTCAGCACATTAATGGCATTTAGCTGTGCTTATATATGCATGTATGGAACTGGGGGTTTTGCATTTTAGCACAATGCACAGAAGAAACACTTTATACCCATTTCCAGGGCTAGAACCTACAACCTACTTTATTTTAAACAAAGACTACAGATTTTTTGCATTTTTTTAAGCAATGCCTGCTTTCATGCAGAATGTGCAAGCCAGAGTATTTTCAGGGAAATTTTGCAATGAAACAGAATGATATCAGAATGATGAAAAACTCACACTTGTGTGTCAAAGTCCGCTCTGGCCACATTACTATAGAGTGTCGAACCAAGTGGACTGTCTACCTAAAAATAAATAAATGAGATTTTTTACTTCTTCACAAATTATCTTGACAATTAAAAGCATCTTTAAATATCTTGACAAATAATATATTAAAAGATTAAATGTGTGATATTATAGCTGATGCAAAAGTGGCATTTACCTCCTTCATTGTGCTCATTACCAAGCTGTGCAATAAAGGACTTGAAGATACGAAAAACTGTTGGTCTCCTGGAAACAAATCCAAATGAACAAACGAACGAACAAAACCACAGTTGCTGGCAGGCTTACTGTTTTGCACTTATATCCCCATATAGTTGTTCTCATTAACATTTGTAGGTTATTTATAGCTTTGCTATATACTTGTTTTCTGTTCAGCACTCTGAGTCACTGTGTCAGAAGCACTCTATAAAAATCATTGAATTGAAATAAAGTTACACACATTAAACCAAATATATAAGGTAGCATTTTGTTCAAAATGTATACATGTCAAATTTAACTTACCTCTGATTGCTCCATCAAGGTTAATGTATGCAAAAGCTTTCAGGTTCAGTGAGGTCAAGTAGCCCTAAAAGGCAACAAAACAAACCACCTTATACTATATACAGTCAAGTCAAAGTAGGCAGTGCTTTTGCTTAATGTTACCTACCTCCAGCCACTCAGTGGCACCAATGTTCCCATATTCTCCAGCACTCCAGCTTGCAAAAATAATACTCCTCCTAGGCTTGAATCCATCTGCAGTAGTAGAGAAGATATTCAAATTACAAATTCAGCTCTACCACATGTCCCTCAGTTTTATCACAAATAAGTTGTATACAAAAATTACACTATTCAAATATTTAACTGAAAATTGTTTCATGTATTGTGATGAAAAGCCTCTGGTGCATGGTTCATACAAAGAAATGCAGCTGCAATCTGCAACGCTCCAGCTTCCATTTCCATTGTGCATTTTGCATTATTCCCTCAAATTGCAGGGTTCAAGCACACTCCCTTCTTTCTTACCATTCTTCACCATTTCTGAGAGGGCTCGGGCCAGTTCCATTAACAGACTAGTACCCACAGTGGCCCTTGCAAAGCCTGGCCCCCAAGAGTCCCTCTGGGCACCTATCACCACATACCGATCTAACAGGAGAAAGAGTGAAACGGGAACTATTAAAATCAAAAAGGAAAACGTAAAAAGAACATGTAGAGTTTATGTTGGCACTTCTGCCTTGGGCAATAAGCAGTTTATTTTATACTATTCCTGTACTTGGAAAAGCCTAGTCAGCAGTTCCATGGTCACCAGCTGTGGAAAACCCTCTATTCAGGTAGGAGGGAGGCATGTTTTCAGCTTAGTACCTGGATCCACAAATCCTTTTATGACCCCAAACACGTTGTGTATCTTCTTCTCCATGAGGACGTTGTTAACTTCCACGATGACAGTGTCATTTACGTCACCCAGCTTGTAGGTGACACCATTGAGTCTGCCCTCCTCCCAGATGGTTGGGATATTCTGGCCACCCATCTTCCTGTGTTGGAACAGATAGAGAGGGTGTAGTGTTAAGTGCTTATAAAGACTTTGAAACTCATTTCCCTCCCAAAAAGGGAACTGTACAGCCAACGATGAATGCCTATTACCTCTCCACCAAAAACTGAAATGATAGCAGAAACCAAGTTTCTTGAAATTGTGGTGAACTGTTTATATGTCTACATATTTTTGTGAAAGAATAAATTGGCAGGACACAAAAGCACACTATATCCTGGTTCCTCCATAGTGTTTGAACGCACTGCTGTGCACATCATGCACGATTGATGTCCAAGGAAACCAATGGAAAAGGCAAGCAAAAAGATGACCAACTTCAATACATTAAAAACTGACCAATTACTTTAGTGACAGGAGGAGGAATGTAAAGTAAAGTAATTTGCCAGAATTTATTGCAGTTAAATGTTTAATTTGATCATTTTCAAATGTCACTTATATCAACAGCATCTTTTAAGGTCAGAAGGCAACCAGATCCACACTAACTCACTTAAAGAGCTTAGCAGCAATGTTGGCAGAGATAGTCTGGGCCAAAATGCTCGGCAGGCCTGAGGACTGGGCTGGGGGAAACTGGGTGTGGTTAAAGGATGGGAAACCAGGAGTGTATGGGTCACCAGACCCTAGGTGCACCTAAAAACAACAGGGAAAGCAACATCATTTTCACCATTTTATCTAAGATAAAGCATTTCAGGATGGAAAAAAATACAGAAAGTACTTTTGATGGGGTTGTTTAAATCATTGGTGGCAGTTATAGGAAAACTGGACAATACAGCAGCAGCATACAAAAGAAGGAATCTAGCTGAAGTAACATGGAAAAATAGCAGTGTGGACTTACATGACCATAAAGCTCAGTGTTTTCCTGCAATGCGTAGTTGGCAGGATCAGGATAGATGAGCACAGCAACTGCTTTCTGTTTTGCAGCATTGGCCACCTGCAGAGTGGGTGGGGGTGAGGATAAATAACATTTAAAAAAAAAAAAAAGCCATAGAATAATGATATCGTCACACCACACATCAGTTTAAATTAATCAATCCATCACATTTTCACTTCCTCTATACATGACATGCAAAATCTTAAAAAACATCAAGGGTGATTTCAGAGGTTCATTATTTTTGGTTTCACCTCCAATTTAAAGCCCTTATTCCATTCTAGACCCCCTATCGTATATATGCATGATATACTGTTTCAGGAAATTTTCTTACTTTTCAACAGATTAACCTTAACATGTTACCTCAAATATAGAAAAAACAAATTAAATGTGCTGTGATAAATGTCATAAGAGAAGTTCAGATCAACTGCATTTTCTAATTCCATACTGATATTATCCAAGAGGAGTGAAAACCAGAAATGGTGCATAGAGGCTTTGTTCACCTACCAGTGTAATTGCTTCCTGAAAGCCTGCTGTTAAAGTGAAGTAAAATCATAGAGCAAAATCTTAATTGCCAATAATTTAAAAAGGAAAAATATGGGCTCCTTTACAAAAGGTTCACTATTCAAAAAATTATGTCCAGAACTTGTCAACTACTGTAAAAACCTTTAAATCCAGGCTTAAACCTTCCTATTTTCTTACCACATTAGGTCATGTGTTCTAGTTCAGGTTACTGCAGAAAATATGAAACTAAATGACTGGGGCTAGTATTTTTCTGATAAAACCAAATTTCTAATTAAAATAACAACTTTAGCAACTTAAGGTAAAGATGCAAAACTCCTCACCTTTTCAGCAAAACTTAGTTTTCCAGCCCTAAGCAGTACAACGCTTCCTGTCAGGTCAATGCCTATTCCTTGCAGATAGTGAAAATCACTTTCCATGCCATAGTGAGCATACACCAGCGGACCCTAGAAATTGAAGCAAAACATTGATTTTAACAGATCTCAGACTGTGATTAAAAAGTTTTCTAACTTTATCACTGTATTATTTACCAAATAATAGAGGAATCAATTATAGAAGGCCTAGATGAAAAAATGTTCCCTGAGTACAAAACAAGAGCCTCACCACTGCAGTTCCATTGGCGCTGTAGGCTGCATAGCCATGAGGAGTACCTACGACTTCTCCATTAAACTTGATTGTGTTGGTGCTTGATGGCAACAGGCCCTGTAGCTTGACGTAGTGCTCATCGTGCCACGGGTTCATCCTATAATTCTTGAAGCTGGCGAGTATACGGGAAGCCAGGATCTCGTCACCCTCTGTTCCTGCCTCATGGTTTTCCTGGATGTAGTCCCTACAGCACATTAGAGAAACAGTGTCAAAGCATGATAAAATACTCCAAACAGGACCACTAGCTGCAGGACACCAAGGAAATCTCTCAATGCAACTAATTCAGGACAGAAGCCAAGTTAAATAAATAAATAGATAGATAAACTTTAGTGACACTCATCTGCTGAAATAACTATTGCTATGCTAACCCTCTCAAGACAAAATTTACAAGCTCACTCATTGTATATTTGACCAACCAGTTTGCATTTACTCTACTGTGAATTCTTCACTAACCTAACAGTTTTCACAGCAATTAAGTAATAAAGTAATTAATAGTAGCTTTATTCAAAGCCCAAAAAATATTTTTTTTTTTTACTCCTGTTAATATTTTCATTTTAGTAATTTTGATCTTGCCAGTTAAAATTATCCATATTATTAGGCTTAACTTTCCTCAGTTCCATTAGTACTTCATTTAAAATCATCATGTGATTTATCTTGTACACTTACTATTATACTTTTAAATGTCACTATGAACAAATACAAAATCTAAATAAATAACAGCAGCAAGTGAAGTGAATTAACCTGAAGACAGTATCAAATTGTTCAGCATTTAATTTATTTTTCAGAAGGGTCTTGAGGTCCTCCCAGTTCAGGGTGGGCTCGGGCTCAGCCTCAGCCTGTTCCAATCCATCACTGTCAGAGAAACCAGATGCAATACAGGTTGGCACCTCCTTGTCCTGTTTACTGTGAGCTAGATACCCAATCAGGTATCCTGAAAAAAACAAGAAAAGACGGTTATTACTTGCCAAGTGTTGAAATTTTGGTGTACAGTGCTGAAGGCAGTTCACCTTACCGATTATGAAGATGAGCAGGGTGGCAATGATCACATAACAGACATTCCTCTGGCTTTTCTGGGAGTGGCGCAGATATGACTGTGGTATGTGATTCTGGTTCGCATTGAGGTGTTCCCCACCAGAAGACCCCAGCTCCTCATCCACATCAGAGGACAGCTTCATCTCCACATGGCTGTTTTCACCCTCCATATTCTGGGTCAGATTGAAACGGGTATAGGACCGTGGTTCCCCATTAAACTGAGAAAAAGATCAAGGGAGAGATGAGACGAAAGAGTTTAAACTGTGGTCATAAAATTGTTCTTGAACTCAAATGTAAAAACTGAGAACTCAGTACCATAGAGCTGCATAACTAAATGCTTGAATTTAAAAAGCAGTATTTAACTTGTATGACACTTACTAATTCTGTCATTTGTTTGTTTCTAAATGCATAAGAAATTGAACAGTATAGTGCAATCATAACCATTAGTGATAGAAGAAAAAACTTTTATACCCCTCTCACCTTGCCACATCCAGTCTACAACAATGATTAAACAGTATGCAGTAATGGACCTTAAACTGCCTGAATCTAAACAAAATCAATATGCAGTACTCAAGTTTTTTAGAAAATCCTAATCTGTAAACATGATTTTATGTAATTATACAGTTCTTTGTATAGAAACATCCTAAATTGAGACTGTGAAACAAAATGTGATGTAAAAGGAGCTGCTAAAATTATTTTCAGATGAGCTTACTATTTTGGATATTGTTGATCTCGCCTGGTCCATGTTTGGCTTAGAAAAGTCTGAAAGAAAAACATGTAAATTAAACGTTTCAGTAACAAAGCAGACAGGAATTATGAGCGCTCATATCTGAAAACTCTTCAGGACAACAAAAAGACACCAATATAACTTCCATCCAGTTGCAAGGATTCTTATTTATTGAAATGGTATCCTGCTAGTGTGAAGCTTGTATATTCTTGTGTTCACGCAGATTTGCTCCAGGTGCTCCGGTTTCCACCCACAGACCATAAGACATGCATTTCAAATGGGTCAATCACTGTAAGTTGTCCTGAGTGTGTGACTGTAGGAGTAAACGACTAAGACTGCAAGGTGAAGGTCTAAGCACAACAGAGCTGCTGCCCTTAGTAGAGCATAAGTATTGACAAAAGATCCCAAACACAACAGAAATATCTTCACCGCAAGATAATCAGTACTTTCACACTGAGCAAATTCACATGAGAAACACAGAAATCACTTGGTATCCCAACTTGCTATATCTGAATTTTCACTATAAGAGCTCTTGAAAATTCAGACCTATATATCAGTACCCGAATGGAAACTTTTGCTGTAATGAATTTTAATCCGAAGCTTATCCATAATCCATCCATACATAGACATCCATACAAAAATCTATAAATACCATACAGTACTGTAAAGTCTACTGTTATTAGAATATTGAGTATTGCAATAAATTCATAAGAGTATACAATATAGTTTATCTGAAGCTAGATGCACATACAGAGGTGGTATATCAACCGTTTCCTCATTTGTTGCTTTGTCTGAACACGTTTTCGCTGCATCACGACCTTTACTGTGCTTTTTATTTTTTTTAAATAAATATTTAAATACCGGTCATTGTGTTAAATGAGGCAAACACAGCAGCTTACTTTGACACAAATCTTCCCTTTATTCAACATCACATAACACTAAGCTCACACTGCAAAACCCACGCACTGCGTGCCTCATCTCCTGTGCATAACACGACAATGAGATGGGGGCACCATGTGAAATGTCCTCGACTGTAAATACTGTACCACATGTCATAAACATGCAAATCAATGACAACATTAAGTGTTAAGTGCCTTATTGAGAAACTTGTGTAGCATTTCATCATGCTGAATTTATGGGATGATACAGGCGTTTTCCAACGAACCGGGAGCCCCCCCCCCCCCCATTTAAAATAATGGGAAATAGGTACTCGGTATAATTTAAAAAAATTCAGTATTCAATCCGTTTTNGTTTTCCAACGAACCGGGGGCCCCCCCCCCCCCCCCATTTAAAATAATGGGAAATAGGTACTCGGTATAATTTAAAAAAATTCAGTATTCAATCCGTTTTCAGGAACGAATTAGATTAATATACCGAGGAATTACTGTATTATAAATTAGGATTACAAACCTGTTTTCTACCTTCTTAAGGTGAAATAAAAGTTGATTGGCTGCAACATCAAGCACCTCGCCACCCTACCTCCTGACTTTAAAGTAAAAGAGATTGTGTCTAGCTTGTATTGTCATTGTTTGATCTGATTCATTGCAGATGGCACTGATAAACAAATTAGAGGAAGCCTCCCCCCACCATCTCCACCACTCAGAAATGTTGCCGTAGCTTCAAACTGCCACAATAAATAGGAGCACAACACCTGGGGGCTGGAATACTGCCAATGCAAGGTTTCGCAGTTCCCCAGTTCCATTTCTTTTGCTGCTCATCTTACACACTTCATCAAAATGTCAGTGGGACCTACAGGAGTGCAGTAATAACACAGCACAGAGCAGGCAGTTTGCTCCAAAGACCTTAAATGACTAACCAGTTTTTAGATGACACTTCTGTCAAAGGTATGTAACAGTGCATCATACACTACATACTAAACATCCTACAGTCATTCACTCATCTATACAAAAATGTAATGCATGCACACACACACACACACACACACACACACACACACACGACTAATTTAGAGTCAGTAGACCACCTGAAACATCTTTGAGTTGTGGGGAAAAAAAAAACTAGAGATGAAAGAAACAACTGCAAACTCCACACAAACTGAGATGAATTTGAACCTACATGCAAACAAACATACAGTATAATACTGTAGGTATTGGATGCACCAGTATCCTATCCGGTGTGGTCATTCAGAGACAAAAACAGAATCACTGCTTCACCAGCTTCTCCAGTGATAATTTTTTGGAGTGGGGGGGGGGGGCAACTAATAGAACAATAAAAAAAAAATCTGTAAAGATTAAAAAACCTTTGAAAACCAGCTGCAGCACATCAGTGCAGGTCAAGCTTACCAAACAGCCACCTGCCTTTGATGCCAACAGTAAACTGAGAAGAAGAAACTCAGACCCCCATCATTCTTAAAACATGGCTCAGCTGCAGCAGTAAAACTTTCATTTATAGAACCCCTTCTCTATCAGCTCCAACAAAGGTGCCCCTAAAACACATGAAGCCAAGAGATAGACAGGCAGACAGCACCGCACCCTGAGGAAGCATGCACACCACACTACGATGGTTCCCGCTAACGTTAAGTATGATGCAACTGTCACATCCTGTTAAGTCAGTATTCCATCCAAAAGCCAACGAACATGTTTAACCTGACAGAACTTCTCATCGTAGGCTGGCCTTAAACCTTTCATATCAACACAGGCTAAGGCAAGGAGATAACTATGACTAAATGGCTCAAATTCCCCTACATCCATTATTCAGCATTAATATTACCCATCATCCCCTGCAACTGACCATCACTGTAGTCTTCAGCTCTGTTTAGCCCCTCAGTGTACTGGTAGCAAAGGCCTACGTAAAAACCGGCTATAAACGATGGGTAGAAAAGTGTCTTTATAGATTTTATCTAAATGCTGCAATGGCCGGTGGACATAAAAACATCAAGATATTGTAGCAATTCTGGGGGGAGAAAGAAAATGAAGGGTGCCATAACACTAAGTCAAAGCAGGGAGGCACTCCCTCTTCCATAACACTGAGTACAAAGGCTCAGCAGGGCAACATTTGCCATGGAAGAACTGCATGGAATGTGGAATGCCCTTCAGGAAAAAATTGAGCCCAAACCAAATCTACTGCTCTAGCAGAGTAGCTATCCTGACTACAGAGCTGCTTTGCCACACAATGAAGGTCAGATGAGACTGATGGCAGAGGAAGTGAAACAGTTACAACAGGGAGGAGCACAAGACCTATACTCAGACCAAAGCCACATGGCCTGTATGTGAGGCTGTACTGCTTTGGAATGCCCCAATTCTACAACAAACCTCTGTACCAACTTTGCCACTATCTATACTTCTCTTAGAAGGCACATGCAAATATACAAGCCAAACAATAATTACAATTGGTACTAGTAGCACCTCATGTAGCAATAATCTTAAAGATTTGAGTAAAAAGCCTATGACTATGGGCACTAAAGAATTAAGTCTGTGAGAGAGTGGGGGGGGGTCATTTTTAAACCTGCTGTGAAGGATCACATGAGAGTCACACTGCAGAGTTCCTCAAACTACTCAGTCCTCCCAAATTATTCATGGGAAGAGAACAGGAGAGGTGCACATGTTTTAAGTGACCTAAGCAGCCAATGCATTATCTACCCAATAATTTAACATCCTTAAATGTCACTTTTATATATAGAGACATAGAAAAACACTAACTTGTGCATTGTACTCCAGAGTATTTATACCACATTGTGTGTGTGTGTGTGTGTGTGTGTGTGTGTGTGTGCGCGCGCGCAAAGGGCACAGAGTTCTCAGGACCACATAAGATTAGCACCAGGAAAGAACAATCAGACCTGGCAGCAACAAAGAAATGATTTCCATGGACTTTCAGGGTATAAAGTTTTCAAAACAAAAAAAAAAAAAAGTGTTTAGTCTGCTTGCAATTACTGCAAAGAACAGCCAGAAATATGATCAAGAAACACACCAACTAACACAGGTTAATTATAAAACAACTTACATTTACAATAATTCATTCTGCATATTCTTTTCTCCACAGTACATACAACAGCTTAATAAAAGCTACTGGAATTTTATCTATAGTCACCCACAAGTTCCAATCACGATAAATTTACATGAATTCTTTCTTCTTATGCTGTACTCTAAATCAACTTGTGAGCTGTATTGTACAAATATCAATCTAAGTACCCTGCTCGAGGCTACTACAGCAAGACTGAGGTCCAATACCTGGGTCTTTCAGATGTGTGGCGCCGATTCTAATCACTACGCCACTTTCTCACCAGTACTTTCAACGTATACATATTAAAGTAAACCTGCACAGAATACGATTTCTCCAGCTAACAACTGTACCCCGTTTATACACTTTTACTTATAATGCTAAAATTCCTATTTTTGTTCTGTTCACATGGCCGCCTATCCTCCTCTACGTGCGGTAACGTTCGATTTCAAGGTCAACCTCACTGACACCTTGATTTCAAGCACGTGTCACGTACGCAGGCTGCTATGGCGCTCCTTCCCCTTCACAGTGCATGCGCCTTCTTCGTGTAAGCCGCCTTCTAACCTCGTCGCTAGACGCTAGTGGCCGTCGTTCGAAGTTTATTTAGTCTTTGTATTTTCGTGGTCTAAAAGTCATATTTGACTACAACTAGCTGGAACAAATACGTACACAATACGTATTATTTCTTCACAAAGGAAAGACGCTGTTAGCTACAATTACAAAATTAATATAAAAATCACAAATTAAGAATACATTTCTTTACTACAAAAAAAAATTATACACAAAGTCTATTTTAAAAAAAAAAAACCCCATCTCACCTACTTTTCAAAAATGTCGCCTGTGCCAACCCCACGCAAGACTTCTCGGTACCCTTCTCGGTACACATTAGCCGGTCCACAGCTTTTTATTGCTGGACCAACGTTGCCCTACGTCACTTCCGTTTCCTTGAAGATTAAGGTATTGCGTTTTGGAGTCGTCGAATTTTAATATTTTTGTTAAATATTCAGTTTGGACGATGAATTTTGAAGTATTGGGATCGTTTCTTACTTCAGTTGCTCGCTAAATGTACTCCGGTTGTGTTTTAGTGGTACAAATTGCCAGAAAGACGCACGTGCTAACAATTACATTTATACTGTTCTCCCTTCTTTTTAAATTTAAGATTTTACATTTTATTTTTTCCACAGTAGCGAACTGTAGAGTTTATTTTAGTCAT
The DNA here is from genome assembly GCA_900497675.1 of Arapaima gigas. NCBI lineage: Eukaryota > Metazoa > Chordata > Actinopteri > Osteoglossiformes > Osteoglossidae > Arapaima > Arapaima gigas. The sequence continues at coordinate 193,816 of UFQX01000401.1, read as the reverse complement.
AGGCAATTACTGTAATTTTTTTGTCTCTAGTTTAAAACTCAGCCCCAACTGAACAAGGTTTTAACTTGCTTTTAAGAAAAAAGTAAAAGGTTTCGTGTGTTTCAAAACTGCTGAGTCAGTCTTGCATTAAAATCCACACTATCCAAAAATTACCAATTCGCACTTAAAATAAAGTCAGAATTGCAGTGTCTGAGAAAACTACTGTTGAAAACCTTCTGAAATAAACTCTGTTTAATTTCCCATTTCCACAGCTGTGAAAATAACAGCTGGGTGAGCGTGTTATTTTAAACAGGAGGCGAATGTGGACTTAGTTTCACTGTCCATTGTTCTAAATGCGCTGCAGGTGCACAGTTCAAGGAAGTAAAAACAAAACGATCCTGCTGGGCTCTAACTGTGTTCAAGGCTGTGTATATGAGAGTGAGGTGCACTGTGATTATATTATCCCAAAAACCTTTCCTTCTGCTCAGACTACGTTAGCTATGTATAGTTACAAATATGGGGATTCACTGCTCAAACAAATCAAATTTTAGTTAATTTTCTGAAGCCTTAAACACAGATTAAAGGACACCACTTAACAATTTCCACTAATGTGTTTATTATCAAAAATTAAATTTCACTTACAATTTCTTATTGATATCTAGGTCCAAAATTCTATTTTGCACATCAGTGATCTATGTATTGTATTTTGGAGCACATAAACCAGTGTAAGCTCTAATTTTATTCTTGGAGGTAACTGAATTGTATCTTACTTTATTAATTTTCATTTTAATTTCACACAGTAGTACAGTTTTGTGACTGATGGGTTATAATATTCTCACTTTCCTGCTGGAAGGTCCAGTATAACCAGTACAATACATGGCTGCTGTTAGCAGGCAAAGTAACAGAAAATCATCAGCCTGAGCATTTGATCTGTGAAGCTTCAGATCCGAGGGGCCATCCCTAGTCAATATACTACCCTGTGCCTCAGCTGAAACCACCTTGATTATCTATAACTTATTATATGCTGCCGCTTTCAACAACATCGACATTGACCATGGCATCCTCTTGCACAGTTTGGATCCATGCCTGGGACTGGTACAGTGTTCAAGTGGTTTAGCTCCTACATCACAAATAGATTCCAGTATATATATCTTAATGGAAATTCCTGTCCTTCTGCACCAACACCAGTCTGTTCTCGAATACCTCATAGTTCTGTGTTGGGACATTGCTTTTGTCTTTATATATGTATAGGTAATATAGGGAAAAATTACTCGAGCCAGTGACACTCACTTTTAGCTGTTCATCCAGCCTATGGACTTGCATGCCACTAAGTACCCATCTTGCTGTTTTGGTCATGTTAAAGCCTGGATGGGTCCCACCTATCTAGCCTTGAACCCACATAACACAGAAATCTTTCTCCTGGTCCCTAAGGTTCTTGAGGGTAAACTTGCTGAAGTTGAATAATTTAAATTTTAATATCACTTAAGTGGTAAGTTCTCCTAGACCCAGAAGTTTGTTACAAGCCCCATATTAACTCAGTTACTTCCTGCAGCTGAAGAATATTTTCAAATTAAAACATTATCATTCTGGGCCAGATACTACAAAGTTGATTCAGGCCTTTGATGTAATACCTTGTTGTCTGGTTGTCCTGGTTATATCATGTCACCCTTCCAACTCATCCAGAATGCTCCAGCCAGGATTGTCTCTGATTCCTGGAAATACTGCCACATTACACTAGTTTTTCAATATCTTCACTGGCTACCCACTTCATATAGATGTAACTTTAACCTACTGCTTAACTTAGAAAGCTCTGAAAAGTCTGGCACCACCTTTCATCTCTGATCTCACTGACAATTAGTCAGAAGACACTGACTTGCTTCTAGTCCTGGAGATCTTTTTGAAAACTGTGGGTGGCAGAACCTTTAGTCACCGAGCCCCTAAACTGTGCAATGTTCTTGCAGCTAGGCAGCCCCCTTCTGTTGCTGCCTTTAACCCAGAATTAAAATCCACTTGTTCAGTTTTTGTATTTCAACAGGTGACCATAGCTGATGTATTCATAAGCTGTCCTTACTTCTTGATTTGTTCTTCTTACAGAGGTACCCTGACATCCTGATTCACCATACTCCTGTGATCTGCAGCTTTTTGCCTGGATAGGGATGATCACTAATTCTATCCTGATGTGTCCAGCTTTGACAATGGCACTCCAGCAATTACAGCACTGTCCCAAATAGCTGTACAGTGTTTCTTGTCATGGCTGTAACTCTTTCAACCTAGAATGCAGGAGGGGGACAGCTACTGGGACTTGGATGCCTAGAGTTTTATTTTTCTTGCTGACCTTTTTGTTAGGAGTTTTTTTTTTTTGCTGCTGCTGTTTTCCTCTTCTCAGCTGCCAGTCATCTTACTTTTCATAGTCCCTATAGTTTTTAAATGTATAGCTAACTATTTATCTACAGGTCTACTCTATATATATATATATTATATTTGATTCTGCCATGTTCATGTCCATGCTCTTGTTCACCATTCTGTTACTGTGTGTGAAAAGGTGAAGTTCATACTAGGCAGTAGATGATTCAGCTGGTTGATTCAGTAAAATTTTTTGTTTTTATATAAATTTGTTATCTGAATATTATAATTAAGTTTCAAATCACACTAGTTAACAGTTCACAGTGTAGTAACCTTTGTAGGTAGGAAGTATATCCAAGCAGATGTTTGAAATTTTTTCTTATTATCTTTCCAAAGAGATTCAGATGAGTTATGGAGCGACATCATAGCAAGGCCTTTGGGAACAGGGACATAAAACACTACAGAAGTTTATTTTTTTTCGTCATGGGATGGTAATGGACATGAGACAGACACTGTGCCCCCTTGATCCCCCACAGGTGCCCACCAGCACTGAACAATAGCCCACACAAATAATAAAGGTAACAGCAGGAAGCATGTTCCCACACATTCTATTGTTTCTTTGCAGTACAAAAATTTAGCTGCGGTCAAGACATAATAGAAGAGAAACAAAAATGTGTTGCTTATCTCATTCCAGAATAAAAAATTTAGCAACAAATTAATATCACTAAATATTAATTGCTTTGTTGAAATGTTATACATCAAGGTTTTATTAGAAAGCAACTTATAAAGCAAGACTTCTTTGAGACCTGTTAGTTATTTTCTTATAAGCACAGAAAATGCTAAATAAAACATCATTATTTAGAATAATTTTTAAACATCTGAAAATTGAACATATTGTTTGTTGATAAATTGGACCACCATGATATATAATCACAATAAGCCACTAAACAGTCATTCACTGTAATCCTGTATCAGTCTAATTGATGCAGAGATACAGGACACAAAGGCAAAGCCACCAACAAATTTAGCTGGGCTATGACAAGACCAAACAACTATTTATTTTTGAACATACATAGATTACTAATTATAACATGTAATTTAACTATGTTTATGGTCTTGAGATAAGCTTCCTTAGTCTAGCATTTGTTTGAAACATAGTTATTCTACAGTTTTCCACAAGCCTTCTGCTGATCTTGCCAGCTCATGTCACAATGGTAATGAGATCTTCTGCTACTGCTGTCCAGTACTGTTTTAAAGGTCTTACACTGTTCACTGGAATCACAGTGTTGCCATAATATTTCCCAGTGTTAGGACTAGGGCAAATGCAGTGCTGGGCTTGGGGTGTTCAACACTGGCTTTGCCTTTGGCATATTCTGTACCAATGGATTTAAGGTCCAGAATGTATGCTGTACATGTCTCTGCCAATGAAGCAGAAGCTGGATACCAGAAGAATCAGTACCTTCTCTGCCCAGCAATGGAGGGGTTTGCAAGTGTACTTGTGGGAAAAGAGGGGGGAATGAAGTGTCCCACCCAGTTCCCCTGAACAGTATCAGGCCTGTACAGCTACAGGCCTCCATTTTCCCAGAACGTGGCCCTTATCTGGGTCCCACCCAGGAAAGGGACCACCCATCATCTCAGGGTCAGCCCATTCTTCACCAACGGACAAGTGTCTTTGGCCTGCAAGCTGGAGATACATGCTGTGGGAGGGGTGGACATGTGTAGTGGCCCAGACCTTCAGATCCTCCTACAATGTAATATGTCCTTCATTGACCCTCCATGGAACCATTCTGAGTAGTCAGATTGTCCATTTGTTGCCTGGCAGACACATTTGACTGAAACTATTCAAAACCAATATCTGTTAAAACAACAGTGGGAACTCCCCAGTAATCTGCTATTGTGTTATTTCTAACCTTGAGTCTATATTTTTCTGATTGTGAAAAAACATAGCATCTAGGAATTTGTGGACATAGTTATTTAAGTATACTTGAATAGAAAGGTAATAGGAGATGTAGTCTGACATGTCAGTATATATCTGATATATCTGAAGCTGAATCTATGATACTAAATTGTTAGTGTACAGTAAGGCTGCAGTTATATCCTGTGAAAAATGTCTTCAGTGTCAATTTCGCTCATGAACCCTCCCTCTGGCAGAGGGTGTCTTTATTGTGCTGATGCCACAAAATGGCAGTTACTTTTTCTGGTACAGGTCTGACTTCAGGTATGGTAGTGCACAGAGGCAACAATTATACATTTATTAGTTACTTAATGGGATTTTTTTTACAAATAAACAGGAAGGTCATTATAAATTTACACACTTTTGTTACTATGGTTACTTTTCAACGTGTATTAGCCATTTTGCAATTTTCACCACTCATGGATTAACATATTACATTTAGAGAAGTAATTCAAGGTTAACTGCATTTCAAAGATACAACAACAGAGCCTCTCAAGGGATTTAAACTCTTGACATCTTAGTAACAGGTTCACATTTGTAATCACTAAACTACCTGTTTTCTCCATGCCTTTACTGTGCTGCCAGATGTGATGGGAGGTTAGAGCTATTTTACCCTAAACAGCCAAAATTCTGAAATGGCATCTGATTCATCAGGTTACAGTACAGTAGTCTTCTGCCCTTGTGAATTATACCTTTTACTGCTGATTTAAATGTCTATTAAAAGTGTAGCATATTAGAGTAACAAAGATATAATATGACCCCCCCCAGTGTTTAAACAATACTTATGTCCCCCAGTACGTCTTATACCACCACTGATTACTATTGCTAAAATTTTTGGTCCCCCAATACACCAATGTAACAGGACAAACATTTGAAAGTTGTGTGGCTTTTTTTTGCAGGTAACTTATCCTTCTGAGTTCCACTGCCTCTTGAACAAGACACAATGTGTATAGTTATGGATAATAACAGAGCTACTTGCCAGATGTCATTAAATATTTATCTCAGGTCAGTAGGCCTTTCTCATGCAGAGTTAAAGCCAGTTTTCATAGAAAAGCACATGCCCTTTGGTTCTCGTTGTCTCCTTGTGTGCAGAGGCGCCAAATGGAAGCGGAGGAATAAGATGTGGCCATCAGGGACCTAAAATCCCACAGTGCTACAGAAACAATGTAAGCAGAACCAGACAAAAAAGAGGGCAGCTCTGCATGTATTCAAGCAGACTAGAGAGGAGCTCTGTAAAAGGAGGTATCTCCAGCAAGGGGCTAAGAGGTTGTACCCTGGGACAGAGCAGGACTTTGAGTCCAGGGCAAGAAACTGAGGGCTTGACAGTGTATGATATTGTATCTGCTTCACAAACTCTGCATATTCCCTTGTCCATGGCAAACACAAATGGCCTTTCACTGCTGCCTATTAGGTAGTCACAGCAGCTGATAGCTTAACAGATATACACAACACTACACACTTATTCAGCTGCACTTTGAGTCAATAAAGGCTAAAAGCAGTGTATATTTATGCAGGGGAAACACTCCTTCTGGTACTTGAGATTATACAATATTTATTTATATTCATTCATTTAGCTGATGCTTTTCTCCAAAGCAGCTTACAATTATTTGGGTGTTTATATAGCTTTAAATTTGTTTTCAACAGAGCAGTTTGGGGAAAGCATCTTTCCTCAAGGATACTACAGCATTAGGTGGGGTTTGAACCTGCACCCTTCTTGTCTAAAGGTGGGAGGGTGGAGGTGGTGGCAGTGTAATCACTGCACAATCTGCTGCCCTTATATTATGCTGTGGTGTTTACAGCTTGTATTAAATTTTCAAGAAAATGAAAGATTTCCTTCAAAGGTTTTCAAGTTCCTGAAGAGACTTAAAACACTTAAATTAGCTTCTTAATTGTATCCTAAGGAAAGCTGATGTCCCATTTACAGAAGGCTCTTTGAAAACTAATCTAGCAGGACCACAGCATTTGCTCCTGCTGGCAGAGGAAGGATTCAAAGATGGATGACGAATTATCAGTACGCTGTGCTGCTTTGTGCTGTGCAGAAAACCAAACACAAAGTATTGCTTCAAAGGACTATTTAAGGCATCCTGTTCCTTGATCATATCTCAGCCGCATACTTTCTTCATTTTTATGTAATGCGCACTTCCTCTAAGCAGCATTATGGCCAGCCAATATGTAAGTACTTAGGCACTGTGGAATATTAATATAAAGAATATGCTTTCTTCAGTTTTGTGTGGTTATTAGGGTTTTACACAAGATAAAGCATCAACTTGCATTCTTAAGTTCTGTTTGGCATGAATTAAACTGTAAAATGCTGATTTTTGTTTTTAAAATATTACAAAGGGTGTTTGTTGTTTATATATGTTTAAAACAAAAAACAAAAGAAGCACACAAGGTATACTTCTGCCATTTACACAGGCAGCTTGGAGCCATTTCTAGTTTGGATGGACCACCAGAACCTGTTAGACATCCAGCAAGCAAAACAACCTGATAGACCGGTGTAAATGGCAGAAATATACTTTGTGTGCTTCTTTTGTTTTGAACATACAGTACTGTGCAAAAGTCTTAGGCATGCAACTTCAATGTCTGTTGAGAAGTACAGCGAGATTCTTATCTACCATCAGGGAGGTTTCTGATTGGTCCCAAATTCATTTTGCAGTCTCAGAATGACCTCAAACACCTAATCTTCAGCAAAAAGAAGGAATCCTGGAACAGATGGTATGGTCCCCACAGAGCCCTGATCTCAACATGATCAAGTCAGTCTGGGAGTACATGCAGAGGCAGTCAAAGTCTGCAGAAGAACTGTGGCCAGTTCCTCAAAATGTTTGGAAGAACCAACCAACCTCTACGTTAATGCAAGTTTGCATAAGAGAATTGATGCTGTTTTAAAGGCAAAGGGTGATCACACCAAATATTGATTTGATTGAGGGTTTTTTTTGTCTACTGCACTTTTTAGAAGGTTTATTGATTAATAAGTATTCATGGCATTATTTTTGGAACCATCCTCGCTTTATAGCATTTTTCCCACAGGTGCCTAAGACTTTTGCACAGTACTGTATTTATATTTTCCACCACCAGAAATCCCCCTCACTGCCTTTATGAGGTGCTGCAGTGGATCCACACCTCCACTTTCTCTGGCCACCTTGGAGGTGCTTCTGGTGGCCTACCATGACCAGAGACACCAGAGAGTTTGTTAGGGCTTGTTCTACCTGTGCCCATGTGAATGCCTCCAACACTCCGTTGGCTGGAGAACTGCAACTCCTGCTGAGGCCTTGATCTCACATCACAGTCGACTTTGCCACTGGCCTCCTGGACTTTCATGGCCATAACACCAGCTTGACAATAATCATCCTTTTCATCAAAGCTCTGCACTTCGTGCCCTTGATTGGACTCCAATCCTCAAAAAGCTGCTGAGCTTATACTGAAGCATGTGGTACATCTCCATGGGTTCCCTCAGGAAATCATCTTGGACAGAGGGCCCCAATTCAGTTCCCAATTTTGGAATGCCTTCTGTTACCTAATTTGCTCCACTGCCAGCCTCTCGGGCTGGGTAGGTTTCTGAGATGTTTTGCTTTGGCCCACAATTAGCAGTGGAATCAGTACTTACCGTGGGCTGAACTCTTCCAGAACCTTCACTCCTTGGCTGCCTCGGGTCTCTCCACATTCAAGATATGCTACGGGTATCAGCTCACACTCTTTACCTACCAGGAACGGTCGAGGTGCCTGCAGACCAGTAGTTGGTCTTGCCAGCACCTATGAGAGGTCTCAGTGTGCCATCCAGCAGGCTAATGCCCAGTACCAACAGCATTATCATTGCTGATATTGTCTGAGATGCTTTTTCCGTCCAGGTAAAAAGGTTTGGCTGTCCACACAACACCTTAACCTAGTAATAGACTCTTACAAGCTCACCCCCAAATTCATTGAACTCTACCACATTACCTACCGAATCAATCCTCTCACCTATCAGCTCTAGCTGCCTCCATCACTGAAGGTTCACCCGGTCTTTCACAATTTCCTTCTCAAATGATTCAGCACTAATCCTTACTCCAAACCTAACGCGCCCTCCTCTTCAGATCATTAATGATGGCCCTGCCTACACTGTTCAGCGGATCTTGGATACCTGGCAGGGGGTTATGTCCTTAAGGAGCACTCCTGGATCCCATTCCATTTCATCTTGGACCATGAATTGGTGAGGGAATTCCATTGGTGCCACACAAACCACCCTGGTTTTTTAGCCAGTGCCTGTTTATCTGTCTTGATGTGGACATGTCCTACAACATTATCTCTCTGCATGTCTTTATCTATCTATCAATTTATTTGATCTCCTACTTATGCAATATACACTCACCAGGCACTTAATTAGGAACACTTGTACACTTGGTTATTCAGGAAATGATGTAATCAGCCAATCATATGGCAGCAATGCAATGCATAAAATAATGCAGACACAGGTCCTGAGCTTCAGTGAATGTTCATGTCAAACTTCAGAATGGAGAAAAACATGATTTGAGTGACTTTGATGGTTGTTGGTGCCAGACGAGGAATATTTCTGAAACTGCTGCTCTCCTTTCATTTTTTCACACATAAAAGCCTCCAGAGTCTACAAATGCTGCAAAACACAAAAAACATCCAGTTCTGTCAGTGTAAATGCATTGTTGATAAGAGACGTAAGAAAAGAATGGCCAGACTGGTTTGAACTGACAGGACGGCTATAGTAACTCAAATAGTCACTATTTACAACAGTGGTGGGCAGAAAAGCATCTCTGAACACACAACACATTGAACCTTGAGTCAGTTAGGCTACAACAGCAGAAGACCACATCAGGTTCCACTCCCATCAGCCAAAAACAGGAAGATAACACTATAGTGGGCACTGGTTCATGGAAACTGGCTAGTTGGAGATTGGAAAAACATTGCCTGGTCTGATGAATCTGGTTATCTGTGGCGCCTCACAGATGGTAAGGTCAGCATTTGGCGTAAACAGCACAAAGCCATGACTCACCCTGCCTTGCGTTAACAGTTCAGGCTGTTGCTGCTGGTGTAATGGCGTGGAGAATGTTTTCTTAGCACACATTGGGCCCTCTAATATCAATCAAGCATTGGTTAAATGCCATATCCACAAATTAGTCACAGTTTATCTTCTAATGGCTTCCAGCATGATAATCTGCTATTCACAAAAGCACAATTCATCTCAAATCTATTCCATGAACATGACAATGATTTTTGTGTACTTCAATGGCTTCCCCAGTCACACAATCTGAATCCAATCTCTCCTCTCTGTCATACCACAGGTTATCCTCTAGGCCTTCTCTAATGCTCCCTCACAACACAAGAGAAAACCTCAAAAACCATCCATTTAGGTTTTCCTGAGCTCTGTCACCACAAATATGGGCCCCTTTTCCCTGCACATTCTAACTGGTGGGCCTTTCTTTGTCTTGTATTTTCTTGCTCACTTTTTAGTAACACATCGATATTACTAGTGAATATATATTCAGTAGAAATTTACCAGACCCTTTCAAGTTCCAACTGAAAAGCCTTAAACAGCATGCTACTTTACCTTAAACTGTTTAACCCACACCATTTAAAAGAACTGTGCATTTACTGAACACTCTTACTAATCAACCTTACAGGTCTCAGCTGTTGTAAAGTTGCTTTTAAAAAGATTTAGCCTCCTCTTGTGGTTTAATCATGTCATGCACATTCATCTAGCATGATCGTTCATGGATAGAATCTTTTTCAGATGCACCGAGTTTTAGTCACAAAAAAGACTTTTAGTTTTGTTTTTGCTATTATAAGGATTACTTGTAACATGACATTAACTACCAAGTGGATAATTGCATATTTCATGTTTGTTTTTTCTTTGGTGGGCAGGAATTCAGCTTGAGCTTCTGAAAATGCCCCAGCAGCAGGGTTTACATATCAGGGTGAGGACTAGGGGGGTGCACACATGCTTGGGAAGAGCACCCACATAAATCCCAGGCTTTAGGACTCCACTCCTCCCCAGCTACGAAATGGGAAGGATAAAACATATGGATCTCAGGGTGTCCCATTTTTCAGCATTTTTGCTAACGTCTGATGAATGGAGTGTGTTTCTCACACATAGATCAAAACTGTAACATTAAACCACTCTATAAAATGTATAATGCATTGGTGGGGGGTGCAGCAGGTGGTTAGAATCACCACCTTTGGACTTAAAATACTCAGAACTATATTTTGCCTCCTCCAGTACCCAGGTAGCAAGTATTGACCCAGAAGTGATTTGGTGATAAAATTACCCAGCAATATAAACAGTTAAGTTTCTTGGCCACTGACAGTTAGGAGTGTTTAAACTCCCCCGGTATCAGCAAACATGGTGCAAAACACAAAACAGTGAGAGAGAAAGAGGGAGAGGACAGGAGCTCACAGGTGGGCAGTGATTGTTGGCAGTTTAGAGTGTGCTGTGAGATCCAGGGATGAGCGGGATTAAAAGAGCAGGTAAATACTGCAATTAAACTGATGGGGATTTTTCAGTTTCACATCTAAGTAATAGATTGCACAATTGCAGTCAAAGGGCAAAGGACATGATCTGGGAAATAAAGGGCTCACAAGAATGACACGCAAGTGTTGGGATATTGGATCACATCCGCAACATGGATGTTTACTTGTTATCACTCCAACCCACCTTTGGGTCTGTACTGTGAGTCACTGAAGTTTTTTTTGCTCTCGTGTGTCGTCATTCTCTTTGTGCTCAGTGTGACTTCCAGCACCTTTTTCTAGTGGAAACTGCTAAACGGATCATGTGGCATTTGTAGAGTAAACTGTATGCATTTGCCCTCCTGGTTTCTCTCCACGACTGGTTTATAAAACCATGCTACTCCCAAGAATGTCCAAACCTGCGTTTAACCCAACAGAATTTGCTGCCCTGCAGGACGAGGTGGCTTGCCTGGGAAGGCACTGGAAGATTGGCAAAAAGTGCTAGGCACTCTTTCAGAAACCATACCACAGCTGTCCATGACCATCCTCCACCTGCAGGGAGAACTTACTACCAATCCCCCTGCAGCTTGAGTTGCAGATGTGTGTGCCTGAGAAGTTTGAACATGACAGGGCTTCCTCACCCATTTGAACCTCATCTTCAGCCCTAGAAAGGGCCTCTGTGCTTTGGGAGTCCAATGCAATGTGCTGTGGAGACTACGTGCAATTCACAGCGATGTGCCGGCACGTATTTGACCACCCAGCCAGTGAGGTGGAGGCTGATTCCAGGCTCTGCCACCTGAGGCAGGGGAATCAGTCCATGAGCCGCTGTGACAGAGTTCTGGACCTTAGCCGCCAAGACAACGTGCTTTCCTGCCATGCTCTACACTGTATTGTAAAAAGGGCCGTCTAACCACCTCAAAGACGTGCTCACGGGGCAGGAGATGCCTAAGGACCTGGAGGGGCAAGGTCAACTGGCCCTGTGCCTGGATCAGCGCCTCGCGACCTGCCCTGAACCTGCTTCATATATGGTCTGCAAACCACCACCCATGCCAGTTGCACTGGACCCATCTTACTCTCCTTCTTCTCCGGTAGCCCACCCTACAAAGATGGCCCATTTGCCTCTAACCACAGCAGAATGAGAGTGGCTTATGCACATACTGTGGTGCTGATGGACACATATGGAGGACCTGCCCCCAGCTGGTTAGAAAACGGGGGTGCTAGGAAAGAGTCAGGGGAGTCCTGCCTGGTCCTGATATCTCCCCCGCCCTGGGCATTGCTCGGTTGGCCCTGCCCATGCAGGTCCAGCAGAGGAACCAGTGAGGAACAGCAATGGCTTTTGTGGACTCTGGGACAGAGGAGAACCTCACTGATCAAGAGCTGTGTTCCACTCTGGGGTTCGCTGTGGAAACAATTCCACAGCCTCTTACCATCACCTCTGTGGATAGCAAACCCCTAACATCTGGACCCATTACCCACCATACCAGTGCCATTCACATGTTCCTGGGAGAGCACCATGAGGAAATCCATCTCTTGGTCATCAGCGCCACCTGTACCCTTTTCATCTTAGGCTACCCCTAAGTCGCCAGACACAACCCCCCATATCTCTTAGTCAACCAGCCATGTGCTGCAGTGGGAGCCTGTGTGCCAGAGAGTATGCCTCCAATCCCAGGCTGGGATACATCCCAGGGAGTCCAGAGGCCACCAACTGCACTATAAGCTGGAGAAGTGTGCCTTCCACCAGCACACCACTATGTTCCTGGAGTTTGCCACCTCACCACAAGGGGTACAGATCCCTAGAAGCTGTCAGCTGTGGCAGAGTGGCCCCTGCCCATGACACTGAAACAGCACCAGGGTTTGCTAACGTCTACTGATGATTCATCCAGGACTACAGTTCAGGTTTCAGCTCCACTCATGGCCCATCCAAAACACCTGTAATAATTATCAACCCATTGTTTCAGGATGATAAAACACACTAAACACTGGTCACCTAATCAGAAAACACTTAATGTTGACAAATTTTAATGTTTATGACATACAAGACAATTTGAGTGTTAGTTGTAACAGTGTAGATGACATTGTAAACAACAATCTAAATAAGGCTAACAACTGTTGCTGGGTATCGTGGAATAATGTGAAGAAAAGAGTCTTGTGAGATTTGCTGTGTGTCAGAGGGTGGCACCTGTGTCTGTTTTCTCCTTCTGAGGAGCAAAGAAGGGGTGGATGTGGAGTAAAGAAACTCAAAAACTTAAACACTCATTTTTCTTGTTCAGGAAAGGAGGGATATTTGTTTGTGTGAAAATCCTTCCTCCTCCTCTTCCTCTGAGGACTGATGGATATCCATCTGAATTATCCAGCTTAAATCACAGCAGTGCAGGTGCAGCACAAATGTGGTTAGTCAAAGTGAGCACAAAACTTGCAAGGAAGCACAGAAACACCTGATAAGACACTGGCCTAGTGGAACATGTTACCAATGGAGAAATTTGTAACAATATACAATACAGTTTGTTACAATACAAACAGTACTATTTTTCATTAAAGTACACCTAATAGTCCTGTATGGTATTTGTTGATTTATTTTTATTTTTATTCGAATTTAGTTTTTTATTATGGATAAGTTTCAGATAAGAATCTGTTACAGCAAAAGTTTCCTTTTGTATACCACTATATAGTTATTAATTTTCAAGAGCATTAGAAATTTGGATATACAAAGTGTGGATACTGAGGGATTGCTATAGTTGGTTTAGTTATGAAAGAAGTGTTATGTTATTAAACTGCTTGAAGGAATATTTGTCTCCATCTAGTCTCATTAAAAAGAAAGGAGACACCTTTTGAACCCTACTCCTAACCCTATTCAAAAAGATCTGATGCAGTGATTGTACAGAATAGATACCTGTTGTACAAAAAAACTGTAAAAAATACTGTGACTAAGCTTACTGTATGAAAATAATTACGTTTCAACAACTCATCATAGCATTTTTTTTTGTTGTATTCGACTCTGTTGATGGCTCATTGTACAATTGCTTTCATTTTTCAGTTTCCCCTTGATACCACCTTTGACAATAGTATTTCCTCATGAAGTTTTTGTTTCCCCCTGTTTGTCAAATGGATGGCAAAATCATTTTTTTAGCCAATGTGCAGCAGGCTGGAATTTCAAGTCCTCAGAACAATGCTTTCTTCAGAATACACAGAGAAAGTCATCTGAAGCAACCCTGAACTTTCCAGCTTTGAAATTATTAAAAGTTCTGGTTATGCCCACATTCTCTTGCTATATTTCTAATTATATTTAAGGATATTACTACTGAATAAATAAATAATTATTCAATAAACCATCAAAACATAGAAATAACATTTGAAATTTTGTTCCACTAATAGCAGACCTTCTCAGGTCAGTGAAAAGCCTTGTTAGTGGTTTACAAAATACAGCAGCTTTATGTGAGTAACACATGCAAGCTCCTGGGTGAACACTACCTGTGGGCTTGTGTTTTTAAAACATCATTAAACACACAGGGAAAGATTCATCATAGATATCAGCTCTAAACAACAACCAAACTAGATGAAAAAATAATTATGGAATTCTGTAAAATAAGGAAATGTAATGGCAAATATACAATTTTTGTTGTGTATTAGTGTAAAAAATTGGAACTGTGTAATATATAATATACCAAGGAGATGATAAAGATAGGCATTCATGTGTGTTACTGAAGGAAAAGACCCAGCAGACACTATGACCTGGAGGCAACCTCAATGATTAAAAATTTCCATATACAACTCCACTGCTGAAGCCAGCTGATGAGCAGGAGGTCCTTTATTTGCTTGCATAGTCCAGGTAAAAACCCCCCACTAAAACCAGGTAAAGGGTGGTTAGCAGCAGGGCTTGGTTTCACAGTCCACATACAATCACCCACTGAAGCCAAAGATGAGGTGCATGTGGGGGCAGAGTTGAAAGCACATCAGTGCAAAACTCACCTGAGCCATAATTAGCCACTATCGCTAGCTTTCACGTTTTCTAACCTTTAACTGTTTTCTTATTCTATTTCATATCAACTGGTTGACTTCCTTTACCCAGTAATGCGGAAGGTTTTTAAAAATCCTAATTATTTTGTTTTCAGCATTGCAAAATATCTTGTTCTTTATCTTCATAGAGCTGTTCAGTAATTAAATTATTCTCCATTACAAAAAAAGACAGTTTCCAGAATGCAGCTTTAGTATATTTATTAACATTTCAAGTAATTGACACAAAAGGAATGTGGTTGTTTACCCTGAAGTCTCTATGGCATATTATATATAATTGTAAAATTTCACAAGGATATATAAGCTTCATGAAGTCAGAGAAACAGAGAGTGAAAATATTAATGCAAAAAATTCAATAATGCATTATAATATTCTGAATTTTTCACGAGCATATAAACATTTCAGTTAAGAAAAAGCATTTTTTTAAAAACTGTTTATTTACAAAAGCTCAATGCTTGTTAAAATCAGTACATTTTAAGATCTGAAAGTGGATATTCAATGGATTAATTTTTTAAGTAACATGTTTTGGTGTCATTTCATAGTTTCAGTTCCTTTTGAGTTCAGTAGTTAATTTTTCAATTATTTAAAAAATATCAATGTCACTGAATAAGATATACACCATACATAGGATTAATATCTTCAGCAAACAATATGCTTGTGAATCACTTTACATTAACTCATAAATTCATTTTAAATAATATAAGAATATATTATTTAACAGAGTTTAATATTTAGTTACAAGAAATAAAATACAAATGTAAAAAAGAAGATGCAGAAAATACAGAATATAATAGAAATTCAAGTTAAAAAATGTGAAGCAATTCATTCATGGTTCATTTATACTTTTAAGATCAGATGAGATTATTGTGCTTCAGATGTGATGTTGCTGCCTTTCATACGTTTCACTCTTTCCCTGGAAAAGAAAAATATGTTTTAATGAATGTATGCATATTATTGTTGTTGCGGTTGTTGTTGTAGTCTTGTGAAATTCTATTATTATTACTAATATATCATAAATGTAACTATAGGACAACCGAGCCATTTGAAAAAAGGAGGAATTTACCTCAGGTTTTTAATGCGGTTCATCACCCACGCCTCAGTAGGGTTTGCACACAGATCTCTCCCTTTGATGGTATGAAAACTGAAAGGCGCAACAGTTATTTAGCATGTGATAAAATTTGTTAAAGATTAAAAGCATCTCTTTTTACACATCTCAATGTACCCCATTTCAGTGGAAACTTATTTAAAACCCAGTAAAACAGGCAGATAGTGCACAGTTTTCAGGAATATTTTTGTATTACAGTACAATAGTAGTAAATGAAATCATTGTCTTACAGCACATAGGTATAATAATTAACTTACATAACAGCGTTAATATTACATCTCCCACGATTGGTCTGTATCGAATATCCATTAATGCGGACAATTGGTATTTCGGTCTCCAAATACTTGGTACAGCAAGCTGCGGTGTTAAGAAAAAAATTGCATAAATGTTAATTTGTATTCCATGGATACATTTGTCAAAGAGAGTCATCTGAAGTCATTGAAAAATTAAACAAAATGCAGTAAAGTCATTTATAGCCCTGAAACAGTCTTACTCAGAAAGAAATAAGTTAGAAGCAATAACCAGTTTTAACTGACGCTGTAGAAATTCAGGTCATGGGGACTAGAAATAGGTCAGGTTGTGGGAGAGAGGCAATACAAACCGGCTGAGGCATTTGTGCAGAGCAGAGCCACGGACAGCAGAAGAAGCATGGAGGTTGCAGTCAGGCTAAACTGGGCCATCTTCTGTGGTCGTCTTCGGAGAGCAAACCAAGGTGAATAGGAGAGTTTGTGTGTCTACTGTCGTGTTTTCATTTATATACAAGTGCAAGGTGGAAACATGACACACGCATGGGTTTTCCACGAGGGCCATATAAAGATGTCCAAAAGTAAAAGTTCCCCTTTCCCCTCCCCTACAGGCTGTAGAGATTTAAAAAAAATCCTTATTTAGAATTTTCAGGTAATTTTTAGGACACTTTTCATTTGTGCCCCCTTGTAAAAACCTTACAGAGGTTCAGACATATCATGAAAATGGGTTTTTCACATTTTATGCATTCATCACAAAGATTTACTTTTAGTTCATTATTAACACTTGGCGGTGTCTGTCACAGAAAATTCGGGGCATAGTTGATTCTATACTATTAATGTAATTTCATATGTATATAACACTTCATAACTGCTGTTCTGCTTTTTCTAAGTTTTAATACCATTCATTTGCCTTCACCTAGAAAAATTTTAACTGATTCGTTCTATGGTAGTGGGACAAAAGCACTTCTCTTCAAAAACATTGAAGCACAGTGTAGGTTTGCAAAATTGTACTTGAATGGACCACAGGACTTCTGTAGCACTGTCCTCTGGAGAGACAGGGCAATGTAGATTTTGGTCTGAAATTGTCTACACTGTACACAACAGGTTTGGCAAAAACCAAACACCACCAGAGGAACCCCATGCCAACTATTAATACTCCTCTAGGGATTATTCTGGAGATATAGGACCTAGTGAATTCATAGTATGACTTGTTTACTTAATTTTGTTTGAATATATAAAGACAAAGTAAAATCTAAAACCATTTAACTGAAGACAAATGTGTATTCTTTTTCACCTCAGTGGATGCAACTACACAAAGAGATACAACTAAACAAGCCAAACTATATGTTTTTATGTCATTCACCATACTGTTTAGGTTTAGAAGGTTAGTGACTTTTTAAAGAATACTTTTTTGTGAGAGAACTGCAAGAGAACTGTCATTCCTTCATCACAAAACTTAAGTAGGGATTGGATTATCCATATATGGATTAACCATAAGTATACCATTTCAAACATAACTACAAATTAAATGTACTTTAAAACACTTAAGGAAAAAAAACTACATTTTCATTACATTGTTTATACACATTTGACAAAAGTGGCATAATTTATGAAAAAGTTAACAGAAAACTGTTTTTATGTGTTTTTGGAAATGCTTGCCCTTTGGCTGTGGCATCTTTAAGCTTACTTTGTATAGCCTAGAGGCCTAGAGAACCTATGAAAGGCATGCATGGTAAAAAAAAAACCTATGACCCCATGAAAGGTATGCATCATCTGCTTTTTACCTGACTGTTTTATTGTTGTTCACATATATTTCTCTATAGTTCATAAGAAATCAGATATTATTATTGTGCACTGCAGAAACGGGTAACTATACTTGCTACAAAATTTTTATTAGCTGTCTCTCTATCTCACCCAAAGTGAGGGTGGAATAAAAAAAACATATCTCCATGCACATCTCTCACATAAATGTGTAACTACACAGAGCATACAAACAATTTAAAATTTATACCTATGTACCAGTCACTATCTATATATAAAATCTGTACCTATGAGCACTACATATGTTGTTTTCTAATTTTGCTCTTACTACAATTTCAATGGCATATAATGTGGCACCAAATACAGTATCACAAAAGTACTCTTTATAATTTATAATACAACTTAATAACAAACCCTATTAGGTACATATAGAAGCAGTGCTACCTTTCAGCACCTGGGCTGTCAGGATAAAGATTCAAATCCAGCTCAATCTGTGTTGAGTTTGCATGTTCTCCTCATGTTTGTGTAGGTTTCCTCTGTGTGCTCTGCTTTCCTCTCACAGTCCAAAGATATTCAGGTGAAATGGTTGTTGTAATTCATAGTGTGTGCCTGTGTGAATGACTGTGTAAGTGTGTGTTGCTACCCAGTGAGGGACTGGCATCCCATCCTGGATGTAACCCTCCTTGCATAACACCAAGTGATTCCAAGACCGGGAACAAGCGGTTGAAGATGAATGAGGTAAATGAAAATATGATAGCTTTTTAATAATAGATTATAATTAAAAATAGAAATTTGTAAACAAGTTTTTGTTGCACCGTACTGCTGTTCAGAGGTTTTCTTTTTCCACTAGAACATTTATGAAATACTAAACAGCATAATACTGAACGGCAAAATAATTCAGAGTAGTCTTTAGCATTTTGGTTAGGATCATAGGAATATACCCTGAACTAAAGTAATAAGAATATCCTGTTGTATAAATTATCAAAGGGTAAATCATTGTAAATCTGCATAGGATACAAACCTTACATTGTAAGTCAGCTAGAAGAAAAGCTTCAGCTCAATAAGTAATAGTATTTTGGTTGAACTCTGAGAAAGCAGTGCAATGATGTAAACATATTTAACAATTTCTTTGGACTAGGGCTGTACAGCACTGCAGCAAGTAGTGCTAGTGCCTCACAGTTCCTGGGCTGTAGATTTATACCTATGTTTGAATCAAGCTCAGGCTATATAGAGTTTACATGTTTTCCTTGTCTTCAAGTGAGTTTCCCCTCAGTGCTCCATTTTCTTCCTTTGGTCCAAAAACAAATGTTTTACGTAAAGTGCTGACTCTAAGTTCTAAATGTATCCATGTTTGTGCATGACTGGCAACCTATTTTTTATTTATGTTACTGATTACTATTGGTGTTAGTAGGCATGGTAATACAATAATGCATTATACATTGCATGTTTCAGGTGAACTGTTTTTCTAGGTGTTGGACAGACTAAATGCATTTTGACAGTTGCATATCTGCAACTACTGCTCTTCGCCTGTTGTGAATGTGGCTTTGACAAAATGGTTGGCTGAGTGAATAAGTGTAAATATTTAAATGAGAGGATAGGCTCTGGATGACCACAACCCTGCATTTGGACAACAGGATACTGATAATTTATTCATTAAAGAATATTTGTATATTATACAAAAACATACTGAATATAAATATTTAAACAACAAAATCCTGTAGCATTACTAAGAAAAATTTATGACATATGTATAATAAGCCTAAAAAAACTACAGAGCAAACATAAAACAAATTTTTGTTTAGTACACTATTTTAAAGATGTAATGAATATAATGAATAGAGATAAAGAGGATCACAGAAAGTTAAAGATTTCATGTGTATGCTAATATGACATTATTGGGCAAAGTATATTATATTGGAACCACAATGTTCCATTTTGTGGTCACTTGAAGGCAAGACTCAGTGTGACCATTTCAGCTCTGCTGTAACACAGTGAAACTTTCTTGGTTCTGTGTGTGGTGGAAAGCTCCAATTTGCAGTCTCCCCAGTTACCTATACCTCCCACTGTTAGTTTATAGCTGTGGTGTGCAGAAGTGTGTGCTCATGACTTTTTTTTCCTTGATGCCTCAGCATTACCACAAGGTTAGGGAAGAAGATCTGCATACACCACAAAGACAAATGGGGTCACAGAGCCCACTATAATGTTAAGAGTAATGTTGTGACAGCGCCATTACAAACACACTCATCATTATCCTCTCTGGACTTGCAAAGTAAATAATATGCACAATGACCCTTTTGCAGAAACAAGGAGGACGCCTGATGAGGTTATCTGCAAATTGAGGTTGGCCGCAAATGAACAGAATCATGACCTTATGCTTTATTATACAATGCAAGTACTACTATTTTTACTGCAGTTATTTAACTTTTGTGTTTTTAACATATCATTTTTTTAGTTTCATATAAAATATTAGTAAAGAAAACATAATTAAGCAAATTGGAAAGTTTTCAAATAACATTTTGTAAAAAAAGTGGTCAGTGATATGTGAAAGGATGATTTTAAAACAAATATATGAAACATTTAATTGTACATTTATCATTTTTGGTCGACACAAGCATATCCTGAAAATCTTCAGCATAGATAATTCTTCAAATGAATCCATACATGGAGTAGGTAAAATGTCTGGGAGAATTCTATAATGTATATTTAATGGGTGGCAGAGTGTGTCGCCAATTCCTAACCTGTAGAATGCTCTGGCAGCGAGGGAGGCCCCTTCTATTGCCACCTTCAAAACTCACTCACTATGTATTTCAACAGATGACCGTAGCTGACAAACTTACAAGATGCGGCCTTCTCCCCCCCCCCTTTCTTTCAGAGTTACCTTAGTGTCCTGGTTCAGCAGCCCCTTGTGACCTGCAGCTGTTGGCACTGATTCCCCACTTATAGCCATTCACTGAAATCAGGTAAAAGATGGTGGGCGATGGAATCAAAGTTCAAAGCCCACATACGACCATCCACTGAAACCACTGATGATGTGATTGGTGATAACAGAGGACTAATTGCACCACCCATAGCCCAGCAGTGAGAAAGATGTTTGGCTGTAGTGAGCCATAATTAACCAGTTTCTCCATTTTACCTTTTAAGTGTGTTTCACTCCAGAGGGAAGTGTAAATATCAGCTTTTCTTTAGAAGGGTGTGAAGGCAGCCAGTTACAAATGCACTCATATGAAGTGTACTGCAAGGTTGAGTAACATATGCATAGTTGCATTTCTATGTTATTTTTTAAAGCTGTTTCTATGCATCAAAAAAACAAAATAGATTATAAGTTTATAAAGCACAGAATTTTCATACATTTAAATAAGTTTTCTTTTGAGTATAAATGCATGTATGTACTTAAAATAAATGGCCAGTAATTTGACTAAACTTTTATGTTACCCTCTTCTCTCAAAAGAGTGAAATAAGCAATGGTGTGTTTGCATTACCCACAGTGTGCAGAATGTGCAAAGATGCTGCAGTCAGGTTAAATTAGGCCATTTTCTGTGGTTGTCTTTTAAGAGCAACGATGAGAGCAGACAAGAGTTTGAGTCTCCTCTGACACTGTGGTGTTTTACTTTGTATACAAGCAGAGTAAAGAAACATGACTCTTACCCTGGTTTTCTATGACAGCCATACAGCTCCAAGAGTAAAAACAAAGGCAAAACTTCTCTGCTCTGCTGCAGAGATTTTTTTTTCACATTTCTGTTTAATATTGATAATTTGACTTAATTTGAAAAAATTTGTTATAGAGTAATGGAGCTCAATAAATGCAGCCTACCATGATAAATCCACTGTTGGACATTTCAGTGATTAACATGATAACACAACATAGGTAAGAAACTAGACAGATTAATAGATAAACCCAATTAAACATAATCACATTTTCTTATAATGAGCCCTAAAATTATTCTCCTAATTTATTTTAAGAAATTTAGCAATGAATATTGTATATGTTTTTTCTACTTCTAGGTTTTGCAGTTAGGGGTTGGAAAAGGACACTTCAGACAGATTCTAAATTCCAGTGTCATAAAGTAAAGAAAATATGCCAGATCAGACATATTAAAACTACAAATTATTCAAAAGATATGTCTTCCTATGCAACATTTATTCTCTTAAATGTTGTGTGTAACATGAGTTCTAGACATATTGTTTCAGCAGGAATACATGTTTCTGCTTACCATTTATGCTTTAAAAATAAATAAATAGTGCAGTTACACACTAACATCACCATGTGCAAATACATGTCTTTTTATATTTAGGTCAAGTGAGCACTGTGCTCAGTACTGATTGTTACCTAGAAGGGAAAGAACTGTGTTTACGCACCATCATCTGGGTCATGGTATAATGAAGGGATTTTCCTTCATTGCAAAAACTTTCCCTTGATGTGGGACATCTCCCCCTATTCTTATAGCATCACACCAAATGCTCGCAGTTTAATTTTTCTAAAAAAATTTTTAAACTTTTTTTTGGAAAATCTTCAGCAGTGGCATCTGTGCGGAGTTTAGCATTGGCCTTGGAAACTGATGAAAAATATTCATGAGGAAATCAGTCTCAGCTAATGATTGTTCATTGACCCAACAGCTGAAATGACACCAGGAAGGAGCACAGTATTTTGAGGAATATATGAGGATGCATAAATTTTAAATCATACTTACTACATCATGTTCACTGATAAGCCATCTCTCTGTCTAGTGACATATCTTCACACAAATTTCCCATTTGAATACATGTGCAACCATACAGAACACACAAATTCATAAATTGAAAATTACATCTTTATTTGTCTTCAGCTATCTACAGGGTGAGTCAAAAAGAACTGTACATTTTCATAAATTTAATACTCAGTAACTAAAGTTTAGAAATAGTTGTGTGTTTAACTGTAGTGGGGCGTTACAGGTGGAATACTGATTCCCTTCACTGTTCACGTTACAGTTTTTTGAGGACAGGGGTGAGTGAGCACTGCTGTTTAGACATGGTACGCAAAATTAAAATTCATTTTTCCAGTCTTGCCTCCAAAATCCTTTGTCCATAACACTACTGGCAACACATTCAAGGCAGGTCGTTCCAGTATTATAACAATATTTAAGTAATTTGCTGCCTCTGATTACAACCAAGTATTGAGTGTGATAAAAAAAAAAACAGGTCTGATCTACAGATTTTGTTTATACTCATTTAATAATGTACATGAAATTTAAAAGCAGCATGTAGAAGCATTTTGATTGATGTGCGGTTTGTTTCTTAGCAACTTGAGAGCTTTTTGCTACATATAACATATCCTGTTTTGATGCTTTACCATTTCTCTGTACAAATTATACAGTTCAGTAACAATAATAGCATATCCATACAAAAATATGACATAATACATTTATATGTTGTAACTGTTGTAACTGTTTAGTAAAATTACTAAAAACATCAAACGGTACCATATCATGAATGTATGAAAATCATAATAAATATGGGATAACACATTTTTTCAGGACAAATTATTTTATCGCTATTCAGAATATGATGATTTGATAATGGAGGTATTGTGTGTGAAAGTTGGGGATTTCATAAACATACCAGAAGGACTTCAATGGCCTACACACATTGTATGTTCCTTACTGTTGAGGTTAATGGTCCCAAAAAATGTTTCAAATTTTCCAGTATCAGAACTATAAAATGAGAGCTGTTGTCCTCAAATGCGAGCTGAATTCTGAGATCAATCCAGTTTCAAAGAACACCTGAAGCAATGGCAAGACTTGGCATGACCATTTTGGCTCTGTTGGCGTTTATGGTGGTACTAAGGGAGTCAAGTAAGTAGGACAAATGCTTTCATTCTGTACATTGTAGTCACTTTAAATAATGCTGAAATTACTAGCAAAGCTTATATATATATATATATATGAATAGAATAAAAGAAACCTAAAATGTGAAACTGAAACATTACACAAATGTCTCCTGCTTTTTTATTAACCTCTATGTACCATTTCTATGTTGCTGTTTAAAAGTCCTGATATTCTGTTCTATTAAACATAGTGAATCCTTTCTTGCACTCTATTCTTCAAAACACATAGTATATGTTTTTTTGCAACTTTAATGCTTTACATTCCCAGATTTAGCAGTTGTTCAATGATTTTTAAAACTGTGCCAACAGAGCACATAATAAAAATTAGAATATCAATAAATTTCACATTTTAAAATAAAAAATGTCTTAATACAGCTCCCAAAGGTTGCTGTACATCCTACAATGAGAAGCCTTTCCCTGTCAAACTACTGGAAAAATTCAAAAAACAGGGTGTTCAAGGCACCTGCAACATCAATGCTGCAATGTAAGCCATTATCAGTTATTGTTAAAATGCCACTGTATAGAGAGCTTGCTTTGCCAAGTGCTCTGTGTATTGGGAACATGGTGGTGGTGTGTGCGTGGAAAGATTTACCAGCCAGTTTCCTCAGTTAATCCACATCCCCACATTGTTGGTTTTTAATTGTGGTATGCAGAAGTGTATACTCACAAGTTCTTTCTTCCTGCCTCAGCTTCACCACCAAGTTAGGAAAGAAGATCTGTGCCAACTCCAATGACAAGTGGGTTCAGAGAGCCATAGAAGTCATTAAGTAAGTCCACTGTTTTGCTGACAAGTGCATTGGTATTTTTGACAGTGTTGTAACCCAGCCAGTGTTACAGGAATGTTATGAGAATGTAAGTACATACACACTCAACAGTCTGCTAGTGTGCCCCCTCTAGACTTGCACAGTAAAGTAATAATGTATGTAATGTTTTCAACTGTAGGATCAAGAAGAATGCCTACCTACATAATGATGTTGGCCATGAACAGAATCATGACCTGATTCTCTCCTGATCTGGCAATGCAAACAGATCTTATTTAACTGTTATACTTTTAGAATGCTATGGTATCTTTCTTTAGTTTCATAAGAAATATTTATAAAGAAATCTAAATTAAGCTAATGTAAAATCGTTTAGCAAAAAGTGGTCAGTGTGATGCAAAAGTATAATTTTAAAATACATTCAAGAACCATATAATTGTAATTCTGACTTATCAAATTATACACAAAACCCATTGGAAAAATCTTTTTTATTAATCTTTTGTGAAATATATTCATACACAGAACACAGGGAAAGCAAAATAATTTATGCATATTTACATAAATAATCATTATGTAGTAGTTTATGCCATTACTTTAAAGGTCTGTAACGTGGACTTTTATTATTCTTTTAGGTCGGTCTTATTGTGCTCTTCTGCTAATTTCTTCAGTGATATCCTTATTCATCTTAATTTTTTGGCCCAGATATAAATATATTGAAAGTACATTATCAAACTTGAAGTTGGACATTAAAACAAGTCTATCTGTATAACAGTCACATCCTCCTTATAATACCTTAAGCTGTCAAACATGAAATAATACATCAGCTGAAAAAAGTACCAATACTCAGTATCAAAAAGAAGAATGTGTAACATAAACAAAGTAGGAGACATTAGCCAGAAACATGAAGAAAAACAGTAATCAGAGATGTTTGGAAATGTTACATGACAAGAAAAATGGATCAACAGGTCACACAGCATGAATGAAGAATATAGTTGGACAGGAAGGGTCACTATTGGTACTGGTATCCAGTATCACAGAAACATCAGAAGATGACCAGAATGGCCACCCCTAAGGTGTGAAGTTAGATAGAATCCCTAAAGCTTTTGACTCAAAATGGAGGGCTGCATTCCCTAGGGGACCATGGCATGCAACCTGTAGTTTTTGAGAAATTCAGTTTGTAAACACAGGTCAATCGAGGGATCAGGGATTAGTCTTGACTAGTATAATGTCAAGAGAGCTAGGGCTACAGGCTAGGCACAGGGACTGTTGGGCAAATATAATATTTATTTTAAATATAATTTGCCCAACCATGAAAAGGACTGATTATGGATGCTGGATGGGCTCCATTCTCTGTTGACAAAACGGCAATCTTGGAGTTAACTATTAAAGACTAAGGGACCTCAACTAAAAGAGCAGGATTTCCATGTGTTCTGGGCTGCAACATCCTGCCCCAGACTCATGCATTAATAACTATTTTCTTACGGAGAACTGTCTTGTATCTTCAGTATCCTTATTGTGCATAGCATGCAACCAACATAGGTTCTTATTTCTAACAGACAGCAGACACTAATAAGTGATACACACTGCATGCAAGAATACAAACAGACACACCAAAAATTGTTTCCTTAGTTAATGTGACGGCATGCAATGCCTACAGCGCTTGATTTTTTCCGCGGTACAAAAAACACTTTAGTCCTCTTTTAATGAGATACACTCTACAACTAGCAATTCTACGTGTTATTTATGCCCTGGCCGTCGAATGGCACAAACACGTTGATGCATGTACCTGCGTGGTGCCAGGCGGAAGAGCACCATGTTAACGGACGCATCTCGACGGAAGTGTATTCTCTCGTGCTGTCTTCTTCCCGGAAGCAGTCGGGTTCAGGCCGAAAGACTAATTTAGTAATTATTTCAGCGTTATTTAATGTTTTGCGGTGTGGTATGCGCAATAACCAAATGGCAGTATCAGATGTGATCACTTATTAACACTTTATTTTGTTGCAAGAACAGGCGACCTATAGTAAGACATCTGCGCAGCTGCCGGCGCTCTCAAGCACGCTGTATACGGTACTGTATTATATTGCATTGTGTTTTACACCACTATACTCTCCCAGGACGGACTCTCCTACCTTCTGCTCAGGTTACCGCTTGGGTTTTTTTCGGTTCCTTGTGCCTGTGCGATTCACGCTTAACTCTGCGTGTCTCCTCCACAGGTTCCTGATGGAAATGCCGGTAGCTGTGATGCACTCAGGCCGGAACGAATGTGGACTGAAGGACGTGTTCGTTTAGAAGGGCTACAAAGAGGCTACAGAAATTACAGGAATACAAATTAGATACTGATCAGCTATAGTATACTCAGCGTTTTTGCTGGTGCAGCAGAGTTCATGGTGTGCATTCCTGTAGTCTTTAACAGTTAGGATTGTTAATATTCTCTGGGTGATGTGCAGTGTTCTCAATTAAATATACTCACATTAAAATTTTAACTTAAAACCTTATCATATGGTCCATATTATGGCATGCATCACTTACATTTACAATTTTAGTTGGTTAATGACTTCATACAGTACTATAATAACAGTTGCATTTACTCATTTAGCTGATGCTTTACTCTGAAGGGATATACAGTGTTAAGCTATTTATAATATACCTGTTTTACAGCTAAAATTTATTAATGTTCTGGAGCGAAATAATGTAAATTGAATGAATGCTAAATATGTTGAGGTATATGTAGAAAAATGATTAAATGTAAATGAATTTGCAGGGGTCATGTGGCTATGAGCATTAGAGTGGCAAGTCCTGGACGGCAGACTATATCAGGGTATTGTGGGCTTGCCGGGTCTCCGGGTGGTACAGATGGAGCCCCTCGAGAGTTGTTTGCAGACCCAGAGTTTCCGGCAGATGACTCCTCCCTGTTTCATGATTGCTCTTCCCCCCTGGCACAATTCCAGGGGGCAGTGACGTGGAAGCGACCACAGGTGAGATTATCCAGGAGTGTTTTGTCTCCACATACTGTATACAGCAGCTTTACACCCAACTTGTCAGTTTAACATGGACTAATTTCTAAACTTGCCCAGGAAATTTGCAAGTCACCCATACTCATCCCAGACAATCTAGAGGAGGGTCATGCAAAACAAGGACTTCTGGGAGATTGCTGGTTCCTGTGTGCCTGTACCATTCTACTGAAGAATAAGCACCTGATGAACAAGGTAGTTGAAAGACAGAACTGAAGATACCATCAGGTTCTAAGAATGTGCCTGCCTAATCATGTTTGACATGAACTGCAGATAAAATGTGGGTAGTATAGAGCTTAGAGCTATCCTCTGGGAAATCCAGATTTCCCATTTCAAATCCTCTCTCCAGCTGTAGGACCCTTCAGTGCAGTACATACCCTGAATTGCTCCAATAATAATACCATGCTATGTAAACTGAAACACAATTCTATGGAGCTTGTTGTTTTTCAGAACAACAAATTGTACTTTACCTTGGATAAAGGTATCTGCTAAATAAAGACAACAGATAACCACCAACATTTCAAACATCTCACTCAGTTCTTTTGGGCTGCAGTTGTTCCTCTGGGGCATTCCACCTACTGTCCCGATTTTGGACCTGTGTTGCAGGTACTTCCCCATGGCCAGCCGCTATGGGGAGAGCGTGGATACCAGGGCAGCTTTCGCTTCATCTTTTGGCAGTTTGGTAGATGGGTGGATGTTCAAGTGGATGACCAGCTACCTTGCCTGGATGACAGACTTTGCTTCTCTCGGTGCCACAATCCCAGTGCATTCTGGGTAGCACTTCTGGAGAAGGCATATGCCAAGTGAGTGGCTATAAGGAGACTTTTTTGTGTTGAATTGTGTAATGTTGAAAACAGACCTTGAATTACACAAGCGTTCCTAAAATGTGTTGTTGTAATGGAAGTGTTCTGTGTCTAAAAACAACTTGGAGTTAAAATTTATTTATTAGATAACCATATCTTTCTTTAGGCACATTTTGTGAAAGTCCCTTGAAAGATGTTTTAGTCTCTGACTCCCCCTGCAGGCTCCATGGCTCCTATGAGCACCTTTGGGCAGGACAAGTGGCTGAAGCCTTGGTGGACCTCACTGGGGGCTTGGCTGAGCGTTGGAGCCTAAGCAATTCAATAAATATTGAGGAGCAGCATGGAGCGATGGACAAGGGCAGGAGGAGGTTTGATCTCAAAAGCTTACAGGCAGTAAAAGACCTGTGTGCAGTCAGCGGCTCTGTGTACAACGCCCTTGGTGGTGAGAGCAGGAAAACTGCTGTTACATTTTAAATGGAAACCAAATAGAAACACAATGAGGAATTACCTGGCAATCCACCACAATTTAATCTCATTACACATGTCCTGAACCCTTTTGAAGTAAATGAGCCTATACCCCTTAAGTAGCATGAAAGTTATTAGTCAGCAAATGACATAACTGCTGCTTATTAAAGAACTTAATAAAACTCAGTGACCGTAATAAATTATTAGAATTTCTGCTGGTAACTATACAATTTAAACCTCTAATTACAGCAGAGTCATGATTTGTGGAGACTGGGGCTGCTTGTCTCATGGGATGGTTGTAAGTGCTACTTATAGTCAGACTACAGGATAATGATTTTCGTACCAATGTTGTCTTGTCTTGATCGTATTTGTCTAATTATTTGAGGATGATCTCTCAGATTTGTAATGAAAGGTAATCATAAAATCAGAAAGAAAAGAAACAAAAAGCTTTAATTTAAATTTATTTTTAAATTTCTACATGGTGCCCCATCATTGAGTATAATAACCTTTAAGTTAGTTATGTTCCTACATTTATTGTAAAATTGATGTCTTCTGTTGGTCAGAAAATAAGAAAAGGAAGGAAAATACTCAAATGTGCACACACTTATCTCGCAGTACTTTAGGGTTATGTAAAACATACATAAACATTACCTCCTACCTTATGCTACAGATCTAAAAAAAGCAGAAACTGTTCTTAGGCTTTGGGCCAAAGAATACAATAATGAATTTTTTTAATAATGCTATAGTTAATATAGTAAACTTTGGTCAAATAAAATAAAATAGAGGGACAACCCTCTAAGTTACCCCAAGGCTTTCAGGATCAGCAGAGGTCTCAGACTCAGTTGGTGACCTTTTATTTTAAGATTTTGGCTTCCTTTCTGCTTTCCATTACCTTGATCTCTTGAATACTGACAGTCCTCAGAATTTTTCAAAACTATTTTTTAATGATTTTCAGAATTGTGGTAAGCAAATAATTATCTTATAACTAGCCATGTAAGATTGTGTGCTACAGATACACAAACAGCTAGCAACTGTTTTCTTGCTCCTGCACCTTCATGGCTTCTTCTCTTGTGCCCCTAAAAAATTAGGGTTATATTATACAAAGATGCAGATGTTGCTGCTTAATTTGGCACATCTTCCTTTTATTGTGCATATCATAGAATTGAACTTGCACTGAAAACTTGCCACAACTTGCCACCACCCCCATAGCACCATTTCCACCCCCTGTACCAGATGCCCCATTGACAGTTGCAAGTGATCACATCGCTTGCATTTACTACATCTCACTATCATGTTGTACAGAATACTGAAGTATTTAAAAAATCTTATCAATATACTGTACTTTTTAAAAAGAAATTTAGGTAAAGAATGCAATACTGAATTTTTTAATTATGCTATGGTTGATAATAGTATACTTTGGTCAAATAAAATAAAATAGGTAAAAAACAGCAAATGCTTGAAAAGAAGTTACTGCATGGTGGAATACACACTTAGAAATAATCACTCAGTTCCTAAGCACCTCTTAGTTGGTCCCTAACCTGGTCGTAAGTCAAGGACTATGTCTAACTTTGGGAATTGAAAAAAATGTCACTTTTTATTTAATCAGAAAATACACTATTTAAAGGTTATATTTTAGAAAGTAGTGATAATTACTTGCAAACTATAACAGTAAGGCCAGAGAATTTGCTAACAGTAAAGACAATAGGTACATAACTGGTCAAGAATTGTATCTGTGACAACTGTTTCAAGATCAGTTTAATTTCTGAAGTGTTCTTGCAGTTTCAGAGTACTGCACTGTATTGAAATTATGACAAGTAGATTTTTTTCCTATGAGCTTCTCAAAGAACTACACCCTCCATTTCCTCAGGTGCCAGCCAGTTGGGCCAGTACCATGCCCTGAGTGTGACTGAGTGGATGGAGGTACGCACGAAGGGGGGAGAGGAGGTGTGCCTACTTAGGGTCAGAAACCCCTGGGGCCGACGCAGCTGGGGGGGCACTTGGAGACAGAGGTGCGTGGATTGTCATTTATAATAATTTATATTTGGGACAGGAAGTTAAGGATGAGGAGCAGGTGTTCATCAGTGATCCACCCAGCTAATTTTACTCTGAGCTTTACGAGCAATTGTGCACAAACAACATGTTATGGATTCGATTTTTTATGAGAGGACTTGAATGCTCAGTTAGCATGTGTTTGTCCAATGTGCTAGCGGGGAGAGATGGAAACAGCTGGAGCCAACCTCTGCCCGTGATCTCCTGGGCCGCACACAAGAAGGAGAGTTCTGGATGGAGGAGACAGAGTTTGTTGAGGAGTTTGATGAAGTCACTGTGGGCTATCCAATCAGCAGTCAAGGATTTGTTCAGAGCATTTATACAGGTACCCAGGGAGTATTTAAAAAAAAATCACTGAATATTATCTGCAGTTTCTTTAAAGATTAATATAATGTTATAAATATATATTTTTATTATATATGTAATAGGAAGTGAACTCCCATATAGCCATCAGATAGGTGGCTGTTGGATCAAAGGTCACTCGTCTGGCGGAAGTCGCAACAACAGCAGTTTTGGTAGCAATCCAAAGTTCTGGCTGAAAATGAATGAGCCGGGGGAGGTGTTGGTGTCCTTGCTACAGCGTCGCTCTTGGAGAAACACTGCACACTCAAGAGTATGCATAAGCTGCCCTGGTCCAACAGAGCACAGCATAGAAAATGACTTCCAATACAAGGCCATTGGACTTCACATTTGGAAGGTGAATGTCTTCATTAGAAAGAATAACTGAACTGTTGAACTTATCGACTAGCAATGTAAATGTAATGTAAAGTCCCCAAATATTCCATCACAGTACTGGAATAAATATTTGAGTGGTTTCATTTTTATGTCACTTGTCAGTGTTACTCATCAATTGAGTTTTGGATCCTGTAGGTATGTATGTGGTAATGGAGTTTCTGTACTTAGGTGTATCTTTGTGTACTCATTTCCAGGTTAAGAAGAAAACCTTTGACCTGGCAAGAATCTTAAACAGGCCTCCCACTATGTCTACACACTGTCATGCCTATGAGCGTGAGGTGGTTGTGCAGGCACAGCTGAACCCTAGTTTCTATCTCATCGTCCCCAGCACTTTCCTCCAGGGGGCAGAAGCAAACTTCCTGCTGCGGGTGTTCTCCTCTGCACCTGTGAATCTGAGGTGTGTGAGGACATGTTAAAATAGTGAAACACAGGGAGTTGTTAGAGATGCGGGGTGTTTCATGGCACCTCTGCCTCTTCCATTTTGCAGTGCTGTAAAAGCCTTGACAGTCACAGCATCCCAGGATGGAGAGTGGGAGACACAGTGCTCTCAGGGATCCTGGATCCCAGGGGCATCTGCAGGGGGCAGCAGGAACTTCCCTTCACACAGGATGAACCCCCATGTGCCCCTCACAGTGAGCCTGAAGTGCAGTGAACCCAACGTGAAGATCAGTCTTTGCCAGCACTGCCCTCCGAAGGAATTCCTTCCCATTGGGTTTCATGTCTATCAGGTACAGTGGAATTGTGAAGCTAGTCCTCAGTCTGGCTAATGCAAAATCTGAAGTGTTTTTCACTTTATCTCCCTCCAATGATCAAATACACTCATTGAAACTAGTTAGCACCTTATTCCATGCAGAATGACTCCAGCTGACTTGGAAAGTTTCTGTTTCTCTGAGTTTGTCTTGGGGATTCTCAGGTTCCAGTGGACACACAGATCACTGAAGACCAAGAGCCCCAGGCCAGCTGTATACCCCACTGCTATGCCCAGGAAGTCAGTCTCCAGTGCTGCCTGTCTCCAGGGGCCTATGTCATAGTCCCATCCACCTACCAGCCTGACTGCAAGGGCCACTTTACCCTCACCGTGGCCCGGAAGGTCCACAGGTACCCTTGGGCTTGGGAGCTGAGAACTGAAGTGCTGTGTCAGTCAATGTGACCACACTGCTGTGCCTTTGGGTCATGTGCTTAGCCTTGAAATTGTCTTGAATTGGACAAATAGTTGAAGAGGGTTGTGAGCACTTCAGTAATTATAAAATGTGAATTGATATTTAGGAAGGTGATGAAGAGCCAGGAGACTCTGGGCAGTGTCATACAGGAGGTAAGTTGTAGGTCTGTTATGTGTGTAGTCAATTTTGAGTAAATATATTTACTCATTTCTTCATTTAGATATTTTTTTTCACAACTCATAGTAAATAAAAGTGCATTTTGTCAGTATACAGTACTGTGCAAAAGTCTTAGCCATGCAACTTCAATGTCTATTGAAAAGTACAGGTAGATTCTTATCTACCATTAGGGAGGTTTCTGATTGGTCCCAAATTCATTCTGCAGTCTCAGAATGACCTCAAACACCCAATCTCAGTCATACAGAACTATCTTCAGCAAAAAGAAGGAATCCTGCAACAGATGGTATGGTCCCCACAGAGCTCTGATCTCAACATGATCAAGTCAGTCTGGGAGTATATGCAGAGAGAGTCATAGTCTGCAGAAGAACTGTGGCTAGTTCCTCAAAATGTTTGGAAGAACCAACCAACCTCTATGTTAAACTGCATGCAAGTTTGCATAAGAGAACTGATGCTGTTTTAAAGGCAAAGGGTAGTCACACCAAATATTGATTTGACTGAGGGTTTTTTTTTGTCTACTGCACTTTTTAGAAGGTTTGTTGATTAATAAGTATTCATGGCATTATTTTTGGAACCATCCTTGCTTTATAGCATTTTTCCCACAGGTGCCTAAGACTTTTGGACAGTACTGTATGTAGATACACATACAGACAATTGACCATCA
The DNA here is from genome assembly GCA_900497675.1 of Arapaima gigas. Lineage (NCBI taxonomy): Eukaryota > Metazoa > Chordata > Actinopteri > Osteoglossiformes > Osteoglossidae > Arapaima > Arapaima gigas. The sequence goes on along the minus strand of UFQX01000401.1, from coordinate 160,289 downwards.
ACGTGCAGTGATTTAGTCCAGTAACACAATTTTTGTCAACAAACATTACAGGTTAACTGCTTATAGAATTGATTGGGAATACAAATGTTATAATTTGTAGTGAAATTTGAAATGTAATGAAAATTTATGATGTAGATAATGGATCTGAAGAGAAGTGCAAACTCAATAAAATGTCCAAATGTTCATTTGTGGACTTCAGCTCACAGTGTACATTATACATTTCAAATAATAATGTAGCAGGATGAATAAACAAACTCTGTTAATTCAGTTGTGTTTCCTGGTGGACCATTAAAAAAGGGTCATGACTGTCTTTTTCCTTTTCTCTGTCACTAGACTTCTCACATCTCTGTGATGTGAAGCTAGGTTGCTGAGTTGCAGTTTGCCCCTGGCCTGTGATGAAGACAACTTCCCCAGAATACTCCTGGTTAGGCTGAATGCAGTATGTTACCATCAGTAGTAAATGGGACCAGTGGTGCTGGCTGTTGTGAACTAACAGGGCAGACTGGACAAGCATGGATCCCAGGGCTTGAACCAGAGAGTGGACTGCTCTTAGAAATGACTGCATGGATGCACATGGGGAGCTAGGGCTTTGGGGGTGACGTGTTATGCTCCGAGCTCTTTTTAGATTAAATTTTTAGTACCTTCAGAGTGGTTAACCATGCCGTTGTGGTCCTCCTGCATATGTTTTCCTCTAGATGTTTCTCTGTTGCTGTAGAACATAGACCAGTTTAAGAATTTCCACTTTCTGAGTAAAAAGATGGTTATATTGGTTTTGGTTCTGTGTATTTCCTCATTTTTAGCTTATTATTTTGCCTTGAGGTTACCTTTCTGTGAAAGCAAAAATATTGCAGAATACCATGCGTGCTGTGGCTTCCACAAATCTGCAATGTGTGAACCACACACCTCACTCATCCATCAGCATTGTTCTGGAGGAAAACATTTCAAAGGATGTTTCTTCATTTAAATAGTACTGTTTCTAATTTAAGATCTGACTTGGAGCTTTGAATGCTTATTTATGTATGTATGTATGTATGTATGTATGTATTTTTTTCAAGTGGGTAAAAGTTTGTAAATATAGAATTACACAAGGTACTGTGTACCAGTGATGCATTAAATTGAACTGAATATACTTGGTGCTCATTTTCAGTAGGTAATGTTTTCCAACCTAGACTTCTATGTTTCTTTCACTTATCTTGGCACAGAATGAAAATATTTTTAATAAAAATATGTCCCACTACCTGTGCGCAGACGTATTTCTGAGGCGATTATCGGCTCCTCTACTGGGCGGAACTCCTGACAATCTACAGCCTGTATGCGTCTTTTAGCGGTCGAGACGCCTCACGACGCGACGCGCGTTCTCGCCACCCTTCGTGCGCGCCGCCGTTGCTGCGGAATCCTGGGTGGCTGTTGTAAGATTCCGGAGACAGACAATCACCTAGTAAATAATGAACAACAAATTTGACGCGTGAGTAGATGAACGCTTGTCCTAGGATCTGCGTACGGTGCTCCGGGGTTATTTTGAGTTGCATTCCTGTCGCTGATGGACTCGAGAGGCGTGTCCGCGTGAGCTACGGGGTCGCAAGCGGGAGTCCGTCGTGTGTCTCTTGCGGGTGTGCAACGCATGCCGCGGAGAGCTGCCGAGCGCGAGGGCGAATAACCGCCAGTGTTACGACTCAAGCAGAGAGGCCCGTCGGGCCGCAGCTCAGTCCCTGGACTCTCCCTGTGCGGAAGCCGGGGAGCAGGTGCTGCGTGAGCGGGGAGGAGAAGCCCCTAAACGCGCGGCCACCCTTCCATTGCAGAGGGCGAAAACCTTTATTCTCGGCCCTGCGACGACTGTAGTAAATCTGTAGTAAAACTAGTTAAAGCACGATAACAAGGGACACAATGGGCGCATTACACAGAATAGCGAGGGCAAAACCCGATAATGACTCTCGTCAGAATTGCATCAACAGTTAATACGCACGTTTACGAGAACACACCACAATGTCGAGATTGAACTCCCATCAAAGTCTTGTGCAGATTAAAGGATTAAATTACTGTTTAAGGATCTAAATGCACAATTTGCCTATGTAGGAGTGAAGAAGCTGTAGTGAAAGCCGGGAGTGCTAACATTAGCTGTGTGCGGTAGTTTACTACTTAGGTAAACAGCCTTTCATTTAAAAGGGTTAATATTACTGTGTTATTATTTATATAGTATTTGGATTAGCAGCATGTGTGGGCTGAGATGGAACAAGTTCGTGTTGCATTTCTATGTAACACACAGTTTAATCCCTATTAAACACAAATATTACTTTGTGTTGTTTTAAAGCTTAAAAGGTACTTTCATGTGCATTGGGCTAGACTCATTGTTACTGTTTCCTGGATGACTGCAAGTGAGTGAGATCCTTCATGTCAGATTGAACATTGATGTTGAGACTTTTTGATCTCTGGGGAAGCAGCATGTGTTTGCATGTGGATGCATGCTTGTTCGTGTGTGTCTCAGAAAGTCACCGAGAGACTGTGTTCCACAGTCTGAAGGACGATGACAGTGGTGACCACGATCAGAATGAAGACGGCAGCTCACCGAAAGACTGTGAGAAGGAAAAAGCTGATGAGGAGGACAAGGACCAGAACATTGTCAAAAAGAAGGTAGGCCTGGGGTTTACAGTCCCGTAAGCATGCCTGCGCAAGCAAACATTATTTGTATAATTCACATTACAAACGTTAGTACTAGCTCCCACTAATAATTTGATTAATGAAATAATTAAAGTAAAAGCAAAGATAGAGTTTACTCTGTAGTCAGTTCATAGGGTTGTTGAAAACCTACGGGATTTTTCTTTCATTGTAGCATGAAGACAGTTCTTTCTTCTCTGATTTTACATTTATTCCTTTGACACTTCCTCTGAAGTGACATACAGTGTTTACAAATTTTTAGTGGACCGCTTTTTCCACAGTGACTTACAGCACTAGATACACTAGATTAAACTTCTAACAATCATTAACCCATCTATACAGCAAAGCAATGTAACACACAATATGGGCAGTTCAGGGCCACCAGTTTACCTGAAACACACGTCTTTGAACTGTGGGAGGAAATCCATGGAAATTCCACACAGACTAACCAGAAATGGTGTAGCAGCCTGGGCTGTGCATTTGCAGCAATATCTGTTCATACAGTTGAATTAATTGACAGACTATTTCCTTCTCCAGACAGTTGTACCTGGGGAAGGGGAGCACCCCTTGCAGTATAATTACACTTTCTGGTACTCAAGACGCACCCCTGGTCGACCAGCCAGCTCTCAAAGCTATGAACAGAACATCAAACAGATTGGGAGCTTTGCTTCTGTGAGTTATTGCTGCCATCCTCTGCTTTCAAAACTGTGGTGTGATTTTCTGTTTTTAGTCTTTTCACTTACTATTGCCTAATTTCTCACATTTCAGTCATACTAGAGATAGGCACAAGTTACCTGTCCTTCTGGCTTTTAAGTAGTTATGTAATAAATGCCTGGAGAAAGGGTTACTTTCTCCTTAATCTGGTGAAATAGTGGCTTGATTTGTTTCATAAATTCATGACTTTTTTTACTTACCATCAGGTCGAGCAATTCTGGCGCTTCTACAGTCACATGATTCGGCCCGGTGACCTGACAGGCCACAGTGACTTTCACCTTTTCAAAGAGGGAATCAAACCCATGTGGGAGGCAAGCAGTACATTCTGGATTTTTATATTGTTTTACCCAACTCCCAGTTCTTCATTTTATAAAATTCACCCCAAGCATAGCTCCACTGCATTGCAATGTAATAAGTACTTATTTTTATTATTATAAATGAATGAAAATAAAGCAGAAATGTTTGGCATCAACCTCACATTTAATCCTGCTGACCTCAAATAAGAATGTGTACTGTTCATCAGCTCTGGACCACTTTCAGATTTATTCAAATTATCCACACAAATAAAATTAATAAATATATTAATTAATAAAAATAACGTATGGGTAAGGTTATGTAAAAATATTGAATATGGTATAGCTAATAAAAATGCGAAGTTTTAACTTCAATTTAAAGTAACCTTAAAATGCACTTACAATAATGAGAAACCTCTGAATGCTTATTATTGGCTGATTCATTGCATACGTACAACATCCCTTATTTTGATGTTAATCATTAGCAGACAGGAACACGAGACAACGGCTATAAACAGCCGGGTGACTAAAGGTGGTCACATGCTTTTCTTGCGTTCCTATTCTGGTTGAAGGTATTTTGCTGCCATCTAATGGCTGGAAAAGAAACAGGTCATTATCCTTTTACAACCGTGAAACGTTGGGAAATAGAACTGCTAAAGAAAATGCAGTTAAAAAACTCTAAAATGCTTGTGTATTTGTAACTTTTTAGTTTGAATGTTTTAAATACAGAGACCCAGTCTATATTCTGAATGAAAATGTCTGGCTCTGTAAATTTATGTGACACTTAGCAGTTTTTGTATTAAACCAATTGAACCCCATCTGCCTTAAAACCTGCAGGATGATGCTAACAAGAGTGGTGGCAAGTGGATTATCCGCCTGCGAAAGGGGTTGGCATCCCGCTGCTGGGAAAACCTGATCCTGGCTATGCTAGGGGAGCAGTTCATGGTTGGGGAAGAGATCTGTGGTGCTGTAGTGTCTGTTCGCTTCCAGGTACAGCCCCACAACCACATCAGTCCAGCTCCTGCAGCACACCCCTTGTGTGAAGCCAAATTTCATAACAACAAACTTTAGTCCCCCATCCCTTGTTCCAACGCAGTGTACAGAGATCAATGTTAAATACCTCATTTGGACTTCTGTTTATCTGTTCTCTTTCAGGAAGACATTATCTCCATCTGGAACAAAACGGCGAGTGATCAGGCCACCACAGCTCGTATCAGGGATACCCTGCGCAGGGTGCTCAACCTGCCGCCCAACACCATCATGGAGTACAAGACACACACTGACAGCATCAAGTATGCACTGCAGACACCTGATATTACTGTTATTGTCACTGTTAGCGTTGATTGAAGTTCAAACAAATGCTAGTATACTTGTACACCCTGATCCTGAAGTATAAGTAAATAAAAAAACAAGTAAATACTGTACAGTATAGTGTGCTGTAATAAAAAAATGTAATAAACTATTTTATACTATTACAAATTTATCTGACGTTTAAACGCGTGTGCATATGTGTATTGTCTCTCACAGCAATCCTCACAAGCCTCTTAACTTCATTTCACGAGTATCCAGTAAAAGCTGCTAGCCTTGTTTGTGTAAATAATCTGCATTTTTTTACTATATTTAATTTTTAAAAATAAAGATATTTGTTTAAATTCCACTAGTACCATTAACATACGAAATGTCCTGTACAGTACATACTGTACCATGTATTATAAGCATGCAAACTAATGACAACAGTAAGTGTTTTATAATTATGTAACTGGTGCTTAGAGTATTTTATCATCCTGAAATCATAGGTTGATGGTTATGTAGGTGTTTTTGGTTAAGCTGGGGGCATATTATTATTATTTTTCGTCATTTAAAATAATGGGAAATAGGCATTCAGTATCTGAAAAATTCAGCATCAGTGTGTTTTCAGGGACAAATTAGATTCAGATACTGAGGGATTACTGTATTTCTTGTGTGGAAATTTTTCATGTCAAGGAACACACTTTTCTTTCTTTTTCTTGAATTCTTAAATTCCAGTGTCACATTTAAAGGGCAAAACACTAAATATTCTGCACTAAATATTCTGTAACTATATTAATCCTGTTTGAACCCATACAACATAATTGTGATAATATATGGAGCTTACCATTTAGTTAAGGAAGGAAACTGGAGCAAACATGTATACAGACTGCTGGCCAGGAACATATTCTTAATGTATATTCTTTGGTTGGAAATGTACACAATGTCAACAGCTTCCTGTGTAAATGTGAAGAAAGTTTGAGATGAATCTCAATTTTTCATTGCTTTTTTCTATTTGCTCAGGGCTTGGGAGGATTTTCATGGATTGGTAAATGCCAGTGGGGGTCGCTAAACTCTGACCCTGAGAGTGTCTGCCAAAGTTAGGTAACTGCTGCTCTTTCGGTTTATGGCTCAGATTTCTCTTTTTAAATGAACCTTCTGAATGGTTTTGAAATACTGTATGTTGTATTGGCTTTTATGACCCTTTTAATTAGCATTATGGCTATTGTGTCCTTTTCTCTTCTCCATGTTTTGAAGAAGCAATGAAAAACAGTCAGGCAGTAAGAGGAGACCAAGTGGAAAAGGGGAGATTGCATTTCATGAATCATGAGACTGCTAATGGATGTGTCTTATTTTCTCTTTTGCTGTCTGTCCCACTCACAGTGTTGCAGAAAGACACTCGGCCGCTGTGATATGGCAATGACTGTTCCTGAACCTTAAGGAGAAGGATGCAAAAAGCCAGACCCCCTTGACCATTCAGTGTGTAACATGTTTCTTCATCTTACATGTCCCTAGTCTCACGCTATTGTAACATAGTGGTACACTACACCGCTGAAACGTGTCCCCTTTGCAATCCATTCTTTTAGGGTGTGCGCCAACATGGCTTCAGATTAGGAGCCATTTTTCTCTAGTGCAGTGTTTCTAAAGTATCAGTGTTGTTTAAACTAGAATTGTTTTATAAAATTTATATTTCTGGAACTTTTGTGGAACTTTTAAGGGGGATCTGCAGAGGACTCACTCAGCTTGATTCTGAACTTTCACCTGGAAATGTATAGCCCACAGGGACACAGTTATCCTAAAGGCGGAACAAGGAATGCCTTGAGTGACTTTTTAGGGAGAAGAAAGAACTGCCTTGCTGCCTGTTTCACTGTGCCTAGACTTCAGCCTCACTCGCTGTTGAGACCTGAAGGTCTTTTTTGTATATGTCTTAAACATAAGATTTAGGGTTCCAAAAGAAGGTCAACTGCAAGTTTAGTAGGTTAGGAGGTCTGCCCCAAAAATAGCGATCTAGAAACAGATTAATGTTTTGCTCAAAAATAGGGGTGAATGGGTAAAGAGCGATAGTTTGGGGCATTCCCTCCATAGGCTATAACCTCTGGAATCCAGTGGGGGGCACTGTTGTATTGGAAACAGTCCTTTTATCAAGTGTGTTGCTGGATTTCACCTACTGATTATAGCAATAAATGTGGAATATGCATTTGCTGCTGATTAACATTTGTCCTGTCCTGTTGTGTGACAATGGTCATTGTATTTCTACATATCAAAACTGTATGAAGAAAATGCTACTAAAAGTGAATATTTGGGAATTTTACCATCAACATACTTAACACAAGAATTCAGTGTGCACAAGTTGTCCATTGTATATAGAAATAGAGATGCAATAATGATGAACTCCAGGATTCTTTGTCCACAGAATTTTAAATGATGTTTATTGAAGTGGTATTGTGTATTTTATTATACTGCATACATTATCTGCTGTCAATGTAATTTTTTTCAAATTAGTATAGACCTCTGTAAGGTATGCCAAAGAGAACTTCATACAGTTACAAAATGAGTGACAAAAATTTTTAAAGGACAAGTACTGTTTGATACAGGAAAGTGATCGGTATAAAATAGTTGTGATGGTAAATCACTGGGCAGTGAAAGTAAAAGAAAACTAAGAACTCCTGTACAAGATAAAGGTAAACCTCTGGAGGTTCAAGGCATCATTGGTTCTTCTCATGTCCTGAAAGTACAGATAAAGTTACTGAGAGGTCATCAGGTGAATGCCATGGTAACAGTGATAATATGTCAGAAATTGAGAACTTCAGATGATTAAGTTACGATGAGACTGAATTTTGAAGAAAGCACAGTCATGATGATCCTTGGCCTGTAATGGGGATTACACTGAAAGTCTACAATGTCAGCAGGCCAAGCAGTGACAGAAATTCTGTAATACCTCAATTACTCAATTAACAATGCAGTCACCAAGGTGCCATGTGGATCAAGAGGAAGAGGTACTCAGGGACAGCCAAAACTGAAGGAGCATCCCTGCAAGATTATTACCCAGGTTAGGGACCCTTTAGCTAAAAACTGTACCATCAATATGTATTTACTCATACAATCTATTGATTTTGATTTTGATTTGATTGCTAGACAAAGGCTTTGTTTACACACAACTGATTTTGTAAATGTTAAGTGATTTAGCTAGATAACCATGCCAGATTGACACCATGTGGGAACAAAGGCCTTTTGAGACAAGTATGTACCTCTTCCAAAATATCTGATAATCGAAGTAAAATGGCTACAGAACATACAAAATATATATTTAAAAACTATGAAAAGATTAAACATTTTCCTTAGCCATAGTAGTTTTTAAGCTTCTGAATTCATGGTTTTTTTCCATTGAGTTAATTTGTATTTAACACTGTATATTAAAGTATATGACTTAGACCAACGTAACTTAATACCCGGGGTTAATATTTATTTTCACCCGATACTTTCTTAATTGATGTTTGGTGACTCTCATTTTGTATTCATTTAGCTCATACTCTTCTCCAAACTTACAATGTTGAACTACTTACAATTTTTATACCTATTTATACAGCTGGGTAATTTTTACTGAAGCAATTCGGCCTAAGTACCCTGATGCGGTGTCACAGTGCGGTACTACCGCAAGAGGTGGGATTCTAGGTTAAAATGAGTGTTTGATATAACGACAACTGAATGTTCACGGGTTTAAAACAGTATACAGTAGTTAGCACGTTCAATGCTATCAAAACTAATATGGTGTGAGCATCTCGGGAAATGTAGGAAATACCAAAAATATTTTCTCGCAAAACTGAAAAAACTGCAATAAAAGTGCCGTTTAAAATATAGATTTCGGGATGTTAAAGTTCAATGCAGTTTTAATTAGCGTCATAATAATTCTATTAAAGAAATTAACGCTGGATAAGTAACATCGATTTATATCAGATTGTTTCGGGCACAATGTCGTCAGGAGCGGAAAAAAAAAATCTAGGACGCAATTGCAGCATTTAACGTTTGTCATAAATTCTCTCAATTTCTTTTAGATTCTTTACGTTTAATGTCATACATCACAGTCTCCGTTATATTATCATCATTAGATGCCTTAAGAGGTGGCTTATTTGATCATATAAGTTATACTTTCTGCAGGTGTAGTTGAAACGTAGGTTAGAAGTGGAACTGCACGCAGAACTTGAAGGTGTCGGTGGAAGTGAAGGGGCAGCACGAGGGAGGGATACAACGGGTGGTGCTGCAGTTGGAGGAAGTCTCACAGACTGACAGCCTCGCAGGAGGGACGCTGTGGTGCTGCAGCTTTCTGGTGATCCAGTTTTTCAGTTCACCAGCGGTCCAGGAGCAGCACAGATACTCACACACCGATTGCAGATCCAGCATGGGCGCGTCCACCTCTAGCCTGCTGGACGACAGCAAGTCCAACTACATCAGAGGTGTGTTTGCATTCGTTCGCACTTCATACTTGCGTCATAGCTGGGAAACAAATTAACATATTTACTGTAAAACTTTATATTTGTACATGAAGCGAAGTAATGAGCGAATAAGCAACAAGACACGCCTTGTATCGACCTCAATGTTCAACAAAATATTTCGTTTCGATATTTTGCAGTGCAAAATAGACACTGTGGAAATACTACATGTTTACATTAAATACTTTAATTTTGTATAGGCATATTTCTGCTCTTACCTGGGCTGTACATTGTCGTTTAGAGACCTTTACCTTTTAAGTACTGACTGCCTGTGTGAGTTGGGGGGTAAATTCACGACCCGCTGTTTACTGAGAACGGGGAACGACGCAAGACACACAGATTGAGGACCCCTCTCGAAACACAACTTTTCGGTTTATTAAACTGTGTAATGTAGGGAATGTGCTGCAGGTGGAAGGAAACAAATGTCACAGGGCTTGAAATTGTACTTGTCAAAATAACTAGTAACATCCCGAACGTTGCCTGTTAGAATCCCCTCTCTATGTAGCACACTGGATCTAGGTACTTGCCCTGCATTGAAACAGTAAGAATACCCTGCTGTAACAATTGGGTAAATCATTGTAACGTTGGTTACCTGACACTGTAAATCACGTTGTAAAAAGCATCAGATATCGTAAAAAAATAATGGAATCGATGATCATGAAAACTGAACGTGATTTTGAAGAAGCAATTTCGGGCTTCTGAAAAAGCCCTGTGAAATGTAATGATGTAGAAACCATTTCACACCTATTATATACTGTACTGTGGTTTTTTGCATGATTTTGTTTTATCTTAGTCTGATGATATATGTTTTAAGAAGTCTGTATTACATACATTATGCAGATTACAAATATAAAATATGGTGCTTCAGTGGGATGTAATGACTTAAAACTTCAGAGTGTACAGTGTGACAGTTCTCATTTCATGCCTCCCTAAAGAAAAAGATACAATGACACTTTAATGAAAAATAAAGAACTCATGTTATGTTGACTTTTAGAATGGGAAATTGTTTTTGTGAACTTAAGAACAAAAGCTATAATGTTTTTGCCCCGCTAAAGCAGTCGTGTGCTGTTGTATAAAGGTGGAAATTCACTAATTTTTACGATTGCTTATATCTGGGGAAAGAACCACATTAGTCCGTGAAAAAGTTGAAATCTGTTTGAAGATCAAGTGAAGGTCCCCTCTGTGCTCCAGTGAATGCACAGCTTCAGTATATCATTTTAAAAGTGGTAAAATTTCCATGATGTTCGATATTCTATGTACTGTTAAAGGTAAATGGGTGGATTTGTTTGTTGGGACCAATGCATGAAGTATATAATAGGAACAGAAACATTCATTCTTTGTGGAATCACAGAGTATAGTGAGTATTGAGTATGGAATAAATGTAACAACAGCACATATATAAGCACAAAACAGTTATAGTATTTCATCCATGCACCTCAAAATTCATCTGTACCAAGGTGCTGGTATTCACTGATGATTAATAGGCTCAACGGAAGCATCATCTGTATTCCCTCCATGCTGAATGGATATAAATATTTTTTGTAAAGCAGCAAAAAGTCCATAATATACACTCTACCAGTTATAGTTTTATGGGTTCATATAACAGGTGTCAAGAAGACTTCATTGTGTACCTTGAACTATTCAAATCAGTCAGTGGGGCAAAATCAACACCCAGAACTACAGTCAAAAGGTATTATGTAAAAAAAGAAGGTTTTTAATGTTTAGTTGCATGTTTTTAGTCAGGTGGGATCTGTTCATCAGATTTGCTTGAGTGTAACTCTTCAGCACAGTCCACAATTAATAAAGAAAGAAAACAAAAACAACCTGTGGTGGATTGGGTGTTGAGGTCTCCTCTACCAGCAAAGAACAAAGTTCATTTTAAACATTCAACCTGGGTTCTTCCTTTGGCCACTTTTGTTGAACTGAATACCTCCATTATACAGTTGCGTTAATGCACTGGGCAGAGGGCTTCAGTCATGCTTTCCAAGCTGTTGGCCAGAAAATGAGATATGTTTGAGAAACAAGTATTTCTTGTAGATCAGATTTAGTACCACACATTGGTAGGTCAAAAAACAATCCAGTGATCTGGGCTCAAGTTTTGCTCAATAGCTAAAACTGCCATTCACTGCTACTTCCACTAATTGAATTGTTACATTTGTAAAGTATACTAGATGCTGATAACATTAATGGCAAATAATTTAGGCCTCAGATTCTTCTGCAATGCTTTAAAAATTATTTTCTAACTTCATTTAAAAATACATGAAATTCTAACAGTCAGCTGTGCTCGTCACATTGCCTTTTACTTCTGTGACCTGATTCATTATAATTTTAAGATGTATACATACCATCTGTACAGCTCCTTTCATAGGAAACTGGCAAAAAGAGCATAGAACATTGTGTTAAGGTCCAAGATACACCTTTACTGCTGATTAGTATAGTTTCTGCTAAACTCCTACATTCATAATGTTTTGATGCATATCACTCCTGCTGTCCATTTGTTCAAAAGTCCGTGGTTTCCAACATTTCAGAATATTGACGTATCATGTATATCTCAAGTGTGCAGAGCAGCATTTACATTTTTCATTGCAGTAAATCATGGATGAAGAGCTTTGCCTGGATTTCTGCTTTCATAAGGAAACGGCAGTTGGTAGGATAGCTCGTTTTGGTTTGGATCCAGAGGATTGCTGGTTCATGGCCATTGGAGGAAGTAATCAATATTAGCTCCAGCAGCAAAATTATGCCATTGAAATATCAATATAGAAGAAAAATTAAATGTGGAAAAAATGTTTGCCAAAATAGTAAAATCAGTTCTAGATGTGTTTCTAAGTCTACTCCTCATCATTGTTATCTAAGGGGTTCTGGAATGAGATGGCAAACTGCTACCAGGTCACTCATAAGCTCATTTATGACCATTGAGCTTTACTTTCAGGTTCTGACTGGATATAGAAGTTTACACAGATAGGTGGAACCAAGCAGGTTTGTTTCACAATGACATCATGGGGTGTTTTTGAGCAGAATAAGATCACTCCTACAGGCCTGCATACAGATGAGTGGATGCATCACCGAAACTAAACGCATGTCATAATTTCCTCATTGTAGCCCTGTAATTCTCATTTCAGTGTAGCAAGGTTTGAATTTCTGCAAAAATAGCCTTGACAAAAGCACAGAACAATGTAACCTTCCTTTTTCTGGATATTGTGAAATTTCCTGTTATCAAATACACCATTAAATAAGTCATTTTACTGTGCATGCAGCTGATTTAAGAATCAGGTTTGCTACCATCATAAGTGAGGATTTAAACAACAAACATGAATTTAGAAGTGGTCTGAACTTTCTGGGCACTTTGATTGTAATAAGCTTACTAGAGCGACAGCCATTTAACTACTCAAAAGACCTTTAATGTAAAGCTACAATTGTCTCTTTCCCTCCTAATTATCAGCTGTTCTAAATAAATATATGGTAGACTGAACAATGCAACATCTGTAGGATAATTTCAATCAATTCTAGAAGATTGTTGGTTTTTTTATATCTTTATAGTTCATTGATGTTTCTGTGTCATTGTAGTCCGGTTTTACTCTATTACTGCGATCACACCATGTCTTGTTCACATTTCAGTTTGTGCTACAGCAGTGCTGTCATGAGTGACCCTTTTCTGTTTGCCCCGGAGAGCACACACCAAATCTATTTAGAAGAGTCTGGAATACAGTGCAAAAAAGATCAGTATCTAACCCTAACTGGGTCTAGAGATGCAGTTTCCTGCAGAATGTCCCTGGATCAACAAGCCATACAACAGAGTAGCACAGTCATTCCACAGTGAACAAGTACAAACCCCCACAGCTCTGCAGCATGATTCCTCTAAATGTGCATTGCTAATGAGGTGGGGATATATGTAGCCTGTTGTGTTTGTTCTGGACACTATTTTATTTATTAAAACTTTTAAATCAGGGATTCCCCCTAGTGGCATGCTGGCGTGTGTTTTGTCAGTATTCAGCAAATTCTTATGAGAAGTACCTAAGCTCAAGACAAAGACCCTGTACTCCAAAGAGCATAACATAGAAGTGCCAGTTCTAGTAAATACTGGCCCACTTCAAGCACTGTTTTTTTACACCTGTGCCCTTCTCTTATACATGCACAGGAAAACACTGAATAGTGAGCTAAGCATCCAGTTATGCCTTGTTGACTGCAGACACACTTTTATTCATGTGCCACGTGAAACCATGTGGTTGCTGACTAAATGCAAGGGACTAGTCACATCCTGGATACTATGTCTAATTCTGTGATATGTAAAAGATTGTTTCACAAGGGCTTTAGTGAATAATGAACTGTGTGTCAATGTTATTCTTATTTTTGTCTGCCTAGTGGACCATTAAGGGTGTGTGAGAGGCACATGCTGGTGGTTTCCTTGACAGCAGTCTTGTATAGGCTAATGATCATTCCACTTTAACTGACAGACTCCGGAACCTGTGTTTATGGTATGTTGTGTCACTAATGTCATGGCAACAGCCAATGGTACTGTCACTGACAAGGACCAAAGACATAATTGCAGCTTTCTTAAAAGTGCATGGACTAGTCAGGTAATCGCAAGGAAGTTGTGTAGTTTGATATTTGTTATGCATGAATACTATAAAAGACTTCAAATAATGCATTTTTAGTGCCATTGTCTGAATGATTGACATTCACCCAACAACAAAATGCACGTAAGGCAAAACACCTATATAGTGATTTATACATTTGATACCTGTTTGCATATTTCATTGGCTTTTTACAAATCAAGACTTGCAAGACATCAAAGGACTTCTTCATGTCAAAGTTCAACGTCATCTCACTGCAGTCACCTACAGAGACAAGTTTTTGTTGTAAACCAAATATCATGTCAGCAAGTTACAGTGGTACTTTTTATTTGCAGTCAACGAAAGTTACATGACGAGCTGTAAATGTGGCTGAATCTGTCTTTGCTCTGGTATTTTGTATGTAAATTGGTTTTACAGACTTGAGTATAAATGGGAAAACAGATATTTGATCTACTAGGTGAGTCAAACTGCTGGCATTTGCATTGCCTGCTCCCTGCTTCTGTTAAACATTTTATCCATCAGGTGGCCAGTATAAACTAATACCAGCAACAGATGTGCACAATTCATCGTGTAAGTTTGCTTCCTTCCTGAGGGGTGTCTCTACTGGATTGTTGTCCACAGACTGAGCAGGATCCTGAGGAGATGCTGGAGACAGTCATGTGATGAGTGCACTTTTGGCTCAGCCAGTTAGCTGAGCCTTTCTGAGGTTTTGTCTGCACCACAAGCAGCAAACATTGCATGTCAACTTCCATTGTGCTAGCCTTGCGTACATCCCTGCCTTTGGATTTACACTGCCAAGCTAAGATACTTTGTCAGTGTCCAAGGTGGCAAGGATTATTATCAGGTGATGATCTATACCATATGTGGTGTACACATATTGCTAGATGATTGATGTCATGTCTGCTGCACATGTGAAATTAAAATTGCCTACATGTGATGTGTGTTATTTAGTGTGAAATTTAGACAGCTTGGTCATTCTTTGACAGGTTTGTGTGAAAACAGTTACCTGATGGGATCTGGTTCTCCTGTCTACTAATACATTGCCAGGAGCTTGGCCATGAACAGTGGTTGCACCCTGTAGGGATCCTGCTATGGAGGAAACCTCAGCATTACTATGCTTTTGTGAAAGGGCGGAAGCAGGATATCCACACTGCTCCAAAGTGGTCATGGTGAGCTGGGGGGATGGGCAACTTCTTGGGGTCTATTTAGTGACAAACTGGCTCCACATAAATGTGCTATGCTGGTTTTTGACCCAGTCAACACCTCTGTCTCTACTGACAAACTAACAATCTTATAGTGTAGCACTGTCAGCGCTGTGCTTCCATCGCTAACCCTAGTGTGTTCCCTATAAATGATTGGGTTGTATTAATAAAACCCAGTTACAAATAACACCACAGTTGGTTGGCTTATATGAATTGCACCTGGCTTAGCACATACTATAAATATAGTTTCACTAATTACTTTTTGTACTCTAATTGCAAGCATGCTTTTATCTTCAGAAGTACATCCTGTAATTACATTCAATAGTAATTATTGCAGAGTTTCAGGACTGGCCTCTGGAATGTCCAAAAAGAATTTTGTATCTCTATTAAAAACAGCAATGGGGTTTAAAAAACACATGCACGCTAAATGTGAAGGCAAGCTGTATAGTAGTGTTGTGGTGACAGCTTTTCAAAATATAGCCATGAGATTGCACGCTGCTCATTTCCTGTTGAGTTTCTGCACACACAAGAGATGCAATGGTGCACCCAAAGTGTGACTTTATTATATGGGCATGAAGTGTGTGTTCTCAGTTTGCAAAAGTGACCTGCAGAGCAGCAGCATTCCACCAAGTGAAGGTTAACACTAAAGCCCTCTCTGTGGCAGCATGAAAAAAGGGAGGATTTGTGTTGGTTAACAGTTCAGCTCTTACAGTGCACTGTCCTCTGTATTTCAGTGGAGAAATGCAGTGTCGTGGCAGCTGGGGTTCCACAGGAAACCGCTATCTCATCCCAGCATCCCCTGTGATGCTTCTTCTGCCTTTCAACTCTTATCTTTCCTTGAGGTCTCAAAAAACCCTTCATCTGGATGCTGATGATGTTTCCCCTCCTGCACTATGGGCTACTTTTGTCAGCGGTCTAACCAGAACAGCCAGATCAGAATGCCAGCCTTGAAAAAAAAAAATCTGTTCATATTACTGACCCCCAAGTGTCTATTTGTGTGGGACAAGTTGATAATTTTTACTAAAGTGTGACTGAGTCTGGTAGAATGGTAGAAATGGAGGACAGCACTCTGACCTATTGAATTTATTTTGCATAGTATGTGCCAACTGGATTTCTCTGCAGGGTGCATTAAAAGAACATCACGACTCGCATAAGTAGATTGTGTATAGAATGTGTGACCAACTGAATTTCTTCATTAAGTTTGAGCACGCTGCCCTTGTGTTTATGTTAAACAATTAAATACAGTTGGGATTCCATCATCTGCGTGAATTCGGTATAGCATATTGGGTTAAGCTTGTCATCCAAAGTAAATTTGGAAAACTTGATTTATTTCTCTTTATTAAGTAGTCAGCAAAGCTGACTAGTTGGTGCTCTGTTCTACTGCGTAAAAGTAGAAATAGATGTGTGATAGAAGGAGCCTGAGGTGTCTGATTCTTGTGGCTCTGGGTAGATGTCTGATTCTTGTGGCTTTGGGTAGCAGAGGCTGAACCCAAAGCACCTTTTCCCACACTCATAATCTAGTATTGAGGACTCAGGAGTGTAGTTCTGGAGATTTACCACATTGACTGTGTTTTTGACATGTGTATGACTGAGTAAAGTTGCTACAGGAGCTAAGTAGAAACCCAGGCTAATTTACATCTGAAGATGTAGACTGAACACAGTCCGTGATCTGAAACACTGCACATAGAGGAGTACAAAAACAGATGTGACTAAACACTGCCATACTGTCTGTCTTAATGCTGTAATGTCAGGTACAAACATTTTAGAGAAGTACAGTATGGCTGAGGTGACATGAGAAATCCAGTAGGAAATTTGCATTTTGATTTACTTGTTTTCGCAAGCTAGTTGGTAAATAGTTCTTTGTGGGATGACAGTATAACATTGTTGTAAAAAGTAACCCAAAAAGGAATGAGGAAAGATAATGGAAAGTTGGAAAAAGTTTTAGAGCCACAGTGCAGACCTGAATTTGGAAGGAATATGGAGTGGAAAATGGTTTTATTTTGGTGCTGCAATGAATTTGTCAGTTCCAGGTCCATGATGTACTTTCACTGGGGCATTTTATACATGCAGAATGACTCATTTGTCCCACTATAAAGTTAAATGGTAATTTAAAAATGCTAGTCCTTTGGTCCAGGGTCCTGAAAAACTTTTTTGTACGTGTTATTTCTACAGTAGTTTTCTATAGTACTTGGGGGTTCACACAGCAGCTGCACACCAAAAGTAGCCAACAGGTATGATTTTTATTTATTGATTTAGTAGATGCTTTTCTTAAAGACGGCTTGCAATGATTTACCCATTTATACAACCGGGTAATTTTTATTGTACCAGTGCCATGGGCCTTTCAAGGCAAATACCTTGATCAAGTGTACTACAGATGGAGGTTGAATTTGAACCTAGGTCTTTCAAGTGCAAGGCAGTTGTTCCACTACACCACCTGCTGCTGGTTGTGATAAAGTGTTAAAGTACTGTACTTAAAGATGACCCTGTGGACCTATGAATAAAACCATTGATCTTGTGTGTGAATGCTGTGCCCACCAGCTACTGTGTTTTTTCAGGTCGAACAGAGGCTGAGCTGAAGAACTTCAGTCCGCACTACAGGCATCAGTACCTGGTGGCTTTTTTCTCACAGCTGCAGGATGAGGTTGAGCAGCACAAGACGAACCAGCTGCAGCTCCTAAAACAGCAGGTATAACAACAAAGCGCCACCACTGTAACAAGCAGAAGTAACAACATCAGAGCAGGACACTGTGAGGGATGTCTTGTCTGTGATATAATGATTCTCCAACTTTATTTACGTAATATTTAAATTTTTCATGTATAGGTACCTCCAGATGACTCTGTGGTTCTCTACAAGGACAACGTGTTATACTATGATGATACTAGAAAGTGGAAAGAGAGGTTTTTGGTTGTGCGGGCCAACTACAGCCTTGAGTGCCATGATAGTGGTGAGGTGAGTATGGTTGTGTTTGTCCTCAAACACAGAGGACATGCTGGTATCCAGAGTTATAATGCTAATTGGTGTATGGTGGTATGGTCGTTTCCTCTCAGACCTTTGCGAAAGGAGTCCCCCCTCGGCTAAAGATTGAGCTAGCAGGGGGCACTGTGCTAATGTCAGAGGAGAAGTACACAGCCCTCGTGGACAAAGCCTTCCCTGACCTTAACAGTGAGTGTCAATCAATGAAAATACTACTTTAGTCCTGTGCATTTGTGACTGTGGCTTTCTAGAAAGCATGGTAACTGCTGCTTGCTCTGTAAGTTTCTCATGTATGGAACTGTTGGTGGTGAGAATGATTTTAGTGTCAGGCCACACCCATGAGTACCATCAGAAATAATCGTATGATGCCATGACAAATGTGTCCCATTTTCAACAAAAGTGGTCACAAACAACTGCTCCCTTGCCACCTTCTCTGTTGCTGCAGGTTCAAAAGAGGAGCCACCCACACCCATGGTGGCTGTGCCCGGTGTGTTTCCTGTCTATTTGTACCTCCCCTATCGCAGGGACGCGTACTTCAGCTTTGACCAGGAGGACCACCAGAAACGCTTTGTCTCTGTTCTGACAGACTGCATCCGACACCAAAGCCATGGTACTTTTGTGATCAAAGGGGCCCATCAGCTTTGGGTCATGACGTTTTGCATTACGACACTGATGAGGGATGGATGAGCTGTGTATGACAGCAGATGTTTGGCAGCTCTCCAACTTGGCTGTCTTCTTCTTTAGTGGTTTTGTTGTGCTAATAATATTCGTGTGTGGCAGAGCTGCTTCCTGTGCAACCAAGTCTTTCTCCTCTTGTCAGTTGGTGGTTAGTGTCTTTCATACATGTCACTGCAACAGGCACTTAATTTTGTACAAACTGACAAGATGAAGATGTCCTTGGTATCCTTCAGTGTGGGACAAGAAAAATAACATTTCAGTCGAAATAATTTCATGATCCTGAACTACAACCTGACAGTGTTTTCTTAGGGATGTCCAGGTAGAGATTCACTCAAGTTGTTGACTTGCCATTTTGTTTAGAGCTGTATCATCATATTCCATCATCATATTCTTTGTGAATAATTCAATAATTGCAAAAATATATTAATTCCACATAACTCCTCAACACCAGCAATGCCCAGGGTTCAGCATGTTCTTGAACAATGAAACTGTACTTTACCATGCTGTGATACCCCAGTTTATCTCAGTAGTTGTGGTGGCTACAGGTTCCTGTTCAAAGCAGATTGACATCTTTTTACTCCTGCAGACTTCCTAAAGGAGACAACATGTGATGTGCAAGCCTTCCTGAAGGCCATCCAGTTCTACAGGCAGGAGAAGGGTCACTATGAATCCTGGGACATGCTGATTGGCAGTGATGTGGAGGTAAACACCTTAGGATATTTAGCTGAAATCAGCTCCATTTGCACATCACACTTGATTATGATACTGCTACACAGCAGCTCAAACTATGTAAAAGGGCCTTTCTGCTCAACGTAAAATCAACACAGGAAATTTCAGGAGGAAGAGTTGCTCTCATTGTGGACACCTCCTGTTTGGGGGCAGATCAGGCCAAATTTACTGCTGAGTAGCCCTAAGGAAACACCTACACTGCCATTGTTCCAGAAAAGTCCTGGTGCCCCTACCCTTGTGCCACAGCACGGTAGGTGACAGGTTATAGCTCACTAAGAACAGAAATGAAACATGCTAGTAGTTTACTAACAGGAGTGACTAAAGGTATAATAATGGTGTCAGTCCCCCATTTTACCACTTCTTTTAGGCTAGAAGCTAAAAATCTAATGTTGGCACTGCGATCATTTGTCCTTATTGACTTAAACTATTTCTACTAACAGTAAAAAGACAGGAAGACCAGAGAACTACAGCCCCAACTGGGGAAAAAGTTGGGACAGTATGGAAAATGCAAATAAAAACAGAAAGCAGTGGTTTCAAAATTCACTTTGACTTGTAATCCATCACAAACAATATAAAGACAAGATATTTAATATTTAGTCTGGTCAACTTCATTTTTTTTGTAAATGTACATCCATTCTTGCTGTTGAGGGCCTGCAACACATTCCAAAAAAAGTTGAGGCAGTAAAGAATTTACCACTTTGTAACATTGCCTTTCCTTCGCACAACACTTAATATAAATGTTTAGGTACTGAAGACACCAATTTATTGAGTGTTTCAGGTGTAATATTTCCCCCATTCTTGCAAACAATTCTTAAGGTATGCAACAGTATGAAGTCTTCATTGTCACATTTTGCATTTCAAAATGTGCTACACATTCTCAATTTGGGACAGGTCAGGACTGCAGGCAGGCCAGTTGAGCACCCGCACCCTCTTCGTATGCAGTCATTCCTTTGTAATGCACGCAGAAAATGGTTTTGTGCTGTCTTGCTGAAATATGCATGGGCATCCATGGAAGAGTTATCTTGAAGGCAGCAGATGTCGCTTCAAAATCTGTATGTACTTTTCGGCATTAATGGTGCCTTCACAGAAGTGAAAGTTACCGTTGCCCGGGGCACTGAAACAACCCCATACCATCATAGACGCTGGCTTCTGGACTTGTAGCTAACGTAACAGTTAGGATGGTCCTTTTCTTCTTTGGTCCAGAGGACACAACGTGCGTTTCTTCCAAAAAAGATCTGAAATGTTGATTTGTCCAACCACAATACACATGGTCCATCCCAGAGAATTTGACGGTGCTTCTGGACACTGTTAACATACAGCTTCTTTTTTGCACAGTACAGTTGTAACTGGCATTTATGGATGTATTGATGAATGACGGTTCTTGATGCAGTGCTGTCTGAGGGATTGGAGATCACAGGCAGTCAACTTAGGTTTGTGCCTTTGCCCTTTACACACTGAAATTTCTCCACATTCCTTGAATCTTTTAATTACATTATGCACTGTTGAGAGTACCCAAATGTCTTCTGATCTGTCATTATTTTTAAACTTTTGAATGATTTCTGCACACATTTGTGCAGAAAACTGGCGATCTTCAGCCCATCTTTGCTCCTAAAGGACTAGGCCTTTCCTGGATGCAGCTTTTATCCCAAAGCATAATTACAGTCACCTGTTGAATGTCATCTGTTTCTACTCACATCATTTTCTTTATCTCATTACTGGCCCTAAATTGCCCCATCCCAACTTTTTTTGGAATGTATTGCAGGCTCACAACAGCAAGAATGGATATTTATTAAAAAAAAGATGTTTACCAGGCTAAACATTAAATATCTTGTAATCCATCACAAACAGCATAAAGACAAGTCAAAGTGAATTTTGAAACCACTGCTTTCTGTTTTCATTTGCATTTTCCGTACTGTCCCAACTTTTTCTGAGTTGGGGTTGTATTTACATTTATTTGGAATGACAAGTTAATAGCTTAATGGTCATTATTATACAAGTAAAATTGAGTTGAATACCTACACTATAACCAGCTTTACAATGGCAGTAAAATCAATGTGGGTTCCATGAGACAGAAAAAACCATTTTACTTTGTTTAAAGTATTTAATCTTTGTTTTTTGTTAATCATTTTGTAATGTCTCGCATCTAAAACCACCTTTATGTTCTTCTTGCCTAAACATAAGTAGCAAGACAAAAGCTGATTTGCAAATTAACCACTTTATAATTTATCTCACACTTTTCTCCAAAATGACTTTCAATGAATTTACCCATTTGTAAAGCTGGGTATTTTTTTTTTATTAACCAGAGCAGTACAGGGTAAATACCTTGATCAAGAGTACTACAGGAAGATGTGGGATTTAAACCTGAGTCCTTTCAGTCCAAAGGCTATTGCTGTAGTCACTATTTTATGAGCTTCAAATGTAAAGCTTGCCAGAGGTTGAAAAGACATGGTGTTCTGGGACAGGCTGTGACCTGGTGGTGAAGCCTCCTGCTGTGTGCTGCAGGTCCTGGCCAACCTGGTGATGGAGGAACTACTGCCCTCACTGCAGACAGAGCTGCTGCCACGCCTCAAGGGGAAGAAGATGGAGAAGAAGAGAGTGTGGTTTGTGGTGGGTGTGAGCTGCTTGCTCTGGAATGACTGCCACTCCTGCATCTGTACAGTACTCGTGTGGGTCATTTATGAGCTATACCATTTTTACACACAAGTACTTTATTATTATAATAACTAATCCTGAGTTATGGTTGTATGGTTTATCTGCAAATCACTGAACCTCGGGTGACCAGATACTGGAATGACTAGACAGTTCAGTGCATCTTGGAGTATGGACCATAAAATTTATTAACATACTTTAAGTGATTTACTTGCATAAAATTTTTATTAATAGCAGAAAAAATTTTATTATAAATGCAGTTTTGGTAAAGAAGTATTGATAACTGATACCTTCTAACATGGCACTGTAAATTCCTTAACAGTGAAATGAAACCCAAACTGTTAAATTATTTTCAATTGTGCAACTCTGAATGCTTTTTTTAAATGCAGAATTGTAAGAAGCCCTCACCATCCTCCTTCCTCTCATTAAGATCATTTGTAATTTTTCTCCCTACTGGTCAGCCATTGGGGAAAATGAAACAAAATCAATGAATAAAATAATATTTCAAAACTTTTGGAAGCATAGAATTCCATGTATACAACACAAAATAACTTTTGTGAAATGCAGAAGTGGAAAAGCCCATGGCCACTCTTTGCCTCACAAGGTTAAAAAAAATTTTTAAATCATACGTACGATACATTGGAGGATGAGCTATATGCATTTTTTACATTTATCTTGCATCACAGTTCCACTTGTGACTCTTGGCTCAGTGCCATTGAGTGGATCTCATGACCATGATTATTTTGGACTTTATAAATGCCTGGACTGTCTAGGAGTGATCTGTGGGAAAGGCTTCCTGTCATAAGCACCGCTCCCTTTTGCTCTGCTTTTCTCCACGCAGACAGTAGAAACGGCCTACCTACTGGTGCAGGAGCAGCTGTCACAGGACTTAGCCACCCTGAAGAATGAGTGCCAGACAGAGGCCAAGCAGCAGGAGGGCCTCATCCGAGCTGACATGGACCAAATCGTCAACTCCCGAACTTTCTTGGCGGGCAAGCTGCAAGGTGCGAGCCCAGCAGGGTCACCTGGGGATCACAACTGACACAATGGTGGAACTCTTGGGAGATCAGAACTGCAACAATATTAATCATCATGGCTGCCATCATCATTTTGCAGTTTTCATGAGAGAGACAGATGAATCTCAAGGCCTGACTTCTATTCTGAAGGAAGGTCCTTCACTTTCTGCGCTAATATTGCAATCAATGCATTTTTATTTCACTTTGTTAAATTTAAAGAATCACTTAGTACATACATGTCATTGTTGGATAAATGCGTCTCAGGGTAAACAAAATACATTATCAGTACACCACTTGTTTTATACTTTTTACCAAACGTTACTCATGTAGTATAAGAAAAAAATAACCATATACAAGTAATCATGGTTTGGATCAAATTTCTACTCTTTCACATGTATGTAAAAAAACTGAAAAGCACTTTTGATGGCTGTTTTTCTGTTCCCCTCAGCCATGGTATCCAAGCCAGCATTGAAGTTCTGCGCAGAAAACGTGCAGCCATATCTGGCCTCCATACTGGAGGAGCTGATGGGCCCCATCAGCCTCGGTTTCCAGGAGGCACGGCTACGCTGTGAAAAGCAGATGGACTCTCTCTGTAAGGAGGTCCAAGAAAAGGGTGTCTTTGCCAACCTCAGCAAGGTAAGAGTGAAGCTCATGGAGCACCATGTGACATTTTCAGGAAGAATGCTTGTTTGTATGCCTTGTGTCATCCACACATTGCCCCCGTCCCCCACAGGCCCTGGACCAGCTGGGGAGGGATGGGCTGCAGGACTGCTACCAGCACATGGAGGTTCTCTTTGTGCAGCTCCAGGAGCTTCGCCATCGCTTCAAGTTCTCCAATGCTGTGCGCCTAGTGCAGTGTGCACAAATCAACATGCAGCAGGTGACCACTTAATGTTGCTAGTGAGCTACCTGAAACACTAGGTGGCCTACACCTAGCTTAATGGCACTAAGTTATAGGTTATAGTCATGAACGTGAAAACCTTTTAAGTTTTGGTTAAATTCGCTATGACAATATGACAAAATTTTGGTTAAAGCTACAAATTTAAAAATTACATTTAAGACTTTAATGAATCTTTGACAGAAAAGATTTTTCTGTTTGTACTTTTCTGACCTATGTATTTTCTTTGCCGAGGATAGCTGATGGAGAATGCGGCCTATACATTCAAGCTCCTGCTCCAGGCAGCTTTGAAGGAAAATGCAGAAAACCCAAGTGTTGCTGTGGAAAAGGCCAAGCAAAGAGTGCTGAAGGTCAGTGGTCTTACCATTACTACTCCAGGACATACATTCAGTGATGACCAACATATAACAAAAGGTTATACATGTATATACATGATACAGTAAATTAATTCTAAGATCAGTGGTTTTGTTTGCTTGAAACCACAGTAGCACCACCTAGCAGCCAGTCTTATAAATGCAATTTAAAAACCATACAACCTACTTAACTGTTTTTTTTTTTTCCCACAACACAACCAAAGTAGGCAGGTATTTAAGTACATTCTAAGGTTTATTACCTGCTGTTATTGACCTATTTATTTATTTATTTTCTTTAGATTTATTTATTTTTAATAAAGTGTGATTTGAAACATTAAAATGATAAACATAAACAAAGACCATAGATAATAAAATGCCCAATAGCATAAGCTGTCAAATTGACAAATTAAATAAAACACAGACAATAAATGTAGGGCGCACTTGCCTGCAGGGAAATAAGACTGAACTGTTTGCAGCTCTCTCAGTCTCTCTCACTCACACACACACACAGACTGTTCCTCTGAGTCATGAAGGAGCACAGTTTTCAAAAATATTTTACTTATGGTGTATTTCTCATACCAGCAACCCATAAATTACATATAAGGTACAAATTTCACTTGCTCATTAGGGTGATGTCTGAAAAATATTGTATCTTTAACAAAGGGGAAAGGTGTGGGAATTACAAAAACTAAATGAACTAAATCAGGAATAACCCTTTTGGTGACCT
Organism: Arapaima gigas; assembly: GCA_900497675.1. Taxonomy (NCBI): domain Eukaryota; kingdom Metazoa; phylum Chordata; class Actinopteri; order Osteoglossiformes; family Osteoglossidae; genus Arapaima; species Arapaima gigas. The sequence goes on along the minus strand of UFQX01000401.1, from coordinate 135,059 downwards.
CTGTTTTTGCATATAACAGCAATACGACTATGACAGCAGCACAGTGAGGAAGAGGATTTTCCAAGAGGCACTGGTGGAAATAACTCTTCCTGCCCTTCAGAGGAGTCTGGCCCCCAGCTGCAAACCAGTTAGTCCCCCCCTTTGTGGTGTGGTTCACCTTGATGGAAAGCATCATGTGTCAGCCAGGCCACAAACTATTATTATTATTATTATTATTATTATTATTTATGATTATTATTATTATTATTGTTATTATTATTATTATTTATTGCTTATAATTAACAAACAGCATGCCTTTAGTCCCACATCATCAATCAAACATACTCAACACTGATGGTGAAATCCAGTCTGAATTGTTTCCAACCTATTAAAGGTGGCTTGCTTTAAAATCGTGTCATATATCAGCTCAATTATAGAGTTAATATTCAGTGACTACTGTGCTCAATTCCTGTCTGCTTTTGCAGGAACTGCAGATGTTTGATCAGTACATCTTTGCTGATCACACAAACTTCATAAAAGTGGAAAATGTATATGAGGACATTCTTCTGCAGATGCTGGACGGTGAAATAAGTAAAGGTATGCTGTTCTCTGAAGACTCTGCCTTGTTGCTGTATCAATTACTAGAAATGAGGAATATGAACACTGAGTAGTGGAGTGTGAATTTTAATTAGAAAAGCACAAACTCTGAGCTGGGGGTGACCGTGAATTTGTAAGAATGTATGGAGGTTTGTCAATAGATGTCAGTGTAGATGAAATCAGAAACGATTCGTTTTTTTAATATAATGACTTGTCTCCAGCTGTTTGTGTACAGTACCTTATTACCATGGCAATTTGTCCTGTTATATTTGTTTGCAGTGGTAAAGGAGGCAGCCAGCATGAAAAAGCACAACCTTTTTGTGGACAGCACTGATTTTCCATTTGTCAGTCAAGCCAGTCTGAGCGGGAGTCAGACCCCACCTAGATCTCCTGGTTCCAGTCCAAGTAAAGCATCCCTCTCACAGTCACAGACATCCCCCTCACCACTGCTGGGAAATGATGACTTGGAGATGCAGCAGCAGAAGGAAACTCCCTGTCCAGGAGAAGTAGACAGTGTGGATGCTGCAGGCCTTGCCCTAGATGACCCTGTGGTGGACACCAATGCCTCTCCCAGCACAGCTGACACAGACAGTATGGCATGCCCCAGGGTGACTTGTGTGGGACAGCAGCATGTGAAAGATAAAGCTGTGTACCTCAAATCCCCCCCAGAAATGAATCAGAATGCTGCGATCCCCATTGACTCCTCAGTGAGGATAACAGATGATGGGACTGTTGCTGCAGCTCCTTATGTCAAAATCAAATTGGACAGTTCAGCCTCCTTTGATGTGGTGAATGATAACCATACAGTGTCACCTGCACCTGTGTCAGAGACAAAAGATGACCTGAGAGCAAGACTGAAAGAGGGTGGTGTAGCCCCCCATGATTTGACAGCACATGTGACCAAGAGTGCCATAGTCACCTCAGAGACCACCCTAGCAGTGGCAGAGGATTGTATAGACCTTAGTGATCTCTCTGCAGAGGTCAGGAAAAGGGAACCTTCCTCTTCACCTTCTGATCCAGGTACTCAGATCCTGGAAGCCAACACTGACCAAACAGAAGACTTTAAAGGTAGTGAAGAAGATCCTATTTCCATCCTGACCACCAGAGACTATCATACATCATCAGGCAGCACTGACCCTGATCAGAAGGCCCTGCTGCCAGCCATCACCTCCAGTAGCACTTCCATGTATGAGCCAGAAGGGAGTGCTGTTGCACCAGATGTTGAGGTTTCCCATGGCAACTGCTCCTCTGCTCAGGGTGAGGCAGATAAGGAGGCACTGCTGCCTGACAGCCTGAGAGAGATTCGTGACCTGCTAGTGGAGGTGATCGAAGTGGAGGAGCTGGTCTATAAGACCCCCCCCAGCAACTAGGTGTAGGCAGGAACCCAAGTCCAGTAGAAATGCCCTCATCTTCCATTTACACAAACCTGTTTGTGTTGTTTTAACTGGCTTAATATAATCATATTTACAGGCACTACAGGAGTACTGCATTGTGATTAGCTGTTAGCATCATGGATATGGCTTTTTTTTGTAAAACTATACCGAAGTGGAATAATACCCTAACAGGTCAGGAAGTGTACTATTACCCTTCTGTTTTTTACTGAAAGCAATTTTCTTGCAGAAAAACTGCTTGATTCTTCCTTTTAACTAATGCATTAATAAAATACATCTGACAATTTGATATGAAGTGGGCCATTATCTAGCATTCCCTTGACACATCTTCCTAAGGTTATGAACTTCTGGAAGGGGTGGGTACATGCCAGCAGATAGTTCCCCAGTGTCCTTTTTGGACTTGCACTAAACAACCATTTTTAACACTAGTATTTGTCACTGATAAACTGAGCAGTATTATGGTGTTCAGTTTCTGTAACACTGTTCAATCTGCAGAATATTCCTACACTGTTTATAAATTTTGCCTGAAAGCAATTTTAGCTGCCAATCTGAACCATGAATTAGATCATTTCAGCCAAATGATTTTTGATAGTACTTAAGGTTCCAGTGAAACGTGAGTATTTTCCTTAGCTGGCTGACATACTATGTTTCTGCTGTATTATTTTCAATAATGGTGTCTGGAAGAAGCTTATTCTTCAACTGGTATTTGAATTCCATCATCTTTATTTCAACAAATGCACACACACAGTTCAATTACAGCAAGTTGACTAGTTCAATACTCAGTCAGAGCAGCGCAGACATTAGACATCACAGTAGTTCACACAATCTCCAGGCACTGAGAAACAGAGTTGAAAACATTAATAAGGCTCTTAAATAATGTAAACTTATTAAAATAACAACCAGTAACAAACTCAATATAAGCTAAATTGTATTTTTGTATAACAAAAAACTAAATACATGAATATTGTAGTGGCTGGTCTTTCCTTGACAACTTTCACGTGCTGCAAACACAAGTGCTCAGTACATTAAACACCACTAGCCGAGCACACTAATATTACTGACAATTTTACATGCAATACTGTCAGGCAGCTCCAAGTGACTACATGTGCTGCAGTCTGCCCAAGACCCCCAAAGTCACCATCAAAGCTTTTTTTGGAAATAAGTTAACATGTTTCTTGAAGACTGACTCAGTTTTTATATTAGAGTGATTTTTCTAGGTAGTACTTGCTATAGTGAATATATGTAAGATACACACACATATTTAAAATTACATTAGAGCACTAAAAGAAACATGAAAGCCCCAAATATATTTGTGAAGTATTTTATGAAAGGTGATCACAGCATCCTTAACTTTAATAAGCAGCCCTAACCATTGAGAGACAAGTTGAAATGTTGGCGTACAGTATGGGATGTCACCATTCGGCTGGACAGGACCATTCAGCACAAGCCAGGCAAAAAAATGTTTATCGAGAGGATGCATATCCATAGTAATACTGCTCATCAGGTCGGAACCCATAGGCCGTGACAGGACGTCCCGGAGACAAGGCCATGTGTCCAAATCCATCGGTGCCAGCACTGAAAACAACCATGCAACTTGTTGAAAAAGGGGAGCCGTGTCACTAGTGAAAGTAGGTGTCCTCTTCGTTTCTTACCACTAGATGCTGCTGTTTACATTATAACATAAAAGTGTTTCAAATGCTTTTGAAATTTTTTTAATTGTTGCCTGTATCAGAACATTTAACTATAGTTTTTACTTCTTGGCAAAATCCTACTCATTTATCTAAACGGTGTATTGCAGACAAATTTTGTAAGTAATACATTTGTTGAGTTTGCTTAGCCAAGTTTCTCAACTTAATTTCATACTCAATTTACTCTTTGGATTATCTAAAATCCCCCTGAATAACACAGCAATTTGTCAAAAACTTTACTAACATATGAAACACTGTGAATCACAACACTGTAAATGAAGATGTATATTAATCTTGAAGCCATCTACTTGTACTCACTGAAAAAAAGCACTAATTCACATTGGGGTACACTGACAAACTTGCCCCCAAGCTGCATGTAAACAGAATAAAGACTAAGCTGGAGCAGCAAACTCCTTGGCTGAAGAGCTGCGGCAACGTCACCATTGCTGCCTTGGGGTGCACCTGTGGCAGCAGGATTTGCAGATGGAAAGGTAACCTCAGACATGGTTTCCATGAGTGGCTTTTTCAAGGCATCCATCACCCTGGCACTATAAATCTGTGCTTCTACCTCCTGCACATCTTGCCCTCTTCAAACACCCAGATGTTACCATGCATTTTTTTGTGTTTTTTCAAGTTCCAAGTTTTTACACTAATGACCATCACAAACACAATCCCATAGTTTCATCTTACTCATTATCCACTGTGTGCTCCTGTTCAGGGGAGGCAGGCCATGACTGCAGATGTCTTGTTATACATAGAAACAGCAAAAAGGCCTGAATGCCACACACAGTCCAAGTACAACTAGGGGTATAAATAATAACTGCTGACACGACAGCATTGTAACAATTAGCCCAAACCCATCTGTGCTTCATCCTGTTGTACACACAGGTACGAATGACTGGAAGCCATCATTCCTTTCTGGACAGAACAATCTGCCCAAGAAGCAGCGATAGTAGTGTTAAAGATTTTGTGAACAAGCTTCAGCATCATAAAAATGTCATGTGGTAGACGTGGCACTTTAACACTGATTTGTTCTGCACATGTCCCAGTTTGGGCAGATATTAGATGCATGTAATGTGGCGAGCTCTCTAACTGCATGCAGGAATGTCTCACTGTCACTTGCCTATATAAAGCTGCACCCTTGTGTCTACAACACCTGGAGGTCACACACACAGAAGAACCCTGTAGTGGAGAGCAGGGAGGAGGAGGAGGAAAAAGGCCCTTTTAAAGTACCAGCAGGGGCCTTTTAACTGCACACTGTTTTTTATGGATGCGGAGTGGGCAGCACTTGCGTAGGAAGTGGCCACAGTGTTGTTTTAACTTGTCCTCTGGCTCAAACCTTTGATCTCCCTCCCTCATCTGTCACCTCTGAGGTTACACATCCCACATTTACAGTGGTAAATCAACCTCTTCTTCCTACTCCTAACTGGTTACTATTTTTTCTTACCACCACCAACCTCTCAAAGGGCAACTAATTCTGGGAACACATTGCAGCACCTCACTGCTGTCAGGAGCATAATGCAGAGCCCACAGGCTTTCAAAGCACAGAAACTGCTGTTTTTTTTTAATGCCAAAAACTCCCAAGAGAAGGTGCAATGCTAATTTAGTTTTAGCAACTCATTGAAGTTTAAGCGAGAAACTCTCTGAGCCAACAGTTTGGTTTAATTCCATGTTCCTTTCGTTTTTTTACATGCATTACAAATATGACAGTACTGAGTGAAAAGTGGACCACGGAGATGCGGCGGTACAAGGTCTTTTTTTTCCAGATCAAGCCCCGATTACCATTCCCTGAACCACCTCAACCTCTAATCAGCTCAAAAAACAGCTGAAATTTCTACAGCAAATGTGTGTAATGACAAACCAGTTTTGCTTCATAATTTTACACATGCCACTTATTCAGGGTTAAGACAGCTTGCTGGAGTAGATGTTAACTGCAAACCCACTACAGAGTGTTTCTGACATGCAACCCTGAGGCTGTATGAACTCTGCCAAACCAAATACACTGGCAGAACACTCTTTGGCATGCACTTTATCGCTGCAAAATAATTCTTATTAAAAAAGACAAATGAAAACGACCTACCCCTCAACTAAATGTTACCTTCACAGCACTTGGTAGAGGAAATTCATTTCAAATTCAAATTCATTTACCCCACACACGAGCCCTGCCCGCTCAACACAGCAAAAATGAAGATGAATTGCAAGTTAAAAATAAAATCTCACGGGTTTTTTTGGAGGAACTGTAAGGCCTTGACTTCAGGACACAGTAGCAGTGAGAAATGTGTGTCCTTGCAGAATTGGATCTGCCCTTCAAAGGTGACAATGAACTCCAGGGAGAAATGGATACTTGTGGAGGTTTCTAGCCACGTCAACACTTTCCTTCAAACTAAGCAATGCTGTCCTGCTCAACGCTTTCTTTCTACTGGCTTGTTGCCATGTGTGTAAGTGTGCCGGTGACACACGGCCTTTCAAATTCTCCATACTTGGAGCACAGAAATCACAGTCTCTACGTACATTCCACAATTGAACATGGAAGGTCAAGGACAACAAAGCCAGACCCTGTTCCTGTGAATTTTGGGGAGGAAGGCCAAATCCATGGTGAGTTCACCCATATGTCCTCAATGAGTAGGGACAAAGCAAGTATTGAGTGCAAGGACAACAGAAAATTACATGGCACTGCACACTTCGACAGTTCTGAAGATTAAAACAATTATATAATTACAACTGCAGGACATCAGTTACTTAGAAGTTTCACCCTGGCTACTCAACTTACAAACAACTGGGACCAGAAGTCTGTTCATAACTTAATTTGTTTGTAACACCAAAATCAAGGTTCTGTTAAAAAAAAAAAGATAAGATAAAGGTATAATGAATGGCAGTGCTGTACTTGAAAGACAAACCAACTGGGACAGACTATAATGATAATTTGACACTAAAGAGACATATCAGATGCTCAATAAGGAGAGAGACAAAACTGAGGACTAGGAGTGAGAAAAAATTTTGAGTTTTTGTTAATAGTTTTCCTTTTCATTCCAGAATAACTCACCCAACAGTGAATGGCTGCTGTCCTATGATGTCACCGTTCTGGGTGTGGAAAAACTCAGGGCTGATTGCACCATCTGATGGAATAATTCCATCTGTTTGAACAAAATAAAAACATGAATTAAGGGTGCCCTCTTTGGAGCTTTACTGTCCCATCTTATATCCAGGATGCCATTTCCCTAAGGCCATAGCCATCATAGCAATACTACACAATGCTGTTAGTGATTTGCTGAATCTTGTCAAAAACCAAACAAGGCCCTGTGATAGACCTTGTTAGTAAATGAGCAAACATGGCTTCTTTGGTTATTATTTACAGTATTCATTTAGACAGCAGATACTTCCGTAAAATTACAATTTTTTATTTCAAGACGGTCTTGTTAATGGACATTTAAAGTATCATATTTAAGGTTACAAAAGCAAAGGCACCTCATTTCTTGATACTCAGATCTTTTAGTCTTTCATCACTAATAGATGGACCCTTCTTGCTGCTCTATGAAGAGTGTAGTGCCACAGAACAACTGTTACTGCCCACTCACCAGCACTGTAGAAGAGGTCAGGACGCTCCAGAAGGTCACTGTCATCACCGTACATGTAAGGCTCAGCCTCGTCCATCTGCCGGTTCTCCACCATCTCCAGCCACTGGGAGTTGTACCAGCGAAACTTCTCGGTCTGGATTTTTTTCCCCCACTCCTCATCATACTCCTACCAATCACAACAATGGGAAATTAATGTATATAATATAGTCATCCCTTGATTTAAACATCTGTTTGGTTTCTGAAAAGGCCAAGTAAACCAAAAATGCATAAATCAAGACAGCTATTTCCATTATTTCTTATGGAAAAAATAATAATGCTTCCCAACCTGTTCAAAAAACCCCCAAACATCAATAAAACACGGTAAAACATCTTGTACCAAGCACCACACGCAGGCACAAGGAGATGGTGCTGCTCGGGGTAATGATGAGGTCTGACATAAAAGAAACGTCCTTTGGTGTTCATAACAAACAAAACCAAGTTTATTGTGGCTGTCCTGTCCTTGAAGAACACCAGGAGGTAGAAAGTTTTAGAGACAGACTTGGGAGTCGGTGGTGGAAGAATACAGACTGTGTAGCTGCAATGAGATATATGTAAACAGAAATCTACAGTCATCGCAATAACAAATAAAACAAATGCAATGTAAGGATACACAGAAGGGGACAAAACATTCTGGAGGCACAGTGGTCAATGATGACTCAACAGCTACACAAGACCAGAGATATATGCTGAGGAACAGAGGTTGACTTCATGGTACCAGGGGCATCTTTTACTAATAAATAAATCTAAATGAAATATTCATTTTTGTACAATGTATGCAGGCCAGCCAACCTGCATAGAAGTTTACTATTTGACTGACTCCCAGCTCACTTTAAAAAAATGATTTCTGTGCAATTCTACTGCCGTTTTCATACACTAACCACTTTTACATGAGCCCCTTTCTGTGTAGACTGGTTACTCCCAACATGCTACACTGACAGCTGTGGCCCTCAAACCAAAAAAAAAAAATTAAAATTCTAAAAAAAAAACTATGAAGAACTGTGAAAATTATTTGATCAAAATGCAATTGAGTTGTACAGGGACAAGGTGGGCTGGACAACTAAAGTGAGAGTTAAAACACCTACACTTGGGTGTAGGTGTGGCCAATGCAGCTTTGCGGGAAAAACCCTTGCTGCTTGCCCAGGCCATAGCCAGTGCCAGAAGTTCCAAAACAAAGGGTGCATATTTGGAAAAGGTAATCTGAAACACGGGAAAAAGGGGAAACTGTGCAACAAGTATGCTCTGAGACATGTCAGAAGTGTTGTGGAGTAGCATACAGGTCATCAGGGGTCCAACCATTCCAAAAATACTATTTTCCACAGGAACTGCACGTCACTGTGGCAACACAACCTCTAATAAAAAATATGAACTCATCAGATGGGCTCTGTGTAGCTTGGCTGAAGAAACTCTCAGTTGTCTTTTCTCAGCTGCACACATCAGATAGCACCCCTCTTTGAGGAAGCTCTGCAAGGCAAGCACTGCAGATTAATCATCCAGACAGGGCACAGAACCCTGGGGTCGTGACAGGCGGCTGGGTGTGAAACCCCAAATAACCACACAGTTGTACTCTTCACTCCACCAAAATTGGCTTCAAGACCTTTTGTTAATACACAGATTTATTACAGAGTAATAGCTCTCAAACACTGACTAAATAGATTAGGGTGTAGCTTCTCCAAATAGAGAATAATAAATATGAGACCACAGCATGATGTTCTGTAGGAAAGCGTGTGGGTATTACACACAAATGCAAAACGTGAAGAATGAGTTCCCTCCTACATTCAAGCTCTGGGTACCCCCTGCAACTTGCAAAGTTTGATAAGTCAGAAGAAAGAAAACATCAGTTCAGTGTTTCACACTGCTTGAACCACAAATGTGACTTTCCTGACAAATCTCTGGGATTAACCTACAGCTTGCTGTGGTTTTCTCCAAAAGCTGTGTGAAAGGAACAGATCAAGGTATGGAAAACGATTAGAGCAGTCCATCTCCCAGCATACACTGCTCAAATCTGCAGGCTCTAGTCAGTTCTGTAGGTAGCATAGACATTCAAGGGTAAGAGGACTGGGAATCTGCTCTTCCACCACTGCTGATGAAAATCAGGACCCCTCCACTCTTTCTAACAAGGTTACAACTTAAATATGTTTACTAATAAATTAAATGTTTCCTTGCACAAGTAGTACTGGCAAACTGAAAAACTAACAAGCAATATCTTGCACCTTCAAGGAAACATTTTCAGACAGACACCCACCTAAACTTGCATTCCAAGGAGAAACAACATCTGTCCTTATAGAGAGAACAAGGACACAGTGCTGAAATACACATATAGTTGCACTCAAGTAAAAAAAAAAAAAAAAACAAAAAAAAAAAACACATAAACATGTCAAATTTACATTCTACATGATGCTTACCGCAATTATGTCCAGTGTGTTGTCACAGACCTTCCTGATCTCAGCATTTTTGTCGTGCATCAGATCAATGAGGTAGGCTGGAGCCTCTGAGACTTGATTAAGGAGCAGCCTGAAGTTCTTTTCCTTGATTTACCCTGCAGTAAGTCAGTTTTTGTGGTATCTAGTTTTGGTTACTTGTGAGAACCAGAAGAAAAGGTACATATAGGCAAGGATACGCGTCTCCTTGATGATGACATCTCGGGTAGCCTGGTGGAAAACCATCTGGTAGAAGACATAGACAATCTGACAGACAAATTCATCATCCTCCTGCTGGGCTGAAAAGAGAAAGAAAAACAATTCTCAAAAGCTGTCTTCTGTGTTTTCACAGTAATCTATTACAAAAACAATCTGTAGTGTTTAAACTGCATGGTAAAATATTATGGCTGATTAATATGTTTGTTTAAAATGTTCTAATATTTTATGTACTTAATGTTTTATTTCCATAATTTAACAGTAAACAAATTGTGATTTAAGTTTTTCACTGTGGTAAGTAATTTCAATGAATAGAAATATATAAAAATAGATATATATATATATATATATATATATATATATATATATATAAATATAAAAAACATATTCACCTTACTTCCCAAAAACACAATTGTTGAACAGAGGTTGCGACTACTTCATTTTACGTGGATTATTTCATTTTAAAGAGCATCTTTCAAAAGCCTGGTGATTCTAGGCATTCTTCTTCATCTGTGTTTTCTCCCCAAACAGGGAGTACTGGTATACAAGTTCTAATTCCTTCTCTAGACTCCTGTGCAACAGCACTCACACTGAATTTGACTGAAAGGTCACTTAAAAAACAAGCTGGAACTCTACCATATGCTGGCAATATATTATGTCCTGATCCATAAGGCTGGTCATTTAAAAAACATGTTCATGGTAAAGCACCAGCTTTTATTAGTACCTGAAATTACTCCCACCTCTGAGCATGTGATAATGATTATGATAAATATACTATATATGGAGTAATGAAAAAGGTAAGTCCACCTATAATCAGCAGTACATTAGCAGAGCTTGTAAATAACGGCAGACCATACAACTACCCTCTCCACAATCTGCCAACCCGGGAGATAGTGTCACAGCCTGAAGACCATACCCCCAGACTCAGGAACAGCTTTCCACCATAGGCTGTCAGACTGCAGACATAAATCACCCCTAACACAACTGCCTATGACCTCCAACTGTTTACACGTTTGCATTGTATTTATATTGAGATCTTCAAACATCTCTGGTCTATATTACCTTTTATAGTTATTTTATTTATCTTTACATTATCTATCTTCTATATTTATTTATCTACTTTTTCCTTATTATGGGTATTGTGAACCATGAACAGGGGATAGTTTATTGTCCCTTGTTTGCCTGTTGTATATATGGGGCAGTACAGCAATACCCAATTTTTTGACTATATTCATTTATGCAAAGATTTTGTCACATGACTGGTCCCTACCATTGAGTAGTTCAATGAGAGCTGGGATAATGCCTGACTTGGCAAACATGGCAGCACAGGAGTCATCCATGGAAACTGTCCCAATCATGATCACCACTTCCAGGATAAGGTCGTCCTCTGCCGACCCTGTCAGGAAACAGCAGGTACCAGTCAGTCCTGCATAAGACATACCTTCCTCTTCAGCCCTGGTGGTACGAGCTACCTGGCTTTAGGTGGTCCTTCAGGAAGGGGACCAAATTGTACTCCTTCAGCACCAGCTCCCAGTCCAGTTCTGGGATTATGAGGTTGGCCAGTGTGCCTAGGCACTCGATCACAAAGTCCTCATCCTCATCTGGTCTAATCTGGGCAGCCAAATCACCCACATAGTCCTAGAGAAGATGTCTTTGTTGTCAGCACAGCTCTATTTCTCCAACCCACAATACATTTCAGGCAAAACTGAAAAGACACTTTTACACACTAAACTACATTGGTACTAGAGTGCTCAAACAACACATCAGAATGTCATACTCACAATGAACAAATGTTTAGTTGGTCCATCATGCTGAGATATGTTTCGGATCATTTTCATCAAAAGTGGGTCCTTTAACTTTAAGGCCCTTTTCATTAGCATCTTCAGGCCGTTACCTTAAAGAAAGTGAAGTATTTGTATGCCACAACTGGACAGATACAAGCAACTGACCATAGACAAGTGGATAAATACCTTCACAGATGACGTGAGCATTCCTTTTGTTAGCTGCCAGATTGATACAGAAAGAGATCAGTTCGGTGTCTATGGGCTCCTCACCATGTTCAAAGAGCATCTTCATTAGCTGTCAAAACAGTCATTATGTACTAATCATTAAAAACAATTAAGCATTCATAACTACATGACCAATTCACTTAAGTGTTAACCAAGTATTTTATTAGCCTTCTTGATGAAAGTACATAAAGTAAACTTATGCCAAATCCCTAAATATGATTTAAAGATAAATCGGACTGTAGCTATGAAATGAAACGCAACCCTGTGTATCTGTTGAACTGAAAGAAAACTGACCAAGCCACGAGTATAAAATGGAGATGTTGATAATACTTTATTAACTTGAAGAGGGGAAAAAAATAGTTATTTCAACAATTCTAAAAAACCTTTCCATTCCATCAACTATGCTACTGTCTTCTAAGGCTCTCCACCTTGGAGCGCTGTGCAGTGATCACTAGAATTGGACTATCTATGAAAAATTTACAAAAGGGGTTTTCTTCCCCATAGGGCAGCTTTCATGTAGCTGGCCTGTAAACTCTTTAGTATCGTGATTTGAAATGATGTTGTGCTGTCTGCTGAAATTAAATCAATCCATGTTAATAGCGGACTGTGGCTACCTGGCTGCTACCTATGGCGAGAGGCAGAATAATCAGGAAATTAGGCAGGGATTGGAGGTTGGGGGAGGGGTCACTGGTGCCCTAAACAAGATCCATCGTCATCGTTCGCAGATATAACATTAAACAGGAAGGCATGCAAAGGCGGCATGGACTCTGAAGAGGCAGCAGCATGCAATCAAAGAGGTCCCATATTGAGTATCAAGTACCAGGGTCCCAGGCCTGAAATCACACTGTCTAGACTCTCTGGCACCTGACTTTAGTTATTTACCAGTGACTGGAGGCTGGCCCTCCTCCCAGCACCTCACTTCCCCTGCATACCTCTTCACACACACACACACATCTTTGAGTGATTATGGCAGGGTAGGGCATTTGTGCAGCAGAGGAATGTGTCCCCATGATCAGTGCCTTCCTGCTCCCATTCTGACTCCCCAAATTCCAGGTCACAGACCAGGGAAGAGGAAAAGGAAGAGCATGTTACTGGCTCAGGTACTGGTTGGACAGCACTCCCTGCCACACACTCCTCCAATTTCCTCAGCATGACACTGTCCCAGCTGTTACATACTCACAGGTTATACTGTTACATCTAGCTCAATTTTTATGAGTATCTGGCTGGAATTTTTGCTTAATTAGACAAGACATGCATTTTAAAGATCAACAACAAAAAATGCCATTTCATTACAATCACAACCAAATAGGCTCAATTCTTAGCTAAATCTTGACAAGTTAGAATTTAAATACACCACTGGGTTCCTGGGCAGTATGAATATATGGGTAAAAAAGTGCATCACAGACACACCCATTTCTTTTCCTTGCAGCACATGTCCATATGCTCAAATTCACTGTGTTATGCACTTAAATACCTAATTGTATTTTGGCCAGTTTATTCCTGGTTTGTGTACCTAATTACTTTACCAGATAATACAAATGTGATTCTTAATAGATTTTTTGCCTTACCTGGGGAATGCAATCAGTGTAGGCGAACATGGACTTGAATCGGTCATCCACACTAATGTGGTACAGGATACACATAGCTATCTGTTTCTGGTTCTCATTACCTGAAAGCACAGAGGTTTGCTAATTTGTTTATTGTGAAACATTTTCAACATAAATATTCAGTGCAACAATAGAAACATACTCCAAACCTGCAGCTATCAGTACTTAAGGCCATGTAACTTCAGAGGCAAATAAGAGTTTGATGTACCTAATAATATTTTCATAAATGCTCAACACATGGAAATTTAAACATTGAAAAAACTTTTTTGGGCAGACATAAATGTAATGAAGACAACTTAGCGTTTAAAAACAGTAATGAATTTTGTGAGGTGTCCAGTTTGGTTCAGAACACCACCAAAATGGGGCTTAATGAGGAACAAATCCCCATATGAGCTCCGTGATAAACACGGCCATTAATGAAGCACACCAGCCGGGACCCTGGCATCAGTGACATACAGTAACGGTTTTGAGAGAGGGGGGAATGTTGGAGAAGACCAAGACACTCCAGACTCTATTATCGCAAAGGCCATTGAAAACAGATGTGGCCAAAGAGGACCATGAGTGAGGGGCAGGGAAGGGGAAGGGAGGGTCTTTGTTTAATTAGGAAAACAGGAGGAAGCATAAATTTTACTGCCATTAACAAGTTCAAAAAATCTCGTGCCGTCGTCTCCTGTCCCCACTGGTCAAAACATGTGCTTCTAATTAAGGCCGTCACCACATTGGACCCGTATTATTACCTCACTCTGCTGGCAGGGGAAAAACCAGGATTCTTTATGGGCTGAAGAGAGGCTTGTAAAAGACTGAAAAACATTACTGCAGCCAGAACAGGCTTGTTTGAAAAACAAAAATGGGAATATCTCATGATGAACAAGTGAAATCATAAAGTTCAGAGACTGTTACTGGGAGGCCTGGGTTCTACTTTGATCCTAATAATGAAGATGACTTTTTAAAAAGACCAATGGCACTGTGGCTACCACATTTGCTTTGTTTGCCAACAGCTGCAAAAATAGTAAAGGAAATCAATGAGGTAAAAAACAATATTCAAATTAACTTCTCCTACAGTTAAAGATACCCTGGTGTGTAAGCACTCAATCAACACCAGAGCAAAAATGTGTGTTTGTGACTGTTTAACTAGGTCAGTAAAAGTTAAATATTACAATTATATATTAATATTTTTACAGCATCAAAAACCACAGGAGAAATTATATTTCCCTTCCAAATGTACATAGAGCAAATACAATAATATGGTAGCAAAAATTAGTGGAGGTCATAGTGCTTAGAATTCTCATGAGCATCAAAGCACCAATAAATCTTAATGAAGCCGTAAATATGAACGCAGAGTGTCTGGCCACCCCAGATTCCTGCCTTCGTGGCTGAAGAGAAGCACTGATAAGATAAAAGATGCAACTTTAGGCACACACTATGCTTATTGCTTCATCACTCAAGCACTGATGGTAAAGACAAGCTGATGCACTCCGTAGGGACTAGACATCACAGCACTCAGCATGTCATTCATCTAACCCTTATGGTTTCAGAAGGATCACAGAAAGCCATTTCTTCCAAAGTAGGCAATAAGACCAAGGCCAATCAAAAAAGAATAACTGAAAGCCAAACAGGAACACTTTCTGATCTACTATGAAATGAAGTGGCTCAGATGGTGGAGCAGCTGCTTCATTGGGGGTATTAATGAAGGCACATTGGGAAGGGAAAGTGTGTCAGTTAGGAAGCCAAAGTGTTAGACTAGTCAGAGGGGAAAAAAACATTTATTTTTAGGTATTTTATAGTTGTTCTAGCAAAACACGGATCATAAATGATTAAGGAAACTTGACACACCCCTGGGGGCCATTTTAAAGACCCTAATAAGGAATGAAAT
This sequence comes from Arapaima gigas, assembly GCA_900497675.1. Lineage (NCBI taxonomy): Eukaryota > Metazoa > Chordata > Actinopteri > Osteoglossiformes > Osteoglossidae > Arapaima > Arapaima gigas. The sequence continues at coordinate 119,668 of UFQX01000401.1, read as the reverse complement.
GACCATCCACACTGGTGGACAGGCCTCACACTGTATTGTTTCTGAGAAAACCACTTAGTCAATGGAATATTCTGCTTACGGTGTCAGATACACACCTTCTACTGCTCACAGCGCAGAAATTCCCAGTCAAGACTATGCCAAAATGGTGCTCTCACCCCATTCATATCAGCAAGACAGTTACTACTGATGGTTTCTGGAATGTTCCCTTATGATAAAGTTACATGAGGTTTTCTGAGTTTTTTTTTTTTTTAAACACTGTAGCCGTCTTTTACAATGAGCTGTTAAGACTGGTGATGTTCACTGCAGTATTTAATATTCTATATTACATATGTGTATGCAAATATTGTTATCTAAACAAGAAACTAAATTTTATCAGTAATTACTATTCCACAATGGTGTTTTTGCACAGTAGTAAAGTCAAACAACAAAAGAGTTGAAACTGTTTCTCAAAGCACAACGATTTTTATAGATTTGCATTTAAGAGTTTGAGTGTACGATTTATTTGCAAAGAGAAACAATAGATAGAAAGATAGAGACAGATAGAAACTCCTATTATAGCAGTCTCAACTAATACCACGACAGCCCTCAGTTTAATTTTACTAGGCAATTTCTCACACATTACTTTTGATCCATTTGGTTTGTACAGTTGTTGTTATTGGCCAGCAGGTCTGGACATTCTGTGAGTTTTTGGCCCGTACAAGTGTACTTGTCCCCAAAAGTTAAACAAAGAAAAATTAATAAACCATTGATATAAGCCTGACAGGAAACTGAGTTCCAAAATGTTAAAATTAACTGGCCATCAGTAAAAATATGAGCAGTTCCACCCGAATAATACTTTTACTGCGCTCTTTAAATATGGCATTAAACATAAGTTCTTATTGATTATACCTTTCAATTACTGCTTTCATTCATTCAGGACAATACCTATATACAGGTATCCTTTACTAATACCTGCTTTGTTAATAATCAAATTCAAGACATCCTACTGACCACTGTTTATTTTAAAGAGAAAGACCAGCTCAACAGCCATTTTCCACAAAATATTTGAGTGGCCTGAGTTTATTTATAGTATTATATATTTAATAATGAAGTAATGCACTTTGCATGCAGGGTAACAAGAGCAATAGTTAATCGTAAAGAACAGCTTTTTTAGCTTCATCAGTTATTGTATTTAATGAGGGTGCAGCCTGGATGTGACCCTCTATTGAAATACCTGACCATGTACTGAATCTAATAGACAGATACTGAATGTAACCGAAGCACTGCTTTCCACAATTTAGACTGAAACTTAGCCTGTTGACATGTTGGTCTAATTAACTTTACTATATACACTCCAACTAGCAAAAATAGTAACTTGAGGACAGCGTGGAACTTAGCCCAATAGAAAAGGTTACTAGGTGCTAATAAGAAGTGAGTGGTTGTTGTGAGTTATACACCACCCTGGTTTACTCGTCGCCGGAACAGCAATAGTTACAAAGCCAACAGGAACACTCCTGACCTGTAGGAGCCTACCTAGCAGTGAGGTGAGTTTCGGAAGAAGCCCCACTTGCACCATCTTACTACGCAGGCCAGTGTCAAAGGAGAGGTTGAGGAGGAGCCGCAGTGTAATATTCAGGAGGTCCTCGTGCTCGCATGGAACCAGGCTGGCCAGCTTCTCTATGGTGTCAATTTCAGCCTGACAGCAGAAACAAAGGCAAACTGAAGTTGGACTTCTCTGCCTCAGTGCTCCATAGCAATAGCAAAAGCAAAGTTCTGAAAATTACCACACTGGTCATCATCCCTAAACGATAAGGAAATATTTTTAATACAAAGACTTATATGTCTATAATCATATTATAATCACAATTATAATGAATCATACTTGACAAAATATTTAACATTTAAGAATTTAAGATAAATATTCACAAAAAACATCAATGACTTTCTAAATCTTTTCTAAGCAAATGATAAATATCTTGTTACAATGACTAAAATGTCTCAAAGACAAAGAGCATACATAACTACAACTGTAAAGTGTTTTTTAAATCAATGGAAACTGATGTATGAAAGACCTGTCTTCTAGTTGCCAGTTCAGATAACCTTGAATTTTAGATATAAATGTGTTTTCTATGTATAAATATACTGAAGGATATTCAGCAGAGCTAGATAACTTGTTTTTCTATTCAAAACAAAAAAGGAAGCGAGACTATCAAAACAACCATGGTCAACTGTAGTCTGATCAATGTGCTCCGAACTAAGTAACAGAATCATTTCCAGGTGGGCTGGAGAGTTTGGGGTGGAGCCCTTTTACTGTCCACTTCTCAAGATGCCAGCTCATGTGGATCCACAAGTGTAATAATTGATACAATGTTTGGAAGACTCTGAAGAATGACCAACACCAATGGCCCAGAACAAAAAGGACACCAGCATGCTGAAGCAGTGAACATTCAAAATTAACAGGATACATGCAGTGTGCAACACAACCATTCACCTACAGAAGCATGGGGGTAAACAACTAGAAAAAAATAAGGATTTCTAGTAAAGAACTGTGATGAACAGCTTTACCATGTCATTCTTGTTCTCCAGGTATATGCTGAGCTTCTTGAGGAATGAGACGACCAACACCAGCAGTTCAGCATTCTCCCTATCGAGGGTCTTGACAAGCATGTGGACAATGTTCTTGTTCCGCATCTTCAGCTCTGTACGTGGGTCCTCAGCTAGGTTCAGCAGCAGGTACAAGGCCACTGGAATCATAAATACTGTGAGTGAGAGTTCAACAATTTATGATTCATATCCTAGAACCCTGTCCCCAACATGCTCTTCACTCTGAGGGTGTTGTAGTTCCTCACCTCAGAGAACAGCAGAATTTTATTTTCTATACCTCAGCCTTCCAAAGGTGAAACAACCTCCTCTTGAGGACAACAGAAGATATTACTCATTCTATCACAGCTTAAAAGATTTTAGCTTGATTAGCTGAATCCCCAACCTACAACTCAACTGCTGTTCTGCTTCACTGCCTCTGTGCCAGCACTGAATACACCACAGGGAATAGTATGTGTATTCATATGCAAAAAGAGAAGCACTGCTCTACCTCGCAACAGCTGCTCCTGTTTCACCAGGAGACCTTGGTACTTCTTAAAGGCCTTCTCATGATCCTTCTTCAAGCTCTGGTTGTCAGGATCTTCTTCATGTATGGAGTGTCAAGGTGGAACACTACTTTGCAAAACTTAATGGACTTCATAATATAAATATAAACTTACAATGCTGCTGTCATTTTATGTAGGAATACAAAATCTTTAAACTATTGTACAGCTTATTTGCATCACATTTGAGTCAGGTACATTGTTTTCAGCTACATTTACAAGTTTGGTGCCATTTGCTGATTGGTCCTACCATGCCACACAACAGAACTCTTACTCGCATCAAACACAGCAAAAAACTACAAGGATATAAGTTTTTTTCTTTTTCTGCAATTCATCTTGCCACAGGTCATATCTTTTCAATTCATGCTCAACAATGTTCATGCAGAGGGCACCAATCTTGTAATGGGTGATTAATCCATGGAACTGGGAGAAGCTGAAAGTCATAAAGCAGAAAATAGATGACTCAATCTGACCACCCTTTTAGGATTAATTTTAAATCCTTCATTAGTTATGACAGAGAGCCAAGACTTAAAACTGCACATACAAACCAAGGGAAACAAATCCTGTTTTAAAAGATAGTAATGTAGTAAAAATATGCTAATAGTGACCTGATTGCAGTCATCCAAGATATACAATTGTTAAGAAAATAATGACAGGTGACAGAAACCTGCACTGTAGACCAGGAGTGTACAAATGTATCTGAGAAAGGCTGAATGACCTGTGGGTTTTTGCTGTGTATCAGCCATCAGCTGATTAATTCTTCATTTAGATAAAAAATATCTTATTACATCTTAATTTGTTAATATATTTAGTTTCCCATCAGTTGCTAATTCTGACCAGATGCTTTTACTTTATGTCCAAACACACTTAAATCATCCAAATGATTGTGGGAACACAACAAAATTTGGCAGAACCAAAATACTTTTCATTTGGAAAATCTGGACCCCACTGCAGAACGACTTTACATGAAGCATGCCCTGTTTGTTGTTTTAAATCTTTGACTGTTGTTACAGTATAAGCCAGTAACTGGTTTGCTTAATTTCAAACAGGCTGTCCCAAATAAAGATGATCCTTCTTTTAGCAGTACCTGGAAAAACAAAAGAAGATGTAGATTATGGTGGTGGCCAGCTCCACACTTTGCTTCCAGTCTTCTCGGAGGACACGAGCCAGGGCACCAAGGGCAGTTTCTAATGAGGGCACAAAAATACAGAATTGAGTCTCAGGACAAAGAGCGAGTGGAAGCTCTCCTGTCCTCCCCAAAGGCCTTCAACACACACCACACTACTCCTGTATTCAACTTCAATTCAATGTATTTTTATAGAGCGCTCCTTCTCACACAGTGACTCAGAGCACTGAATAGTAGATTAGGATAATGGAACAGATATAATTTACAAATATATAGTTTAGCTATAGATAAAGGTTAAATGTTAATGAGAGCAACTATACAGGGTGTAAACTCATTAAAAATGCACAAATGTGAGTTTTGATAAGATGCTCTGTGCATGCAGTGATCAAAAATCTACTTAGCTATTTAGTGCAAAGGTTACAGTCTGCAGAAAAACTTCTCCAGGTTTCCACCTCCAATTAACACAGCACAGACAAGGTTCTGTACACACCTTCACACATACAGAGCATTCAGAGGTGTAATATTTTAGCCCTCTGTGTCCTCTTTCTTTTCACTAATAAAGCAATATATAAGGAATAAGGAAATGTACCATTATGCAGCAGCTCCTTTAGATTGTCAGGATTGCGAGCCAGTTGGAGAATTAGTGTAGAGCCTCTCACTTTTTCTGGTATATCCTCATACAGAAGCTCTACGTAATCGTCAATGTTGTTGATGTTGGCCTCTTCATCAATCTACAATCATAAGGCTTTCCAGTGTGAAAAACAATTACATACCTTTCAGACATTTTCAGACACATACATGGATAAATTTCATACCTCCATCCCTTCAAAAGGAGTCAACTCTTTAGGTTTTATCTGCCTTTTCTCTCTTTTCTCTGCAGAAAAATTTAATAAGCATCATTATTTTTACAAAAGACAATAGTTAACCATGAACATATATGAATTTTGTATACAAAACTCATGTTATAAATTCTACTAGGCTCTGATGTTAGAAATAGAACGGGATTTATAAAACATGTGAGGTACAGGGTTGAACACACCTTTGCCATTGGCTTTCCTACGATTCTGCAGGTAATACAGCAACTGCTCCACCTCAGCAAGCTTTGAGGGGTGTATCAATCTGCATTCATCTACCACCTTGCGAGCCAGTGAGGCGATATCCGTGCTGGAGTTCAGGCTCTTGAGGCGGATACTAAACAAACAGATGAGCCATCTTTATTAAACCCACTTATACAAAACTGACCTGTGGTGACTCTATAACATCTCACATTATACATAAATGCAATGGATATAAGAATAAGTGGGCAGGACTATGGTGCACTGATAGCGCTGGGTTCTCACAGTGCCTGGATAATGTTGATATGAGCCCCAAACTGTCTACCTGAAGTTTGTATGTTCTTCTATGGGAGCCTAGTTCAAAGATGTATTTCAAGTGAATTTAAAAAATTGCTCAAAGTGTGTGTAAGTGTGTTAGGTTGTTCTGGTGTATAGATGTGACTGTTGGGAGTTAAGTTTATCAACTGCTGTGAATCACTTTGAATTTAAAAAGCAGCTAATTAGCTAAAGTTTAGCTAATCAGCTAAACACTAAATTCTATATCACGCAGAACAAAAAGCATCTGCTAAATAAATAAGTGTTAATCTCAGTTACAACTACCTAAAACAACTCACATTTTTTGGCACTCCTTCCGTTCCCCAAGCATAGGAGCTCCCATTTCTCCGAGAATGGTGGCTTCCACCTCATACTGCACGACAAGTGCCTTCTCTGTTGGGTGGACATCTATGTTCCCTCCTTTGACCTTCCTGTAGACAGAAGAACACGTGTGTTTAAACATATATTACACAGGGCTAGGAAAAACAATGTCAAAATAACATATTGATAAACTCCTTGAATAATTAAAATAATTCAGAAAAACATTAACCACATAATGCTTTGTGCAGTGTCTATCTGCCCTCTAATGTCCCCCATACAATTATAACCATAAACAAAAGCTACAGACAGACATTGTGTAAGCATAAATAAAACGCAGGGGGAAATATATGGATTAATTTCGACTTCTGCCTGGTTGTGTGTTTCCGAATAAAGACGAGCACTGTTTAAAACACATAGACGGTCTCCACCCAAAATGTCACACGACACACCTCACTGGAGAGAAGAGCACACAATTTAGGGATAAAAACCATCTTCACATTACAACCAAGATTTACAGTAAGTACATATACACAAAATAACTACCAGTTAGACTTCTTTACAATTTTAATCAATTTATATTAAAGACCGGCTAGCTACATTAGCGTAGCAGTACAGCTACCTCTGCAAATAGCGAGCATCTTCCGACTGCATGGTGACGGGAATATAAAAGAAAAAGCAAACGTCACAAGGGTTCTTACACTGACTTAATTAGAATATTTTTTCAATTTTCAGGTATTATCACAGCTACATTACTTCCTAAATAACACAGGACGCAGCTGATGCTTGCGGACTAACGCTACCCATCCCAGAATTCAATACGGAAAGAATACTGGACGAGAAAGCCACATACAGACGAAGTCTGAGGAAATATAGTCACATGTTGTTGTTTGTGCGCCCTCTGTGGGCCAGGATGAAACTTTTTCCAGTTGCATTCAGATGGGGGGGGGAGCGAGCCTCAGTACAGTACCTGCTCTGCAATACCTGCAGCTTTGAAGAGAATGACTCAAAATACTATAACCCCTGTTGTCTTCAGGTACGTTTCATACAGATTTTTTTTGTTCAAACCCACGTAAACAGGAGAACATGCAAAATCAGCATTTCAAGGCAAATTTGAACCCACATTGTTTTGGCATACCATTCAAATTCTGACAAACCCTGAGCTTCCTGCTATTGGCTCCAGACCACGAGGACCCAATATCAGACAAACAGTTTCTGAAAAAGGATCTACTAAGAGATCACTTAGGTCAATGAACTCACAACCACCTACCTACGATCCACTTTCCCAAATGCATCTGATCCCAAAATCCCAAATTCAGAGTAATCAATTAAACACATCAGCCATAATGTAAGACACTGCTGTTTTTGTAAATTTTTTTGTGAGATGGTGTCTGCTCTATGATCCCATTATTATCAAGTTATCTTACAAATTATCTCTTAAGATGTTCCAGTTTCTTGTTCCTAAACACTAGAGAATTTCATATAAATGATTTTCCACTTATTCAAGAGGCCTACCACACATGTGTTGAAATGATTCTATGAACGTGTTTTAAAAACTATTTAGTGGGAAATTATTTGGAGACAGACAATCAAAGCAAACAGATTAGCATGAAAATAAGAATCATAGTTGGCCTTTGCTCTCACAAATGTTGAAGCTCTGCCCATATTTCTGGCATATACACTGAAACATCCTGCTGACCTTCATTAAAGTCATGCTTTAAACAAAACAAGATTGGTCATATCTGTTCATAAGAATTTTTCAGCAGTTAAACTGAATCCACATTGCTAAAGCAAATTGCTTTCAGATGGAATATTCAGTCACCAGTTTTGTTCGGACTTGTCAGGAGTAATTTACATAACTGCATGATGTTGTTCCCTCAAATATTCAGATCCCAGTTTCTCACTAGAACATAGAAGCTGCACAATATGGAGATGGACTGACTTATAAAAATCTTTCATTGTGCCCAAACATGCAACAAAATGTAACTTTTCAGGTTTCTAAGGGTACAGTGAAACTAATGACATAATATATAACAGATTTTTGTGAGAACTGAAACTTTTTGCAGCTGAATCCCTAAAAACAGGTTCAAAACTTTGAGACACTGAATTTTCCCTCTCTTCAGTAGTAGCACTGCTTAGCAATATGGTCAGTGCCTTGTACAGAGCCACAAATAGATGGACTTTTAGTTTACTGTCCAATTTAATACTAATAATTTATAATGTAAAGGGTTGGTTTTCTGAATGCAGATTAAGTCTAGTCCTTTATTGTAAAGAACATTCAGCTGTGGACTGACTGTTGCTATTTAAAGGTGCATCTACCAAAACCTCTAATGCCATAATAGAAAAGTCTATCTGGAGTCCAGTGTAGGAACGATCATCAGAATCATCTGGTGGGCTTCCTATGTCCAGCTTTTTTTCCTGATGGAGCCCACTGTTCTGGGCTAGAGAATATAAGGGAAGAAAATAATCCTCCCACATGATGAAAGAGGAAAAGGGACCTCTCTCATCCACTGGAAAATGTATCTTCTCAAGGGGAATGCCCATGTTTGGCCATATGTCTTTTTCTACAGTACAAGAGTACAAGTAAAAATATGAACTTGTCATATTTACTTTTTGATGAGGTCAGACATTAAAATTGTTTCTTTTTTTACATATACATTCTTTAGCCTTTCACAAAATGTTTATAGAGTCTAGGCAGCAAACAGACAGAGCAGATGCGTTTTCAGTTCATGCTTGGCAGATAAAGTGTAGATAAACTGAGAGTATTTTCTCAGTGTATGAATGGAGCACTGGTACCATAGCAGGTTTTATGCCTATATCAGCATATGATGCCTTCTGGTAGTGCTGCTCTAGCTAGTGTTTGAAGTATCCAGCTTTCTGTTTTACCCCTTTACCTCTGCTGATTGGACTTGTTTATAATCCAACAGTAGAAAACAAAGCATGCGCTCCAACTTTCACCAACAAACTCAGATCACTTTCACTAACCTTTGCAGCTGGGATTAAAACATTGGGGGAACAAGGACAGGAAAATCACATTCTCCTTTTACGCACAGATTTATCCTTCTTTTGGTATGCTAAATTCTGTATACAAGTGCATTGAATGAAGATTAATCGTAATTGCTCGTAGTGGTACTATTCATCCTCCAGGACTGTCAAGCTCCATACTCTTTTAAGTTCCTTAGTTGTTTAGCTGTAGAAATAATAAAAAAAAGACTAGCTTGCTTGTGCACATTTCACCTGACGAATCTTTTACAGCCCAGTTTTCTTAGTTCCTCAGCAGCAGAATTCCTGCAGCTTCACCCTGCAACTGTGCAAGAGTTTGCCATTTCCATCAGATCTCTGTACTCCTGTATGATTTGACTCAAAAAGCATATGATAGTTTTTAAAATCACAGGATACATAAGGTAAACAAGCCAGATGACTGGCTGTCAAATGAACATCATGAGGACCAGTGTGTGTATTCCTTGGGAAGTATAACTGTTTAAGGGAAGTCATTTTCCTGGCTAGTACACGCAATAGTCAAAAAATAAGCCAGAAAACAGACATTTTCCAGTACTGAGTGATTGTGTAAGTTCAGAGGATTTTACTTTGATCAATACAGGCAATTATGAAACACAACTTTTTATTAAATCAATTGAATCTCAGGGTAGGAAGTTCAAAAGCATCTAGCTGCTTTCTTATGATGAACACAACCTGTTAATTTATATGTAGTTTAACATACTTTGAGTGCAATGGTACAGCAAACACACTTGTGAGTGGACACACACACACACACAAACAAACAAAAGGCATTCAAGCACCAGGGTAGGGCCACTGAGGAGACTTGGAAAATGTGGAGATGATCAACCTGAGGGAAAGAGCAATGTGAATTTAATGTAATAATTTTGGAATTTTTATTATTACAGAATCCAGCTCCAGTATGCTCCTTAAAAATGAAATATTCAGAAAAACAAAAATGAAAACCAGCTAGCAAAAATTCATTAAATGAATTAAAATAAATTTTATTTTTTATTATTAAAATAATAATAAATAAATAATTTAATATAAATAATAAATAATAATAATAATTAACAAATAGTTAAAAATAATTAATTTTTAACATTTCATTTTCCAATTTGATAATTATTAAAAACAGCAGTCCATGATAAAAGATTGAAGATGGATGCTTGGACATTTATTTGCATTTAAACAATAAGACTCTGTTTGACCTACAGCAACACAGATTAAAAAATACCAAATGCAACAAGACAGAGCCGAAAGTACTTTTTGACATTTATAGGCCAAGGAATCAGATCCCAGTTATAAATCTTTACCTAATGTTTCCACAAGTCTTTTTTACAGGGATGCTAACTGGTCAGAGTAACACAGTTGACCAAAGATCCCAGACAGACCATGATCCTGACTGCTCTGGAGAAGCACAGTAATAAAAATGCAGAGCTCATCTGAAACTTTTTATAATTTATGAACAAGTCTGTGAAATATGACTTTAATAACTGTTACAAATGGCCCGTCCGCCGGCTGGTTGGGAATTGCTGTGGTTTGCTGTAGTTTATGGAAAGGCCAGCCACCTTGGCAAAGTGTGTAACACTAAGAAACGTTTAAATAGCTGAGGCATGCCTGTTATTTGTATTCCGAGCTGAACAGTTGATTGAATTATGACCCTGTGGTTAGTGTGAGCGATGTTTTCATACAACATTTTCAAGTGGCTCTGGCAGACCTGGATGTGAGCCTTCTTAATGCCCACTGTCCTTGACACTTCAACAACTAGGAACAACCGAAATTGAAAGAAAGAGTAGTAACTAAAATAAATTCTAAATGTTTTTTTGTAGTATACATATAACAACTTTTTTTACACCTCCTATTGTACATTAAAAACAGAAGTTATATATTGTTTTGAATTGATATAATACACACACACACACACATATATATATATATATATATATATATATATATATAGTAATACTGTCAAAATATTTATATGATTTTGACACTAGGTTTAATTTTTAAGAGGTGGGCTTTTCAGCTCAATTTTTGAACAATATTTAATTCAGGCTGAAATAAGGACTACCAAGTAACCTATATCAAATGTTTTTTTTTACTTTTTAAGGTTTTGGGTGTTTGAGGAATAACATTTTGTATGGTCTTTCTCTGAACAATAAAACTTGAACAATTATCTAAAGTCAATTAACATCAAAGAGCCAAACTGTCATGACAGCATCTTGGGACAGTAATTTTAAATTGTACATTTATATTATATTCCAAAAAAGCCTTTGTTGCCATCCATTATATCTATGACAGTAACCTGAAAAATACTGTGTAATTATACATTTCCATAGACCAATTAACATACCTTTTAAAACATTTTTAACCCTTCATAAATGTTTTTTTCTATGATCAAATATCACATAAAGTTCTTCTCTGAACCTTGGAAAGAGTTAATAGTTGTTGTTCCTTGTCACATGATGTGAGGAACACAGACAGAACCTGATCCCTCAATATGCACATCTTGCCTGCAGATGTGGCGATACCACAAACACTTCAAAGTGACTCTCTAAGACCAGCTCAATATTCTGACGCCAACTGTAAATGTTTTGGACGCATAGAGTGGAAAATATTAAACATTTCAAACAGCCAGGGAGCTGCCTCAGAAAATTTTATTGCAAATCTTGTGTGATTTAGGGAAAACTTTTCTCCTTGTCCACTTGCAAAGCAAGGCTTAAACACAGCTTTTGAGTGGCACCATGCTGTGCTAAATGAAGCCATTTAGTGAGTGAATCAGACAATTTGTGCTTTCAGGGATGCTCCAGTAACCTAGAGAAAATTCTCTGGATGTTTAGCTTGATGTTCAAGAGCGGCATTTGTCAGACAAACAAACCAAGACCACATGGAAATAAGTGACTTGGTACTTTATCTTCTTGCTGTTTTTCTCTCAGTGATTTTTCACACAAGGAGAAAAGGCAGTATGACCCTTTACCTGCAAGGCCAACTAGACAACAGTAAAGATAATCACTTTTAATGTGCCATTCATAGTAACTTTGACTTTGCCCATAGCTAGGAATGGGAAGGTAAAAAATCCCCAATCCTGCTCTGTGAGGAAACTTAAATTAAATTAAGTAAACCAGTAAACTGTTCAAGTTTTTTATGCCCAACTAGTTAACATGGCAGAATGTTGTGATTCACCTCTGTAATGTAACATCTTGTAGTAAGTGATTTTGTTAATTGTTCTGATTCTATTCACAGGTTGAGGAAAGTGGCAAATGTCACCATGAAACCATGATGGAAACATATGGGCACCCTACATAGAGCTTGTGTTTCCCCTTCCTTTAAGACGCTAATGATCACTCAAATCCAAACTAGGAGACTCATTGCTATATGTTTAATCTGGGACCCCTAAATTTGCCAACATAAAATCTGCCACCTTTGCAATGTGTCCACATGTTTCTCCCCATAAAGATCGGTGCACAGCTCTGGAAAGTAGGCAGCAGTTACAACTTCCGTCATGGACAAAGTCCATCTCTGGCTTCTAATCAGAACTTAAACAAGCCGTGACCAAACAAACCACGGTAGCAGTTAAATGCAGCCAAAGGATAATGTCTATCTACATATGTAAATGTTTGTCCATGTGGGAGTGATTGTGGTTACAGATAAAAAATGGCCACAAAATGAGAAAACAAACAAACAAACATTACTTGTTAAAGGAGAATTTAATTTAAAAAATTTTGAACAAATTATATTACAGTATATTTATAAAGTTGCTTTTTATGTCCTGTACACTTTACCTAATGGCTTCACATAAAAAGAGGTGGTGTGCTTCTTTAATGAAATTAAAGGAGCAACTAGAATGCTGAAAGACAGTCATCTTGTCAGTCCTGCACCAAGTGTGACACTGTACTGTAGCTTATCAGCTTATATCATAGTAAACCATGTATGTTCATACACCAGGGTCTGCAGTGACATACACACATACATGAAGGCTACAAGTGCTACAGCTGGCCTGAGTCAGAGTTAAGTGAAAATAACTGTCATTCACTCCCTTCTCCTTTCCTCACAGTCTCTCAAAGGCATCTCAGAAACTGTGTTGTCGATGGCCTCTTTGGTACCAAGTTGTCACTGTGTAAAAATCAACTCAACAGGGATTCGAAAATATCGGACTTGAGTGAGTCTGGGCTGTTGCAAAAGTAAAGCTTCTTAGAAAGGGAAGTTGTGTTAGGCACCAGCAGACAGGAGAAATGTTGCGTAAGACCAAGAGGAGATGTTCTCCTTTTCAGAAACCCACAAGCAACAACACTGTAATAATCTAAAAGAGAGGGTTGGCTTGGGGGACTGGTGATGTATTAGGGGACCATCCATGGCACTAGGAGCCTGAGTCCCACCCATTTTTCCAGGATCAATGAAAACACAACACACATCAGCATAGTGAGTAAAAAGCCCCTGTTAAGCCATATCAGAAACACAAATGCAACTGATAATTCTTAAAATATCTGGGAACCACATAAAGGCTTTATGTGGTGAGGTATGCAAACTACAGAAGTGTTACAGTGTGCATCATGAACACATATCTCAGCTAAAAAATATTTCCAGAATGGACTATGGTCTGAAATGATGCTATAAAGCAGCAGAAATTACTAAATATTGGACAAAATCCAATTTATTATGTCTTGCACCATAACATATTCTCTAATCATACTAATTTACTTCATATTACGTTATAAGCAAAATAACCAATTAATTAATTATTTAATTTAATTATAATTAAATGCTTTATTAATTAAATAAATATAATTAAATATAAGCAATAACTATAATAATTAATACTCCACTCAAAACTAACAACTGAATCCTCTTCAATCCATGAACACAGAAACTATGACCTTGAGCTGTTGCTGTTTTAAAAGAACTAGGATATTAATGTGTGACTGACAAGCAGAGTTCAGGGCAATGATTAAATGTTAATATATTAAACATTCCATAGCCTCTGGTCTTTTCTAAGCTCCTTTCGTAAATAATGTCACACATGAAAACTGTTCTTAATGGGACAGAAAGGCAAAGGGAAAAACCATGCAGAGCTGTTGTTTCATAGCCAGCCTTGTCCAGCTCACATTAAGCAGTATACCCACATGTCAATGAATAGGTGTGGCTCAAGCTGAAGGCTCCTCATACCAAAAGGTAGGAAAAATGGGCTCCACCTGACCAAAAACTTTCATGGTAACACTCTTGTTTATCTGGCTTAACTTGGTCTCAAGCAGTATGTTTCTTTATAGCCAATTACTGTTGATTGTAAAAACTGACACCTTTTGTAAACAGCCAAAATTATATTCTGAAACAACTGGGTTTATATATACGGTATATAAGATTGTAAAGACATGAAGGCGCTGATACTGTGATTTTAGTTTGAGCCACCTTTTTGGCAATACTATATTATTAAGAGTTCCGTCGTACTTTGTGAACATGGCAAATATAGAAACAACTATATTATTATGAACTAGTAGTTTGAATCACAAGAGCTTCCATACAAATGTCACAGCTGCAACATCTTCTCACCGAAAAGTATTAGTGATAATGGTAGTGGTGAGTAGTGGTAGCTCTCTCTGGTTTCACTTAAACAGCTCTGTCCTGTGGGATTAATGTCACAGACACAGTTGACTGACAGCTGTAATACCACATTGCTCCTGTATTTTTTTTGTACGGCTTTGAATGACTGTAAGACATGAGGCCATTTACAGAAGCTGGCAGAGATGCTGCTACTTTTTCAAATAGAGAAACAGAGAAAGGCAAAGTGAAAGTTGCTTGTGATGCTGATGCCATGTGACCTCACATGGGATGTAAGGAAGGCATCCTATTCAGATGGACTTCCAGATCAACATCTATCCACTCCTGGTGGCCTAGTTGTGTGCTTTTTAACTGACCTCTGTTTTATCTATTTACATTTACAATGGTGTAAACACTCTTGGGAAGCTGTATTCACTGGCTGCCAGCTTGTACTGCTGCTTACCGTGAACTGATACAGTAAAAAGTGTTCAGCAGTATAAATGGGTTAATCACTCTAAATAACTTTAAAGAAGTATCAGCTGAATGAATAAAGAAAAAATTTTTTTAAATCATTAAAAATAAGCAGCAGCTCCTTCTGCCACTCCAGAGTCTGAGTATGCTACAAGTACAAATAGTGTGCTGATGCATGTTTGAGTTGGAGCCTACCTCAATGCCTGGAACTAGAGCAATGGAAAGTATGGTGGAAACTATCAGGCCTATGTTTTCCTAAACATTACCCTCCAGATATATTATTTTCATAATTGCTTGTTTGGGGTTGATTTTATATGCTATTTTACAGTATCATGAAAATGTTAATTTAATTTACGTAACTTGTTCATCCCAGACTTAACATTTCCTCTTTGTTCATCCATCAAAACATGATCCTTATGCAAAAACAATTTGCTGATTATTTCATTGTAATGTAACACTAACACTATTAGCATCCAAGAAAAAAGGTGTTATAACAAGCTAACGATCAAATTTGTAAGCTTTACTAGAGATCAGGCCCATTTTAACTGAAAAAATTAAACATTTTTCCTTCAGAAGCAACGCAAACCATACTCATGGATGAAAAGTACTGGAATAATTACTTTTTATGAAGGACCACTGCAATAACTCTGACTCATAGGTTGATGAGAAAAAAGCATGTTTAATGGTTTCTACAAGTTGGAACAAGTTTTAACAAGCTTCCAAATGGTCGGTCTTAAACAGAGCTCTCAGCACTACAGGAATTTCTAGTACTGACAATCATATTGAAAATAGGCATTTCATCAGAGACTCATATCCCAGTAAACTAAAAACAGAGACTGGGACATAAACCATCCAAAAAGTAATTCAGTTTGATTCGTACTTTAGTTCTATCTGATCTGGTCAAAGGTTTTTGTTACAAAAATCTTCTTTGTATATACCAGCATTGCCAAAGGCTTATTTATCATGGTATATTTCCTTGCTTTGTGAGAGATGAGCATAAAAGCTATTTTAGGAATTACTATGACATAGCATGATGGGTTTGATTATAGCAATAGATATAAGATATAAGATAGATATAGATATAAGATAACTTTCAACATTCTCAGTAATATGCAAAAAACATGCTTCAAACAGGATACATGACATTACAGACTGATGCTACTGGGTGATGACAATGAAGGTTCCAGGACCTTAGTTCAGCTTCAGTGTATGCATACTTTAAATGACCTCTTTCTCATTTTACCTACCTTACATTGAAATGTTTATGTATTTTGTTTCTTTTCATTGCCTTTAATGAGAATTTGGCAGCTGTCTGTACACATACCAATGCATTGTCATAGAATTTCAGAAATTTAGACATTTAAATAATCAAAACTGATAAGCCAAAGTATAAAAAGTACAAGCAGTTAAATTCTATTGAGACATATCAAATCTCACTCTGTTCCTATAACCTTAAATTACTTCAAAACATAAGGAGCCACAGTGTAGTAATAAATCATGTTTTACTCCTATGAAGGGCCCTGAGGAACGTGTTGTTGCTCTGGGCCAGTTAAGGTCAGGCAGAGAGGGGAAGGGATTGGGGGCTGAGAGTGAGCCATCCCAGCAGAACATCCTGCCCACAGGAACTGGCCTCCTCCATTGTTTCCCTGCTGTGGCTGTAGTGCCTGCTGCCGCTTCATGGGAAATGCAACCCTACCACTCTTTATTGGTAATTGAAACCAGGGCCAGCTCACGTCACCGTCACAGCTGGAAGACCCAGCTGAAAAACAGCAAGCACCTTAACTGACACTGTACACACAAAAACAAACATTTACACATCCATACACAAATGTTTTCTATCAGAAGATATGGAAACAAAAACAATCTCTGCATTTGCAGCATTTTACTTGTAGGGCAGCCTGCTGGTAAAATGGTGAAAACTAAATGAATAAAAAATATAAAAAATTATGGGTTCCTGATGCCTTCCACTAAATCTTTTTTTTTCTAACTGACAGACACATATAACACCATTACTGTGAAATTCATTAACATGTTGAAAATATATACACCAGCTAAAATGATTACAGGGGTTCCGTCCTCACTTTTGCCGAAGTCTTTATGTCACTAACCATGTAATATGTGTTAATCTCAAATTATATTTCAAACAAAACTGATTATAAATAAAATACAATAATTATGAATAACAAAAGCAGTTGTTTAAATTAGGAATTACCTACTTTTACTTTAGGAATAAAGTAGAAGTATTTGCTTAAATTAGCAAACAGTGATGCTTTGAAAGTTAATCAGAGTAAATAAATTAACAGTCTGATACAGCTTGTTTTTCTGCTCTTGATGACAGAAATATTTAATTCACACAATTATAAATTAGTCATATAACAACAAAAGAATAATAATAATAATAGTAGTTGTTTTTGTTGCTATTGTTGTTGCTAAATAATTACTTATTTAGCATGTGCAGTCAATTAACACTGATCAAGGTGGCAGCTGTTACAGCTAGTAACAGCAAAGAATAGAAGAGGGAAATTGGCTGTTGGGTGCAACCAGATGCTCATGAGACAGTGGCGTTAGCAGGGTCATAAGCTCACTTAGGTTCTTCCTGCTGGGCTGGGCCTGGATTTGTGACCCCCATGAGTTTAATGACAATAGTGGGAGGAGTATCCATGCATAGCTAGAATCAGGAGTCAGTGCCCTAAATACATCAGAGATTTTCAGAATCAGGGGTCACTTATAAATTTTAAGGCACAAAAGCAACAAACAGAGAGCAAGACCAGAGAGACCTGGCTGTATGGAAGATTCTGAACCATTAGGCGTAAATGGAGTCAAGAACGCACAGCTGCTTGTTTGTTTTCTTAAACACCACAGTTTGATCAATGGGGGAGTGGACTCCTTTGGACCATTTTCATTTTGCCCCCTTGCCGTTGAAAAGTGTTTCCTTGAAATGTTTGTTTACCTGACCTTTTCCTTACACATTTAAACAGCATTGTACCATAGCCATCACCTTTGGTTCTCTCTGCCTTAAAACTTACTTTCATACTTGATACCTCTGCACTGAGGACTATCTGCACAGGAAGCACTCCTGTGAAGCTGTCCTGTTCCTAAAGGAAAAGAAACTAATTGGAAATCTTTTGTTTTCTTAACCCAGTCTTGTACAGAAGTTATTTGTAGTTACACTGTATTATCAGAAAATCTTTGCATACATTCTGGTACAGGGAAAATAATTTTCTCCACTGAAGTTTTCTAAAATAATTTTAGTAAAACTATTTGTTTAGATTTTTACATTATTATTATTATTATTATTAGGAATGTATCACATATAAACATCGGTTCTTGTGCTTTGAATCTCAAGTTAAGATATGACATCCATTTTTTATATATAGCCACTAAAAATACTTTTAAATAATCCATTGTGTGTATATTTACATTTGATATAATTAGCCATGTATTTTTTTGGGTTATGCAAATGTAAAATAACTATGTTTTTTGAATGACCAAGATTATGAAACTTCCAAAAACCAGTTATTAATGCTTTATGTTGGGTAATAAGCTAAACAGAGGTAACTGGTGTCTGTTGAGCCTGAATTTTTAATGATGACAGAAAGGAAAAGGTATAATACTGATGTAATTTTAGCAAACTTTCTTTACCAGAATGCAGGTGCTATAGTTTGTTTTTCAATTTTATACAACTTAGAGAAACTCCCCCATAAGTGAATAATAAAGGAGAGAGCCTAATAAGAGCAAGCTGTGCTCCAAAATAAATGTGAAACACACTTACATGCACAACAGCAAAAAAGTCCCGTCTGCACAACCACTAACAGATTTGACTTTATGCATGAGCAAGGTCTTTCAGAGTGGACCCCACACAAGAATCCAGCTTGTGAACAGAGCCCGTCAACATTTCCCCCTGTAGCCACCACTGGTACAAGGCCTGGAACCACCACTGATACTATATTCTCTCACCTGATGCTTAGTCCTCTGTCTTTGATCCCTATGATTTCTCTTCACTTGCAATAATTTCTTCTTTAGTGAAAAAAAGCAAAAAAGGATGTACCAGTGTTTTTATTGTTTTGTTGTATGTTTGGAAAATATACTGTGGGCTATGTTTAATAAATAAAATTTTATAGTTTTATTCATTTATTAAAATATAAAATATTGCTAAACAGATTTAAAAAACTAAACATGATGCAGATACAATTCTAGCCTTGGAGATAACCCATGATTAGATACATGCACTGCCCAAGCAGCCTCAACTAACACTGTGTCAAAAAACAATGAAAATCAGTAGAAATTCTGCTTTTATGTTAGAATAAAGAATGTTCAGTTGAACATATTAACTGCAAACTCCACATGCCTGTATGTACTGTGTGGGTATGCTGCTACATGTACATAAAACAGAACTGTTAGCAAAATGGAAAATGAATAATGCAGTTGCCAGGTTGTGGGAAAATCCATAGTGGAATACAAAAAGTTATGAAACGGCATTTCCTGTTTTATTTCAAAATATGTTATGTTGCTATGGGAAAACCACCTCAAGGGTTTAAAAGCCAGATTAAAGGAGAAGTGTAAAAGACAGCTGCTAATTTACTTTTTAAAATGTGCATTCCCTTGTAATCCTTTTAGAACCCCTGTATGCTGTAGTTTTTGGCAAAAAACAAGGTCCAAAGACTGGCATATTACACTGCAGCAATCAAACTGTGAAGGATTGGTTTTTAAACTCTACTGATTTTTTCCATGGGGTATTTGATATGTTCAAAGGTTTTGCAAGTACAAAATAAACATTTGTACCAAAAACAGATTTTCTAAATGGCAGAAAAGTAAGTAATGCAGGCAGATCAACTTAAAAGTAAAACGTTTATTTCATTGAAGCACATTAATCTCAAATATAAAATGTATTATTTAGAAGAGAAAGTAATTTATTTCTAACAGTCAGATTCACAGGACAAATAAAATAAGTATGTTTGCCTTTATATTAGCATTTGATATACTAGCTGTTTAAAAACTAGAAGTATCACCCTATCAGTATTAACTTGGTTCAAAGTCTTACAGTACTTATTCCTACAAGTATGCATCTACCAATTTCTCTGGGAAAAAAAATCTCATTAATGTTGGTCGTTGTTTATAATTTAAAGTCCTCTGCCATTATATGAAAGTACTCACAAAAGCAACTATTCAAGGACAGAAAAACCTTTTAAGTAACTATTAAAAATAATATATAATTATGAACACAGATTGGAATTGACAGTGCAGTGTTTTAGTCTTAATTGTGATTAGTGCAAAACTGAATTTAGCAAAGTTTATCTGTAAATTTTTATCAAAATTGTTCAGGCTTTTGGTTCCTAGCCTATTACTCATTTGTTTTTAAATATTATTATTCTTATTTTTTCTTTGATAGCCAGACCTAAGGAGGACTCCCAGTTCAGTGCCTCGTCCCATTTGGAAACCAGGTGTTTTTCATTACATTCCACATTGTGCCAGCGATTTCTGGCATCCTAGAAAATATATTGTGACTAATGGCATTAAAAAAATATTTTGCCTACTCTGATTTCAGCAGATATTATTAGATGCCAATGTATAGGAATCAGAGAGACAGGCCCTGGGTGTCTACTGGATCAGCATTCTTGGTTGCAGGCGCCGGACTGGCATGTTGCCCCCTGGGCAACTATCTGGGGCAGCAACATTTCCATGTCTGTCAGTGGTCTTTCTGTATATGAGGGCATCACATTTTGAAATGCAAATCATGACAAGGGTTTCAGACCCAAAACAAAGATAGTTAGAAGATATTTGGTGTGTGGAGAGGTGTGGTAAATTGAAGGATGAAATTATTGCGCATATAACAGAACTTTTAGCCATCTACATCACAAACCTTTACTCTTCTAATTCAAAAATTATTAGTACTTTTGAGGGGACTTTATGAAAAAGATTAAGTTTTCAAAGGCCATGCAGATAGTTAATTTAATTGATTGCACATCTAATCTGTGTTGAGTGGTCAGATAATCATAAAATGCAATGTGCTTTCTATTAGGTCTGTGGGATTGTTAACCAACAGATGTTTCTTAGATTTAAAACATGGTTCTTAAAGAACTAAATAGTTTGTTTGACTGATAAATTATAGAAAATTACTGTGTAGTTCAGAGCATACAGTCCTTTTACTGCTGTCCTTGGAAAGGGAAACATTCAAACTCAGTGACAGCCAAGTGCTGTAGTGTTCAGTTTGAGTCCTCCCTGTCCCACAGTTGGATATTCTGTGCACAGTATTCTCTGATTCTGATGAAAGCATAAACACCTCAATTAATTAGACTACTAATGGATCCATCCACTCTGCGGTGTTGTGGTATAATTTTGTTTATCTCTTAATTTTCTCGCCTCTTACCTGGATTCATCAATTCACCAAATGTCACTTGGAGTCGGTTCTTAGGCCTCTTGGTCATACAGGTCAGGGGTTAATATAAGAAGGAGCTTGAGCAAAAACAATATGAAACCTTTTGGGGTTAATGGAATGCAAAATGTTGATCTTGAACCATACCTGACATATTACACACATTATTGCAGCATGGAAAAAGCACCAGTCAAAGGGTAAAATAAAACCAAAACCAGTGCAGGGTAAACACTCTTAAGTATATCAGATACACACACACTCACACAAAATCTGATATTTTATATATATCTTATATATTGTTGTTATTATTATTATTATTGTTGTTGTTGTTGTTATTATGTATTATAATATGTAAAATTTTATATTAGAAATATGCATAATTAAACTTTGTTAAAATCAGTTTGAATTCTTCTATATTTGTGCTAAATAAAAAACATATTTGACATCAAAATGATGAAACCTAACAATATTTACTAAACATGGAAAATTAAAAATAATCCTGGATTAAAAGGATCCAATGCCCAACATGTAATAAAGTCAGTGCAAAACTAAAAGAAATAGTAAAACTCTCATGACAGCTAAATAAACTTTAATAAATGTAGAAAGTATGCAACTAAAACCACCTGAATGTGTGCGTTATTACTTGTCTAGTGCATACATGACCATTAAAGCTTGTGCCTTGATCTGGCATTCAGACTAACATTTATTGAAATTATTGCCAGAGTTTTTGTAAACCACTGCGACTTCCTCCCAGTTTAAATGATCTGTAATTAATTGTAATTCAACAGAAAAAATAAGTGTATTGCACACTTTATTTTAAAGTCATATAACAGAAATAACAGACAGCGCATAAACCAGAACGTTTCAATGATTCTACTTTAAGGGTTTCTATGGGGAAAAAAATATTTAAATCTACGTTCTATATCTGTATTGAACCTATTTATAAACACCATTAAACTTCAACTATTTTAACTTGTGAAATAAATATTTGAATAGAACTTAATTCTGGACAACTTAGGTCACCGTTTACTGCCTGTTTAAAATAGAAATCCGAAAAACTTCGCACTTTTTCCTAGTAATAGTTTGGTAATAAGTACATTTCTGGTTTACATTAATCAAGTTTCCTTAAGGTTTATAAAGTGAAACTGCGATCAGCAAACACACAATGTTCTGTTGTGTTGTCAGAGCGCCGCAGTACTATCCGCGCAGCTACGGTTTCGCTCAGGCGTTGTATGAGGCAGCTCGCCAAGGGTCCTTCTGATAGGTCATTCACGTGGCAGGTTCTCAAACATGGCTACACTCCACTAGTGCTGTATGGTACTCAGTTAGTTTAGGTTTTATTTTCATAGCTGTCGATGCTTTATCGATGAGAAACTATCCGTACTGATTGTTTTCTGTGAAATGGCAGGCTGGGCAGGGTTTTCCGACGAAGAGCTTAGAAGGCTGCAAAATAAAGGTAAAATGAAAGGTTTTGTGTGCCGGTTGTGTATGATCTCATGCCAAGAACAGATTTACATTGTATTATTTTTGGCACTCACTTTATACGAACCGTTTTAACAGAATATTAGACTTGTATAGTCTGAAGCAGCAGGTAGGGTAGCGGTTAGTGTTGTGTTGTGATACGAATGTGAACCCGCCCTCCTGCTGTCTTTCCCTTAATTAAGGTACTTACAATGCATAGTAATATATAAATCGGTAAATAAATGTAATGTTAATTATTAAACATTTTAAGCCACCTTGGGGAATGGCATTGGAAAAAATGAAACTTGGTAATAATAAAAAGATCCAAAATTAACAGGGAATAGGGGGTTCAGTGGTTAGAGCTGTCTCTCTTGGATCCAAAAGCCACGTGGTGAAATCCCACCCCTCTCTAGTATCTTTCATCAAGGTATTGACCCTGAACTGATGCAGTTAAAATATGTAAAATATTATGTCACTTTGGAGAAAAGCAAAAGCTAAATAAATATAAATTGTAATATTAAATCACAGAGATGTCCATGATAGTTTGATACATATTTTTCCACAACTGATTACATCTGTTGTCCTTTTTGCCCAGATATGAATGCTCCTGCTGTCTCTGGTCGTGGCCAGAGAATAGCTTCTGTTATCCGAAGTCACCAGCAGGTGCGGCGTGAAAGGGCACTTCAGGTGGCCATTCAGCAAAATGGTTCTGGTCCACTGCTGCCAGACCAGCAGCTCATCAAGCCCAAAGTACAGTCCACAGTCCCTAGTCAAGATGTGCAGAAAACACCACAGGCAAAGGAAACACACCAGGAACCTGTGAAAACCTCTAAAGAACCACAAATTCCTACCACTGGCCTGGAGATGGATAATCAGATGCTATCTGCCAACATACCAGTGGCCAAAGAGCTGAACAAACAGGAGGTCAAACTGTTAGTAAGTCTACAATATTAAACCAGTGAGAATAGCTAGTCAGTTCTGTGCCCGCACTGTGTTTTTTTCCCCAGTATGTACAAGCAATGTATAGGTTTGTCCTTTATTTACACAAGTTTATGTTGTGAGGTTTTGTTCAAGGTGTATGTATTCACATCGAATGATTAAATTACAGGAGAGAAAAGTCTCGACTGGAACAGCTTCAGGTAGAGCAGAAAATGATGGAAGAGAAGAATAAACGCAAGAAAGCCCTTTTGACAAAGACCATTGCTGAAAAGTAAGAACCAAATATGGTTGATGGCATATAATCACATAAATTGTGATAATTTAATAGATGAACATTACTAGGTAAAAGAATTGAATGTGTTCTTGTGCTTTTAGTTGTGCTTAAATTCTAGCAGGCAGCACAATGATTAACAGTAAGTTGTAAAGTTTGTAAACTAAAGATTATTGGGTGAAGTCTTGGGTGATGATAACATAAACTGCTCCAATAAAATGCTACAGCGTGTACATATTAAATTATAAAAGCTTCTTTTAAGGATTACAGTAATGATCACCATAATCATAATAATGTGTCTGATGTTCCGGATGAAGGTCCAAAAGAACACAGGCAGAAGCTGTCAAACTAAAACGGATCCAGAGGGAGCTTCAAGCCCTCGATGACCTGGTGTCCAGTGACATTGGAATTCTGCGTGGACGAATTGAACAGGCCAGCTGGGACTATTCCATAGCAAGGTAACTGTAAAAATTAGGCACTGATTTACTTCACTCTTCTCTCCTCATTACTCTTTCTTATGTTAACAAACCCATTTAAAATTCCATGAATATGATTATTTTAAACACTTTTTTTCCAATTTATGCTCCCTAATCATTATACTTTTATGATAGAAAAAAGAATTCAATTAGTGCAATAATAATAGTTACCTTAATATTTGTTATGGATTTGAAATTTACCAAGATTTATTGTACATTTCTTAGTAACACTGCCACCACTAGGATTATTCTTGCATGGACCAAATTCTAAATGTCCAAATATTAATTTCCTACTGTATTACAACTCTGAATGAACATTAAAAACCTAATTTCATCCGTGTTAGGTCATTTTCAAAGTAAATGGCTATTAGTAAATGTTTTTTTCTCTTACTAGAAAGCGGTATGAGAAGGCAGAGGTGGAGTTTGTAGCTGCAAAGCTTGATCTGCACAAGAAGACAGAATTGAAGGAACAGCTGACAGAGCACCTTTACGCGATCATTCAGCAGAATGAGAAACGCAAAGCCCTTAAGCTGGAGGAGCTGATGAAGCAGTTGGAGGTGCAAACTGATGATGAACAGCTTGAGCTTGAGATCCAGGTGGAGAAGATGCTGGAGGAGGTTGAGGCCCAGGGAGAGAAATTACAGGTAGAGGCTGCTGCCATTGACGGTGGCCCTGATGCTATTCTCCAACAGGAAATGCAGTCCACAGCTGATCAGCTGCCTGAGGCAATGGGCCGTGACCCCATCTGTAAAAACCAGGATGCTTCACCTGTTCAGGAACCTGTGGGGCAGGAGGCAGTCACCTCTGTCTTGTAAGGTCTTTCCTTACTTTGCAGTTTTGAAAAGCATGCTGAATGTGCCTAGAGGGAATAATGTGGGACAAGCAGCACTGTATAATCCATGTCCATTTGGAGTTCCTCTCAGCTTCATTACAGTAATGGCATCCTGAAAGTGAAACACTAGATCAAGTTGCTCTAAAGTTTTCTTTCTGTTAAGACCTTAAGCTACACTATCACTGTCATTTTGCACATAAATAAGTGTGGCTTGTTCATGACATTAAATTACTTTGGTAAACATTGTCAAGTTACATTGAAGGTATTTGATACACATAGTGGATGAATTTTCTTTCAGATCTGTTCCTTCACAGATGTCAGTCAAATTTTATGCCTTAAGATCCTGCCAAAAAATTCCACCTCTTTTGGGAAAATAATTTTGTCCCTTAGTCTTTGAGTAGCACATCACATAAAAGAAAAGGGAAATAACGTAATTGTCTTTTATCTCATTTTAATCCTTTTCTTTTACAAATTTGAACTCCTTTATAACTTTTGCACAACATTTTCACCAAGTCTTCGATGTTACGGTAAGGTGTGTCATTTCCACCTGTGTTTGAGTGCCCAGTGCTGCAGTGGCAGGGGCTATGTAACTATAGAACACCACAGCCATTGGTTTTGCAGTTACTCTTAAACAATGCACTTTAATATGGTTGCTCCTTATGATGTGTCAAATACTGTACTGTACATTTTATTTTTTTGTGAGATGTTCAACTTTGAGCAAAAACAATCAGCCTTAATATTCTGTCTAATGTCTCCTTTGGTTTGGTCCTTTGCAACAAATTTTGTTCTTTTTTGTTTTTTGAGTTGTTGTAAAATTCTTTTTGTTTTTTAATCTTTTTCTTGTTTTAATGTTAAAATTAATGTATGTGTCCAGACAGGTTTCTTGCATAAGGTTTAATTTAGGACAGATTTCTTGTATAGTTTAAAACACTAACTTGACAAAATCTTTCAGTTTTCTATTTTTCTTTCATTTTTGTGAATAAAAACATTTATTACCATATAGTATTAATCTTCAATCTCTTTATACTGTCCCACTGCTTCACCAGAAATTATCCTTTTGGCAAAAATTGAAATGTAACGTGAAAATGTGGCTTCTTTGAATGTAGCATTTTCTCCTTTATTATGTGCAAGCAACTTTTATTTGAATTTTAAAAAGTTATTGCATACCTACATTCTTGCTTGATATTTTTAAAGAGACTATTGCACTATATAGGGACATACAGATGTACTTTTCTTACCTTTTCAAATGCATATTTGGGTTTCTTCTTGACTTATGTTGGAAAAAAGTGCAAGTGAACCCAAGCGCAGTTTACATGAACACAACAAAAAAACTTTTTGTCCTGTAAAAAAATATTGCTCCTCAATGTAGTTTAAACGATTGGTGTTTAAATTTTAACTCGGTAAGGTATTCATATCAAACCTCATTTGTCATACAAGGTTAGACCGTTTCTTGCTGAAAGCATCGCATTTCTTGTGCAGATGTTGCAACTTGAACACTCGATAACGGTCCCCTGAGTCTTCAGCACCACACTTAGAATACCATCTTGACTGTACGGTAATGCTTAAATTTTTAAATAGTTTAAAATATAGGGTCTTTAAAGTGTTAGAATCCGACGTGACACTGCATGGTCCGCATCCTGCTGCTTGGTTTAGCCGGACAACTTAGGGAGGAGTCCGTAATGCCAGGAGCTGCTAAGATGAGCATAAACCGAGGAAAACCGTCCCCGGGTAAACATTAGTCAAGCTGCTCTGCCTCTGACGCCCCTTCGTACAATGCTGAAATGATACTATTTGGATTAATATAAAGCATTAATGATTAGGCATCGGCTGTGTTTAGAAGCACGGCCATTAAGGAACTGAACTTTTCAGTGAATTTGACACATTTTTGTTTACCTATATACATGGGAGCACAGGAAAAAAACTGATGCCGTTTTTGTTCACGTGTGTACGCATCACTTAGTTGCGTCCAGCGTTCCATTCTTAAAGTAAATTAACCTTTTCATTTATTTTTTGTTAAAACTACATTTCTTAGTTATTTTCCGTGTATCTATTTTTAAAAAGGAAAATTGAAAAATAAAGCAGCTCAATATCTAATCTTTTTAAACTAATGCAACTAGAAAAGTTGACATAAATATATTTAAATATCAGTATCGACTGTGCCAGACAATGTGAAATGAACGGATATTTGAAATATGGAGGCGTATCTTTTAGTTTTAATTTTGCAGGAGGCTTTTAACAACATTACATGATATTTCCTTACAACTATTGTTTTAGACAGGCTATATATATCTTACCAAGTTCTGTAGATTTTAGACATCTAGATTTTCCACTGTGAAGCGAAACTAGTAATAAAATAACTTTACATTTAGGTTAGTACAGTGTTCAGGTATTTAATAATATATAGGGTAAATGAAATATACTGCATTAGTTTCTGCCAATAATGCACCTTTACGTTTCCACTGAATCTGCACATTAATGCTAAATTACATGCTAAATGCATGTAAATTTGGATCTGAACAAATGAACGCCAATTTAAAAACAAGACTGGTCCTCTCCATTTCATGTCACACGTTTTGCTTTTGTTTTTGTGTGGTGCATTTTTTCTTAGTTCGATATCTGAAAGTCTCAGAAGTAACTCATCATTCTGCCGTCTTCCTTGGCTCTGAGTCAGACTCTTTAGCAAAGCATATTATTATTGTTCATTTTAAAGTGTACTACTTGTAAGTAATCCTCATGACAAGATGAAGAGCCTCCTAAAAAGTATGGAATTAGTCACCATTGTGCAGCTGCATTTGGCTGCCCGGTGACCCCTGATGCCCATTAAGATGACACTGTGGCCTCTCCTTGGGGTCATCGCCTTAATTACTCCTAAACACCTCTCCTCCTTCACATTAAACACGTTATACACATTACACACTCTGCACCCTTCTGCGTCAAGAACTTCAGTACTTTGATTAATGTATTCAGTATGTCTGATCAGGAAATGCATCTTTATGTACACACACTGGTAGATGCCGAAATCTAAGGAAAGATACCACACCCAGGGAAAACATAGGGTGAGAAAGGAATTCATTTTATATACATAATACAGGGGTTACTTTATTATTAACCTGTATATGGTGCAGTTTGTGCAGGAGGATATTGTTACTCTATCAGTTCAGGGTATGTACCTTAATCAAAGAGTGGCATTTGAGCTATAAACCTTCCGACTGTAAGACTTTTATTCTAATCAAGACACCATTGTCTGTAAATCTGTGCTATGTTTTAGATATAAAACCTTATGCATATATAGATCAGATTGCAATATCAAAGTTATCAGAAGTCATAATTTGTCTCCACAAAGTCTGTGAGTGCAGCTGATTCCGTATAAACAGTGATTATACGTATATGCCTTGTGTTTGTTTGTAGCATGCGAGTGGATACATGCTAGTAGTATTAAAATTTAAGGACGTATCGATATTAACACCCCAGTCGCTCTATTTCTTCAAATATTAATTTGAATTAATTTGAATTAATTTGAATTGAATTAATTTGAATTATTAACAAATATTAATTTGCGTACTATGGACCTTGAGTGACACAAACAAATTCGTACACAAATTAATCTGAAACAACCATTTAATTTCTGGCGTGGCTTCATTTCCACATAAATGACATTTAATAATGTTGCGCTTGTTGCTCAAGTCAGCGTTTTTTATATTCCGGATTTTGGATTAATACATTAAAAAAGTGACCCAAGCACCAATACACTATTTTATCGACTTTACTGAGACATTATGGTGCGATTATTCTGTTATCAAGCTGATATGGACAATTTATTGATGATTAATATGCTAAATGGCAGTATTTCTATGACAAGTTATTAGAATATAGTTGAAATGTGACGTAGAATGTTTTAATGTTCCTTTAGGATGTATGTCGTTAAAACTCATTTTGCCAATACAAAGTTATATGTTGTAATGAAACAGCTTTCTACAAATCATAAAATGGATGTTTTACATTTAAGTGTTTTAAAACCGGTTGTGTATAATAAAATTTATTTTAAATTGGGCAAGCTATCCTGCTATATTTTTGAATAGCTTACATTTTTAAAAGAAAACTATGTATAGTTTCTATAGTATTAGGTAAGTTTAGGAACTGTTATTACTGTTCCTAAACGTTCTCAGATAATCATTCAATTGTAATCCAAAAGAAAATGTTTAAAATACAGTTTTATATGTAGTTAAATAGCAGAGGAAAAGTGGGTTAATAAACTTCCCGCAGTTACATTCTGTGTGTGTGTGTGTGTGTGTGTTTTATTTGGGAGGGAGGGCAATAAAAAGAAACCAAACTTTACCAAACGCTGGACAAGAACACTCCAAATTCGAATGTATTTATAGATGAAATAGGCAGGCACACTACTGCTGGCATGGATGTAGGGCTTGCGCTGGAGGGGAAAGGGGATCTGGGGGAGTTAATGATGAAGAAAGGAGTATTTCCATTCCAGTGCCTTAATTAAATGCATGGAAAGAGGGAGAGGGAGGAACCCAACATCTGGTTTCAATCTGCATCCCTTTGATGGCATCAGGCCTCCTCTTCCCAGGTCTGGGCCTGGAAGCTCAGGTCTCACTGTACCAGTTTGAGTGCTAAGATCTGCCATGCAGCACACCCTGGAATGACTCAGTCCTTTCCACATAGTAGTAACCTTTATTTACTTACCTTTGTGTCCTGCAATGCTAGGTAATCAACTTTACAACAATTTATCCATTTTATCCAGCACAGTTCTTACTGTATCAGTTCATGTTAATTACATGAAAAAGAGTACCAAAGCAGGAGTAGGATTCAAATCATCAGTGTCCAGTTCATAAGGCAACAGCCTTAACCGCTGCACCACCTCATGGTTCTAATAGATGTTTGATTTTGCACTGAAAGCCAAGGTAAACACTATTTCTCCATCAGAATGTAAATGCATGCAGTACCTTGACTGCAGAGGGCCTGTTTAAGCAGGGCTTAGACTTAAAAACTGTGGCTCAAAAAAAATAAATAAAAAACAAACAAAAAAATATATAAATTGAGTCGCTTCCTCTTTGCAGAAATTTTGTCCAAACTAATCCAATTGTTTTTACAGAAATACTTTGTTAATTCTATTATCTTTTCACAGTAACTCAAAGCACCAAGTAAAATTAATTTCTCATCCAGTGTAATCCTTTTCATTAAACCTGATTGTTCTGTGTTGGACTTTACAAACAATCCAAAACATGCTTTTTGCTTTTAGTCCATCAGTTGTATCTGCACGGAAACAATTGCAGTTAACTAGTGCGTGCAAGTCTATCATTGACCTTTATTTATCGGACACTTTTGTCCAAGGCAAATTACAACGTTCATCAGCTGTACAGTAACTTTAGCATTTATGCAGCCCAATAATATTCGGTCTGTCAACTCGGGGATAAGGTGAAGATGGCAGCAGTTGGATTCAAACTAAAAACCGTCCGAAGCACAGACCACTTTGATTATTGCGTGCTGTTTGTAGTATACCTTACTAATACAACGGTTAAACTATACTTAGCGAACTTCTGTGAGGACTGATCCCTATTGATTGATTATTTATTGGCAGTCCTTAGGGAGGCGCGAAATACTGGGGACTCATCGGAGAGAAGAACCAAATCAGTGGTGTTGCGTGTGGTGAAAGGGGCAGGGGTGATCTGGAATGGAGAAGCGGGTCTGTTAAACGTCACAAGAGTACAAAAGCATCGCTACTTAATTAGCCGCCCCTCTTAAAGGCGACACGCCTTCTTGGAGTGTCTCAAGTGCTCATTTATAACCCCACCACCGTTCCGCGCCGCGCCACCCCGTCCCCCGGCACGGCCAGTCTTCGCTGGGTGAAGTGTTACAGTGTGTGGACTGGTCGAAGCGAGGGAGCAACTCCACCTCCAGACCAGCACTGCGGAACGCAGTTCGAGAATCGTCAGTCTGATGTCGCACTCTCTGAATTCCCGACCCCGAGCCAGAAGCAGAATCCACAACTTCCTGGGATGTGTGATCGCGCCGAGACTGGACAACAAAGAGTCAGAAATGCCCCTCTCAGCGATTTGGGGGGGTCGTGAAAATCCAGAAAGGATCTGAGTAAGAATTCTTCAATCTTGTGAAAGCCGGAGAGGAAGAAGCTCGATGTCCACTACATTTTAAAGAAGGCTGGCGAATTTAAGTCATCCACTCTTGAAGGAGCGCGCTCTATCTGGAGCTGTACAGTGTCTGTTCTTTTTTTTTTTTTTACTAAGATCTGGCTTATTTATGTTGATGGGGTTGGACACTTGGTCACTGCTCTTTGTGAATTGGGAATAAAACGGGCTGTCGTTTTATTTCTCGTGTTTGTGCTTGCGTCATGACTTCTGGTTATGCGCATGTGATGGACAGACAAGCCGCGCTCTCCAGCCGCCTGGACAGCCCGATCACTGCCAACCTGGAAACACTGCAGGCCAAGAAGAACTTCTCGGTGAGTCACCTGTTGGACCTGGAGGAGGCGGGGGAGATGGTGGGCACGCCGAGCGAGGAGTGCCCCGGAGAGGCAGTCAGGAGCATGCTGGAGTCGCCCGGTCTCACCAGCGGCAGTGACACCGCGCAGCAGGACAGTAAGTGCGCGTGCCCGGATCGGGGGGTGCGGAGCCGTGTATGTATTCAGCAGCTCAGTGCTGGAGGATTGTCACATTAGCACGTGTGTGTCACGCTAACTCCGCCAAGTCTTACCACGGTTTGTGTGAAACCAGCAAAAGCTAACTGAGGGAACACGAGAAATGACCCGAATTTATAACAGTTACGTGTTACTGTTTATTAATTGTTTGCATTCGTAGAAATATGCGCGTGGCGTTATGTTTGTATTTACATTTGTGACGTAAGAGAAGTTGCTGAACCTGGTACTGGAGTGACACTGATTTTCCTCTCGGATACTGATTTTGTTTTTTGATACGGAACTGATATTGAATGAGAATCGAATTAGTACTGAGTTAATAAGAGTTTAGTACCGATTTGATAGTACGAAGCTGATGCTGAATTAATACTGAATTTGAGTTTGTACTGAATATAAGTTGATTCAGTAACAAATTATACTTAAACAAATGCAGATTTGACTCTCCAGTGATATGGAATTGACATTAAATTGATAATAATAAACATAAACTATTCGCATTTACATTTACCCCTGCAGCTTTCTGATAAACGTAAAAAGTTTTTTGTGTCACTCATATCATCGTCATTATTACTCTAAGCGTTTTTAGCTTCTTTAAAACTGGTGAAATAGTTATTAAAACATGTAACGCACTGATATTAAAAACGAAGAATTAAGTATTTCTGAGTTTCTGTAAATTTGCTGTCGAATCAGTATCAATTCAGTACCAAATCATTACTGATATAATTTAAATTCGATGAATACATATTAACTGACACGATAGACACGATGGATCCAAGTTTTCATTTTGTTTTCACCATTATTTTGTTTCAGTATCAGTTGGCTTGTCAGGGATTATAACTGTCGCAGTGGATCAGTAAACATGGAACAGTTTAATAATATGAAACGCATAGAAATCTTTTTAAAAATGCTAAAAAGTAAAAATATTCCCACTTTTCTTATTTTCACATAGTCTATATAGATTTCCGTTTGCTATGTGTAAATACTTTTTTAAACGAAATGTTCAGTTTTTATTTATATTAGCAAAGAGACCCCAGGAAATAAATATCTAATTAACTAAATTCCATTTTATATTTGAACATCCTGAAATGTTCATATGTAGACAGACATCTGATGAGTATGGCCTGTGTTAATTTAAGATAATTTTGGCAATTCTAGGCTATTTATTTAAAGATTTTTTAGAGGTTAAACGGATACGCTCATAAAACAAGTGAAAAAATGTGGAGGAAAAAATGTATTAAAATAAAAAAAAAATCAAACCACTCAAGACAGATTCCTCGGTCGGATCAAACCATTAAATAATCTAGTCTAGGTAACTATTGATAATTAAAATACTAAAATATCTCTGCATCTAACATGCGGGCACCTGTGTTAGACCTACCAGTCAAACTTTTGAAAACGTACCTTTACGCATTTACTTCAAGTTTTAAATGCAATTTTATGATAAACGCTTATAAATCTCATTATTAAAAGTTACTTTAACACGTGATGGGCTTTCTACAGTGTGAAATATAAAACTTTGTGTATATTTCTCAGTTCTGTAGAATCATATTATTTTTCAATGCACTATTTGTTTTGTGACTGTCTTAAAATATATACTGACTTCACAGTTTGATCGAAACAATTTTATTATTATTATTATTATTATTATTATTATTGGTGTTGTTGTTGTTGTTATTAATCATCATCATCATCTTTTTAACAATATAAATGCTAAAGCCTCATGGCTCAGTTATTGGGTTACTTCTCTTTCATCTGGCTTTCTGTGATAAGGACCTTTAAGAGGTCAGTCAATCAACAAGACACTTTTCTTGGCCTCTGTGGCATTTTATGTGTGTGATTTAAGGACCAGTCTGTCTTTCTTCCAGGATAGGAAGGTCCTCAGGGGTTTGAAGCACCTTCTTCTTTTATCTAGAAACAGCTTTTATACACTACTTGACTATGTGAATCAGAATTTTTATATTTATATTTATTATATTGCTTTAACTTCTATTGTAGTAATATAAATACAAAAATAAGATACAAAATTATTTTAAGTATAAGTATTTTTTTAATGTCATCATAAACCTAAAAGAATAAATATTGTTAATATATTGTAGTATTAGTTGGAATAGTGATTGTATCAGCATCTCTAATAGGCCTAAGCAACAGACTGCAAACAGAAGTCATAGATATTTCTTGCTTAAAGACTTCACGGTTATATCAAATTTTATATATATATAATTGCTACCTCTGTTAAATTAAATTTATTATGATCTATTGATAAGATTTATTAAAGGCAATCAAAATAGTATTTTTATCAGTTTTTTATTGAACCTATCATACTATGTGTCCTTTCAAAAATTGTGAAAAGACCAGTAATAGGTTATTTGCAAATGCAAAAAATATTTTACTCAGTTGATAAATTTATTGAAATGTAATTTTCATACCATGATATTTTGTTTCCTTCTTTGCTTTTGCTATTGATCATGTTTAAGAAACAAAGTGACAAATGGCCTATTATTGGCCTATTATTAATATAATGCACAGTATCACAGAAGTTCTGCTGTTTTAATTAATGCTTTAACTTTATATTAAAGAAAAGAATAATAAGTCCATAATGGAAATGTTTACCACCCATGTGTTAAACAATAAAAATATATTAACATGCACATGCTTGTGTAAAATTAAAGTAAAAAGACCAAAAAACCCATTAAGTTGCATTTTTTAGATAGAATTACTTTAAAGGTTTTGTTCTATGAACAATCTTTTAACACATTTCAGAAAAGTGCCACCTTAAGTGTTTGAGATGCAAGTTGTCCATTTTAAGGACATGCAAGTATTTTTATCTTGTTTTCACTCAAGGAATCATTAAAATAAAGCCTTAGTTCACTGCTGTTGTCTGGCCTGTGATGTAGTAACTGTCTCACTATCAAAGTTAAATCATCTATTACGATTTGAGGTTTCAGAAAGTTTCTCTGAAGATTGTTAATGGAGGAGAAATGTTCAAACTTCTTTTTGTTTCTTTTCATTAAAGTAGCTTGAGGAATCCATGTTGTGAAATATAATGTTACAGCATTGTAAAAGAAACAACTTGTTCTAGGGTTTGCATTTTTGTAACAAGCACATTATTTTTATGGAATAAAAGTGGGTGTAATATAACATTTCATGAAGCACTAAGCAAATGTCCCATGTGTTAATGAACTTTATACTAAATACACATTTTGCTGTGTATAAGAAATTACTTTCAAAGTGGCGGGAAACATCTCTTTCACAGCCATTGACTAAAGTCTTATCAGGAATTTATGTTAAACTTTGCTGCAGTTTCAGTTGGACACACATCTGGCTGTCCCTCTTCACATCTGGCCCCATTATATTTAAATTCACATTCCACTAAACTCTTTTTTCAGCTCAGTTGCTGTGTTTTATTCAGATGCATTATTAATAGTTCTGTATCACTAGTTCTGCATTAGTTCTGTATTTTTTGTTATTTGAACCTTGGAGTAGATGACAAAAAACAAATAAACAAACAAAAAAACTGCGGAATGTACCCTGGCAGAGATGCTAAATTAATTACTAAAGCCTTGTGTTCTCTGCTTCCACGGCTCTTGCCTTTTCCAGGTGAGGTGTTCCACTGCAACATTGTTAAAGCTGCTGTCTAAATTTCTGGTGCGTATGTGTTTTCTGTGTGCGTGACCACGCAGATGAGCAGCTAAATGCTGAGGATAAGAAAAAGCGCAAGCAACGGAGGAACCGAACCACCTTCAACAGCAGCCAGCTGCAGGCCCTGGAGCGTGTATTTGAGAGAACACATTATCCTGACGCTTTTGTGCGTGAAGACCTGGCACGTAGGGTCAACCTCACTGAAGCACGTGTTCAGGTAGGAAGAATGCATCACACATTTGACACATCACACACCCAGTCACACGTTCATATCCATGTAGAAAAACAGAAGACCCCAGGACAGTGTCCTGATGCACCTATAGCAGTAGTTTCAGCCAAATATAAGTGTTAATTAAAATGACTAGAGGACCCAGTTTTCCATATTAAAACACTGTGATGGCATTATTCAGTACGTGTGAGCAACCATTCTCATTTCTGTCTTAAATATACAGCTCATGGAAAAATATGAGTGTATCATTTGAAAATATGTCCAAATCTGTTGGAACATGTCACACTCATTTATTATTAAATGTCTGATTAAATTTATACAGAGAGAAAAAAAGCAGCAAATGACTTTGTGTGGTTTTCCTCTGCCTCAATTGTAACCAAACGAACAATTTATTATAGCTATTAATTACTGGTATTAATTTCTAATGGAGTTTCATTAGTTTCATTAGGTTTTATGCCTACAAGCCTTAAATGTTATTGCAGAGTATAGATATAAAAAATGCTGGGCACATTGTTAATATAACTGCCATGGTTCTGCTCTGTTAGTGCTCCTCCTCACCACCATGCTTGTTCCCGCTTCTGAGGGAAACCTCTTTAACCACAGCAGTAAGTCAGTCATTTCAAACAAACCTGGGCTGTTTGAATTATTCTGTAATCATATAAATACATACAGTTTATATTTCCCTAGAACTGTACAGGACAGCTTTTCCATATTATTTGGCATTAAGAGGCCCTAATTCAACCACACCAACCACAAGTGTAACAATTAACAACTATTGATCATACATTCTTTTCATTACTCATGGGTTTTAGAAGATAACATCCAAGACAGGAAAATATTTTTATGATTTTTATAATTTGTATTAACTAAACCTCAATTAAAATAAACTTTATTTAAACAGCTATCAACAAAATGCTGCAGCAAGCCATCTTTTATATTAATATATATTGAATTACAGTGATCTTTCACTCCTTAAATAATGACCTGTTTTGTAGCTGCTCTACTTGCGAAGCAAAAATTTCTTAAACATACTTTTCACGTCTCTTAAATGGAGATTTTGGAGTTATCCAGGTAAGCTTCAAACTAAAACAATTTGAATTATTTGAATTGTTTACAAACAGTGTAGCTAGAGAGGTAGACAGAATTAGGTAGCTAGACATACAAAAATAACACAAATTTGTCATTTGTTATTATTAGATATTGTATTTTCTGTATACATAGAATATGAGGGCTTACAATAATAAAGCACTGTTAATGTTATTTAGCACTGAACTCAGAGTAGTCTGGTCTGATGTCTGGTTCACCAAAGTTGCAGTTCTCAGCTCAGTCTTTTCAAAATTTTTAAGAACAGAAAGATGGTTTTGCTCTTTGTGCGTGGCCAACACTCTTCGGATAAAACTTGCGTTGTTTTTTGGGTCAACATTTTCCAGGTCTGGTTTCAGAATAGGCGAGCCAAGTTCCGCAGGAATGAACGTGCCATGTTAGCCAGCAAGAACGCCTCCCTTCTCAAGTCCTACTCTGGAGACATGACTGCAGTGGAGCAGCCCATTGTACCCCGCCCTGCCCCCCGACCCAATGACTACATATCCTGGGGGACTTCTTCCCCATACAGGTAACCTTTCCCCTCAACCCCCCATTTTTATATTTTTACTTTCTTTCTCTGGCAGGGCAAATATTGACCTCACTGGCAAAGGCATGTTTCTTTTCCTGACTTGGATAATATTATTTCCCTTATATGTCCCCATTTTGTTTTTTAAAAATGAAATTTCAATACTTTATTGATATAAGCCACACAGTTGTGCCACCTATTTTATCCATACTCTCACCATGAATTTATCAAATGTGTAGCTTCAGTTATTCATTCTCAAGCTGTCAAACAAGTACCTGCTGAATCTGCAATCTCCTGGTTCAGTTGCACTGCTGGGTAGAGGCTTCTTATAAAGATACAGAGAAAATCTTCTGGCACAAGTTGACATTTTAATGTAGATGCATTCTCCACATGTTCTCAGTTCTCATCATAGCGTGGCTTGGTAGCTAGTCAGACTATTTTTTGCTGAAACCCAAAACTTCAGTGAAGGACATTAACTTACACCTTATGCCTAAAACAGCACAAGGGAACAATTACTGTAATTCTTTTAGCATCTAGATATCTGACATATCCCACACTGTGAAGGAATGCCATCCCTTCCAAGCTGTCATTTCATAGCCTGGTGGCCAGTGATTATGGGATAGGCTCAGGACTTCTGATCCTGACTAGGATTAAACAGTTAATGATAAAGGATGGATTTCTTGATGGATGGACAGTTAAATAGATGGATATATGAAATATCATTTGTCATTCTTTCCAGTGCCATGGCTACCTATCCACCCACTTGTGCCAACACGAATACCAACCAAGGAATGAATATGGCCAACAGTATTGCTAACCTCCGTCTTAAAGCCAAGGAGTACAGTTTGAACCAGGTGCCCACAGTCAACTGAGGGGAAGACCATACGTTTGGCCCCAGGGGTCTGCAGTGTTCCTTTTACCAAAGAAAGATGAATCTGCCCCACCACAAGAACCACAAAGTCAGCCTTCCACCTGATGGCACATCATCTTTTTGATGAATGTACTTCCTCTTTTAAACACTCCTCTTTACCTTGCATCTTTTAGACAGAAAGTAAGACTGAGCTAAAACTTGAAAATGTTTTAGTCAGAGGACTTAAAAATACATCCTTCTGACAAATGTTGGGATGCTGTAATAGAAATTGAATGGGTCTGAATTCAGTTTACAGAAGAGTCAGAGGCAAAGTGGAGCCAGTGTGATCTCCGATGTGTATATATATGAAAAAGGACTGCTTAAGTGTACTCCTGCTGGAAACCCATTAATGATGGTGGTTTCAAGACACCCTGCAGCCCTATCCCAGCAGCAGAGATCAGACTTTGTTCGCTACATCAGCCAAAATCAATAGAAGATTGGACTTTTACCTGCAAAAATAGGCCCCAACTGGAGACTAGATCACTGTAAATGTTTTTGAATATAGTTCAAGCTGTTATTAACATTTTTTTGTTATTTTTGTTTCCCCTTTGCATTATATACCACTCACATGCAGATGTCATCAATGTGCTTACATTATGTATATCATACAGGCAAACAAATGTAACTCTGTTTGTGAAAAATGCATACTTTTGAACCCAAAACATTTATTTCTTTCACTTTGTATATACATTGATTATACCTTTATTTGTAACAAGAATCCTGTATAATAAAAATGCTGTTATAGCAGTACAGTGGAAACAAACTACAGAGGAGTTTGTGCATACAGATGGAGAACTTGGAGAGAATTTGTGATCTAAAGATTTTAAGGTTCAGAATCACTTGTTATCGGATTTCACCTAAGAAACTTTGTTTAGATAAAATTTAAGAGTAATCTCATTCATCTTATATTACCTGGGCTGTTGCTGGCAACAGTATTACAGTGTCAAAGAAAACTTTTATAATCTCTCTTCAGTATTGTGCCAGTGCAGAAACAGGGTCATATAGAATAAATATCAATGAGTCAGCTGTATGCTTGTCAAAGAACTCTTTGATAAAATCTGGATTTGTTCGTGTCTTTTCTTGCTAAAAATGAGTATGTAAATATCTGAAATATTCTCCTGATACTATGAAATATTTAACTAATTTTGCTTGTCTTCAGTGGGCATTTATGGCATTTAGCATCAGTTTCAACCTGGTTACTGTCTCTGGATCAGGTCAATGTAACTAAACAACACACCTCTGTGTGTTTTGGTGAAGGGTAGGGCCTTGTGCCTGTTCTCACTCCTGTCTCATGTCATCAGTATCAGTAGGAGGCAAATGTATGACTCAGGAGGGACAGTGATATCATAGCAGCCTCTGTGATGTAACACACAAAGTGGCCCGATGAAGCACTTGCAGACAGCTGCGTCTACCATCAGCACATTCCACTCACTGGACACTGTCCGTGTTTACCTTGGATGTACGATGAGACACAAATCCCAGTGTCATCAACAGGGAGCAGCTGTTCAAGTTTGCGTGCAAACCACAGAAGTATTTTACTACATCAATGGACTCTTCTGTGACCATGGTATTCTCCCTGAATCCATGTTACTGTCCTCAGCCCTGTGGAGCTTTTCTAAAATAAAATGTTGATTTCACTGGAAATCCTTGGTTTTTCAATCTTGTGTGGTTCCATGGCCATGGTGTGTTGTTTCTTCCTGACGACCCTTCCGGGGTCTGTCACGTGATCTCCATCTGCCCCATTGTGACTTACATGACTTGTGTTTCCAATACGATGTTTGGTCTCTCATCCAATAGTCTTCTCAATGCAAATGAGTAATCACACATATTTGATCATTTTTCTATAAAGCTGGTCTCTCCAATACTGTCATAATTCATTTTTTGTGTTATGGCATTTGTTTAGTTTAGTGTATCTTCTGAGGACAGCAGAATAGCAGGAAATCCTGAAAAGAAAATGGAAATGTAAACTGACCAACCAGTCCTTCCAGCAACTACAGTGATGACTTGTCTAGTGCACCCCAGTGGGATACTCGACAAGAGCGGCAGGGGGGCTGCGTTGCACGTGAAGGTCCCAGGACTGCCCTGCACTCCACTTGTGGGGCACCTCCAGTCAGTCCTCTGCTAGGCCTTTCCTGTACACCAGGACACAGCTGTCAGAGAGTGAAGCCCCCAACGAGACTCAGGCCAGGATGGCCTGCGGAGCTTCAATGCCCCCCTCCTGGACGCAAGCAGTATTTGATGTGCCGCGGCATCCGTGCTCCTTGCTGGAATGGTCCGACCTCTGCATGAAACAACAAAGCGACCCATGGGAAGGAATTTGCCTGCCTGACAGGACATAGGAAATTATTACAGCTGCTGGGCAGAGGCCTCTCCTTGGAATCATCTTCCAGCCAGTTCAGTGGCATGCACTCTTTTCCCCTTTTTAATGAAATTCTGAGATAGGTATAGTCTTGCTACATATGCCTTGAGCTGCCTGTGAGAATGTCTCTTTTATCTGACCATATCTTTTTCTATAAGCCCAATCAATCAGCGCTTGTCTGCTGCCAGAGCACTTGAAGAGCATTAATGATATTCAACTTTTTAATATACTCAGGGAAAAAAGAGGTCAGCCTTGTGACGTGGTTTGTGTTTCTTGAGTAAATGTAAAACTTATTTTAATATTCCAAGTCAGTATTCCAAGTCAGTATGTGATGCCTTTCATGTGCCCAAAAAAGCATGTCAAGTTTCATTAAATTAAAAAATGAGTCTTCACATTGAGCAAGCTTTTAAGTCTGTTTTCTCAAGAACAGGATACACAGAGGACCTGTAAAATATTGATGTTCATTTTGGCAACCATTTCCCTTCGTGACTTTATTTTGTGCTTCAAACTGTTGTTTTCAGTATTGCAGTGCACTGACAGTTTTGATTTTGAAAAGGCAATCTTTTGGAAAGCCTCCGTTTTAATATGATTGCACATTGTCACAGAGAGCAAGATGTCCAAATCTGTTGCTTTTTCCAATACATTTCAAACTCTGCAGGATTAATTGTAAACATTACCCCTAATGTTCGTCCCTTGTCACCTCCAGAGAGGTGAGCATGTTGATCATAATGAGAGTTTTGTTAATCTTGTGGTGGGGTAGTACCTGAGGGATTCGTATAGGCTAGATGGTTGTCTGCTCTGTCACGGTCCGGGTTGGTGTCTTGAAGCACTTCCAGATGTCCACTGCCTGTGACCTGGGCTCTGGCCCTCCATCAGTCTTGACAGCACCCCTCCCCCCACTTCACCCTGGGACAGGCGGATGACATACAGGCAGCTCACCCCTTAAACCCCACATCTGGAAACCATTAGTGGGGAGACAGTCAGAGTGGGAGAAAGAGAGTTGCTGCGTGCTGCAAATTCTGAAGTTGCAGCAGTAGCTGAAGAGTTGCACATTCATCCCTGTTCTGACCATCACTTCACCTCCCATCATCCATTACTCAAGGCACCTTATCCTCATTTCCATTTTTTTAGATCTACCTTCTTTGCTAGCCAGACTTTTTCCTGAAATAAACAACCACTGTAAAGAATAGATGCCTGTTAATGAGTGGCCTTGAACAGCCCAGAGAGCTGTAAAAGCCTCAGCTTCAGTGCAACTTTGCACAAATGTTAGCTCTGTGTCACAACTTTCAAAGGCCAAAGAATGTTCAGTCACAATGTACAGTGAAGGTTATACAGAGATTGTATAAAACTGTGTTTGTGGAAACAGAACTCCATCTCTACTGCTTCCAGCCTCAAACCCCACCCCCAACTCAAGCTGTAGGAGATACCAGATGACTGTGGTCTCTTCAGTCTTGGGCCCAGGAACAGCATAAATACCAGTGGTGTTAGGTTTTTGCTGCTTATCATGCATAATCAAACCACAAGACCTTTTTTTAACTGTGATAGCTATTAAGAGGTTTCTAGGGACCTTCCATACAACTTTCCATTTTTTTGCATTACAATGCAATGAGTAATTATACAGGCTGTTTTTTAGAACCACATTATCCTGTAATAAACATTTCAGCTATTTTAACCATCTGTTTTTTGCCATCAGTGCTGGATGAACAAGCATTTTCATTTCTCAGCCATAAATAGACCACCAAGTACAGCTCAGCATCAACTAGGCAGCAATTATGGTGACTTACATGACGTACATTCAAGTCATCATCACTGTTTAATCAGTGATAGATTTATCCTGACGAGTGCAGTTTCCTCTGGATCTAAACTATCTCAAGTATTTGTTCTTGTAGGACTGGATTTTTAACCACACCATAACCAAATAGATCTGACTGCTTTTGTATGGCACACAGACAAACCATGTGTTACATATGTGCTCTGTGTGGTAGTCCAAAATTTTGATTCTTCAGAAGACAACTGATGATTTATCACAGAAAATAAGCATGCAAGTTACTGCAGCAATTTTTCAGAACATATTTTATAAGCATTATCAAATGACATGACATTAATGTAATTTTAGCTGCCATTATTATAAGTAACATGTATACTTATTGTTGATTGTTAAGAAACAGTGAAATTTCATTGATGGAATGTGGTTTATTTAGAACCACAGTGAATCAACCACTGTTTCCTGACCATCAGCTGTAGACTATCCTCTGTGACAGTATATCTATCTTTATTTTTTATAATTAAAAAAGCAGCTAAAATTAATTAAAAATATTCTGAGACATTGGCTATTTTTCAGTATTTGGATTGTACCTCCTTTTCATTTTATGGAAACAAATAATCTTACTAAATATAATTATCTGTCTATCCAGATTTATCAGTTCCAAATAAAGGCTACCTTACATGTTTTTGAGAAATCATTAGTAGCATTTTACACACTGTAATTATCATTGTGATAAAACAAACCTGCAGTCTTTGGCATAGTGATAAGAAATTTTACGACCATATTAAACTATTTCACTGGTCATAATGTGCAGTGTCTGGAATTCATTCATTCAATACTTCACTCTTTTAATTACACAAGTGAGAGACACAACAAAAAAACTAGTTTGTGAGTGTTGATTTAAAATATTTGCTGTAATCACAACTGGTCCATTAGCAAGATTTCATTGTCTTCCTACCAATTGTCACTTCTGTATTTGGTGGTTCAAAGTGCTGAACAGCCTGCTCTGATTGACCTCTGCACTTAACAATAACTAATTTAGGTTCCAGGTCTTCTGGTCCTCATTACAGTTGGTGGTGTCTTGGGAGAGTAGAAACTAACATAACTGGATACTTTGCAGGTCTACACAGCCACTTGGGTAAGTTTTCCCCTGCAGAGGAGGCCCTAGTGACACTAAAACTGCAGGAAAATGAAAATAAAGTCAGGAAGCCACCATGAGAAAGTTTTTCTAAGAAAGTTCAACATATGTAAATCTCTGATATTACAAGTTGATGGGTTTTAGAATAATGCAGTTCCTTACGTGGGCTTCAACACATTCCCATCTCTAGGGTATAAGATCAGGAATGTCAAAGCTAGCGAACGCAAAAAAATAGAAGGATCATGCTGGAACTGGAAAATGCTTTTTTATTATCGGTACTATTATCTGCCATGAACTACACTCATTTGTCCTCAAAATTTGGAGGTATGACTGATTTTGCAATTGTTTTCTCTGATTTGCATTAACATTAATAATTAAGTTTGCAAACAGATTAAACATACCTCTAATAAC
The DNA here is from genome assembly GCA_900497675.1 of Arapaima gigas. Taxonomy (NCBI): domain Eukaryota; kingdom Metazoa; phylum Chordata; class Actinopteri; order Osteoglossiformes; family Osteoglossidae; genus Arapaima; species Arapaima gigas. The sequence goes on along the minus strand of UFQX01000401.1, from coordinate 75,653 downwards.
ACACTGCTACACAAAGCAGCAGTTTATCAACTTTATTGCAGGTTTTTGGGACTGAAAATAGCCTGGTACTTAAAAGCATATTAAAATTTATTCTTAGAAGAGCACTTTCAATATAAGTTGTCAATTGTATGCTTATAAAGAGCATTTGAAAAGAAGTTTACACTGCCAGGCAGAGGTGGCTCAGTGAGTAGCTGTCTCACAGTACTAGGGCTGTTTGGGTCTGAGTTTACTTTTTCTCCTTGTGTCTGTGTGGGTTTCCTCTAGGTGCTCTGTTATGCCAAAGGCATGTGTTTCAAGTCATGTGGTCACTCTAAATTATCTGTAATGTACCTTGTGATGGACTAATGTCCCATCCAGTGTGCAGTTTCATAGCCTTGTACTCAATGATTCCAAGAAGGCTATGGACCACCATGAACACACCAGGGTAAAGTAATTAGTGATGATGGATGGATAAATATGGTCAAGGATTTTATTATCTTGTTGCACTGACATATCACTCTGATAAAAAAAGACTTATCACTGACATTCAGTATCCTGCTTTAATTTATTTACATAACAGATTATGGAACATAGCAGGTTTAAGTAAAAATTGATTCCACCTCTATAAAAGCTATAAGACACATATTTCTAAGTAGGAAGAAATGATTAGTTTTTTCTGACAGACTGCATCTTTCTATATATAAATTTCTTTGAAGTGATTATAAACACTATTAAACCTGGGGTCAAATAGTTGTCATATGGCGTGCCAATGGAAACAGATACTGAACATGGCAGTCTGGAAATGACACCTCCTTGGAGAAATGGCCTTTCACTTCACTGCTGGAGAGAAGCCTTGTGGGCAACTCCTCAATTTCCACATTGACAAGGGGACCAGACAGAATTTACCATGCAGTTTATTTTCTCAATTATCCATTAAGTGTAAGTGGCAGAGTTAAGATTAAATATGCTGCAAAAGGAAATGTTATATTCAAACAAATTTCTTTAACTTTTCATGTGATCAGATAGTGTTCAAAGTACAAGCTAATTGTGAGATGACAATCTGGCTTCATTTAATTTCATTTTGATTGGAAAAACGTGTAGCTGACCTGACTCAGCCCGACTCCTGGTGGATTGGTTTTAATTGCTCCATCTGGGATTGTACAAAAAGACATCGTCTCATTCAATATGATTTACTTAAAGGTTTCTGGCTGAGCAATAACAATTGTAAGCATTGTAAAGCAACCAGGATGCACGTCGCTTTATCCAGTGCAGATGACTTTTTTCATATTTACCAGCTGAAGAATACTTCCACATTTTAGCACAGTTACATGCAGTTGTTAAGTACCTGAAATATCAAGCTATTCACAGAGGGGAAAAAAAGACTTTGTCTCAATAGAGTTTCTTTCATGCATTTTTTTCTCCCTTAATGTCAGTTTTTATTTGAGAGATGAACTGACCCATCGTGCTAAATCATTTCAAAAAGTCACAAGGACATTTCTTTCACATAATACAACCCATAATAATAAACAAGTAGATGTTTCTGACTGTAGGCTATTCAGCAACATAATTTAATAGGTAATTGAGAAGCAGGCACCCAAACAGTTTTTGTGGCCCTTATTGACTAATGATATTTGCAGGCCTGTTAGTCAGTTCTTGCCTGGGAAACAGCAGATTTTTTTCCATGGTAGTAAAGTAGGCTTTCCAGGACACTGAAGTAAATAAGTGAATTCAAAGAATTATCGTCACTGCAAGCAAAATCTCATTCCAAAACTAAAACTGCATCCAAAAATACAATGAGCAAAAACACTACAATGATGCTGAACTTGGTTTCAATATTAAATCCAGGGGACAAGATGTATTTGAGTCATCTGCTTTGAATCTACAGGAAATTATGCTGGATAGCGCTTTAATGATGCTATCCCACCACATGTTGTATGGAAGGGCTGAGGCGGAGGAATGGTTCTGATTAGAGCTGATTATGGAAGCTGCCAGGGCTTTGCACAAATGGACCAGCAACTGAGCCAAGTTTTAAACTGGATTCCGATGTGTGTCTGTATTTTATTTACATGTTGGAAGAATAAGGCTTTCTCACTTGACAACCAGATCATCTCTGATCACAAAGGTTGGAGGTATTTGTAGGTGTTTAACAGGACAGGTTTTGGTATATTGGTATATTGGTATATTGGTATATCTGGTATTTACTGTATAGATTTTTCAGCAGAGGGATAAAATTAAGAGGTAAGCATATATGGTGCCATTTATGAAATATCTAACTACGGATAAAAATAAGCCATTATTGCCAAAGAAAAAACAGATTAATTAATTAAATATGTGATTCAAGCATTTGAATACAAGTAAATGCAAAAGGCTTTCATGTACATGTACATTAAGGAGAAGATATATATAAAGAAACGTCTTCAAAAAATTGAAGATGTCAAATTTTTGATTTGATGGAAACATGAATTTCCCTAAGTTTGTCTTGTTTTTTTCATGAATGTCAATTAAAATAGCTTTTGAATTTTGTCTTGTGACAGGACACTGTCTCACTCTGTAATTGTTCATTTAAAGGCAAACTGGTGCTTGACTCGATGTGGAAAGAATCCTGTTTAATCTGGAGTCAGCTGCCATGTCTGGGTGGATTGAGGAAAGACCACTTGAAGGCTTAAGAGAAAGGTTTGGTTTTTGTTTTTCATTATGTTGCTAGTTCATGGTATGACTAAAAGAGTTATTCTTCTAAACCACAGAGAGGAGAGGGACACTTCAGCTTTGTGTTTTTTTCCCACGACTTGAGCATTGCAGTGACTCACAGTCTACGTGTAGCTTTGTGGGCCTCACATGACACTCATAATGACCCCGGAGTAACAGTTCTTTGGACTATTTGTGGGTGTCTGCAATAATTTAATGGCTGAAACATATGAGTGGAGAAGGGTAGTAAAAATGACAATTAAAGTGAGAATTAAATAAATGTGCTTCAGATTAAAACCAGAATTTTCAAATGTCAGAGTTCTTTTTTCATGGAAGCTGTATATAGCTACATTTACATTTACATTTATTTGTATAGCTGACACTTTTCTCCAAACAGATGTAGTACTGAGCAAACAAAATGCATTTCACACAGACCTTTAGATGAAGATACACAAATATTGAAGCACTGACAGGTTGTCTAAAGTTATCATTTTTGCTGGCACAGATTACAAAAATAGCTGTGTGTATAATTGGTAGGAAATAAAAGTGATTGTGACACTGTGGTGCAAGTTTATGGAGCAGTTAGGACATCAAAAGAGAAATAGGTCTGAAAAGTTTTGAGAGCCTTCTTTAATGTTGTAAGAGATTCAACAGTTCCAAAGGAAAGAGGGATCTCATTACATCACAGTGAACCCTATGCCAAAAACCTGCAAAATGTATCTCTAATAATAAAAATATATAATTTAAGCTTGCACTTAAGCAGAGGTGAGCTGTGTCATAATTTGATTGGTAATGCCCAGCATAAACTGAACATGCAGTCATCTTAGACAATAAAACACTTAAGAAGTAGAGGTATTCATTTTAGCAAAATGTAAAGCAAACCTGCAATGAGAAAGTTTTATGCATAGAACAAGTTACCCTTGAATTTTAATTCTGCAGGACTTTCAGATGGGATTTGGAGTAATGTCAAGTAAAGTCCAGTCAAGCTGACTGACATGAAAAGCTTAAGCTAAAGTTACAGGTGCTGAGGGCTGCATGCCCTATGTGGTACAATACCACCCTTCTCCATCTAGAGGTTAAATAAACACCCAGAGTGTTGAAAGGAGTTTTACTGACATTACTCTGACAACCACATATTAGTTTTCTCAAGGTAAGAACACTAAAAACACTTAATTGTTCTCTCTCTCATGTTTATTCAAACTGTCCAGTGTAACCCTCTCAGAAAGTATGTTGCATTTCTCACAAGAAATGCAACATAAACCACTGCTCATATGAATCTATTCAGGAATGGAAGTTAGAGGACAGGCATCTCTGAGGATGATCATGACTGCACAAGAAAACAAGAATAGTCCTGGATGTAAAGCTGCATGTGGAGCCCATGCGAACTGTGTGGCAGTATTTGTAGACTCATGGCCAGATGGAGCAGTCTGGATTGTGATGCATTTCTCTTTGCGAGGCTGCTGCCAGCCTGACTCTGAGCTCTTGCACACCTACAAAAGACTTTGTACAGAAACAAGATACTTGCTAATTACCCAAATAAGAGAATTTCATTTTAAAAAGAGCCACAATGGAAAATAAAAACAACTGATTTTAATTTTCTAACCCCGTAGAGAGAAGACATATTGCTTTGGGGTTGCAGATGGGACACGACCAGCTCTAGGGCACAGGAACCCTTGACAGATGTCAGTAGTTGATGAATATCTGATAAAATAGCAAAAAAAGCTGTGATGATTTTCATAGAATTCCAATGGTAATGATTACTGGTGACAGACTGGTAGGCCAGATAATGGGTAACGGACAACCAAGTTAATACCACAGACATGATCAATCGGACTGTCAGATGTTGCTACATATTCTCAGATGATTGTGTAATGTTTCTGGCTTTTTCACTCAGAGTCATTTCTACAGCTAAATATACATGTATTTGCTTCACATTTTGGCTAATCAATTGAAAATGTGTTGCCAGAGACACTAGGTGGCGCTGTAAAAGCATGAAGCTGCCGTGTTCTCTGACTAAGGATGGAGTCCCTCAGCAGGTGTGTGCCATGATCCAGGATGACAGGATATGTGTTTTTTAATGATGTTCTGCATGATTTCTCTCGAGACCTTTTTTATTTTTGATATGAACCGAAAGCTGTCGTAAAAACTGGTTCAACATTTGAAGAGCCATCCAAAGGCTCATAGCTTGTATACTACATGCACACTTTTCAAATAATGACTTTTTAATTTTTTATATGATCAGGTTTACCTTGCCAACCAAGCATTGCCTCAGTTTTTCCTGATAAATGGGCTAATAATCATTTGTACTAATTTTCAGCATGTTAGGATCTAAACACATAAATAGAGACATGCTGCTGAGGGTAAACCACTGGCTGCTGTGCTATGCTACGCATATTTTCTGCGTAAAAAACCTACTGGACACCAAAATAAAGTTCAAGCCAGTTATAACTAAAGGTCAGATTTCAATCATAGCATGTTGAAGGTGAAGTCCTTCATACACATTTATGACTGCAGCCATCAATATCTAACAAAAGTGAAATTTTTGGTGGAAACCCATAATTACACAAAATTCAGAACTGTGTGAAAAGAATACTATCCATCAGTATTGTGTTTTGCCGAGCCAGTTTAATTAAACTCCAAAAAGCCAAAACGCACACACCCACACACACACACACACACCTGCAAGGAGTAACAGGAGAGGGGTGCTAGAGGGACAATCCAGACTGGGAAAAGGGAGGGGTGACGATTGGGGTGTGTTGGAGGCAGGACCCAAACGGGAAACAGGGTGGGATAACAAAATGTACGTAACACACACATGGCACTGGAGACATTACTAATGTAAGAGTAATAAAGTTTGGTGATATATGGTTTGCTATTACTTTTCACTTTTCCAACTTTTCACTGAACAACAAACAGCACGTCACTGTCTGTGGTGTTCTTGTGTCTGACAGCAATAACAGTTCTTATGTACTAAATTGAAGCACTTTAATGGTAAAACAGTTTTGTGACTGGTGAGTCACCTTTTCAGAAGAAGTGTTCTATAAAGATAAATTGAACTGAATTGAACTGAATTTTACCTTCCACTGCTATGCCTTTTTGAGCTGTGTAGTGCTGGATAAACCAGCTAGTTCTTTCTAAATGTGAATTTTGATCTGAAAAAGCCTTTGTTTTCTCTGGCGTCATGGTGGACAGCGGCTGATGTTTGCACGGCGGGCGGTTTGGGTTCCAGATCTGGCTGCGTGCATAACTAAGCTAGGAGGTCAGGTCTGTAGTGACAATGGACAGCGCGCCTCATCTGTACTGCCTTCATCATACGCATCACACAAACACGCGCGCGCGCAGCATCCCTGGTCTTCCGCATAAGCTGGTGCCTACACACGAAACGCCGCACAGTGATGTTTGAATGATAAGGGTTCATCCGAGGTTACCCTCATCGTCCATGAGTTATGAATTTATAAGGTATCGTGGAATGGGCTCCTTTTGAAGATCTGCCGCGGAGAGGAACGGACAGGTAATATCGAGCCTCACGAGCAAGATGCCGTCAATACACCTACTGCATGGAGCGCGAGCCGACTGTCAGCACTGCATTTGCTTTACCATAGAAAGGGTGCTCTGTATGATGGCTGACAGTGACAGTGGATCCTTTGTGCACATGAAAGCACGGTAGTGTACCGCATAGCAGTACTGTAACAGAGAAAGATCGTGCAAATAAGAATTTTTAACTTGTCGCCATTGTCAATTCTGGACGGCTCATTTTATTCACGTACACATAAAATCGTTATTTTTAACGTTTGCTTGACAACAATGAATGTTGCTGATTATCGTTCGCAGAGACTTACTGTTGAGGCGCAGCATGTTCATGTACTGACGTTCATGGTTATTTCTATAGTTCAACTACTGTCTCCACTACAAAATGGAATACGGTTTTTATTTCGGTAAATCTAATTCATGACCCTTTTATATTCAAATATGACTGCTGCAGGCACGTGACAGCCCAAGGTGTAATGAGAAATAGACTCCATCGCTTTGGGTTATGATGTGTCCTTCAGTGATGGGATGTGTGTAGAAGATTAGAAAAAGATGTGAATAGTGGTCTGGTCCAGAACAACTCTGGCAGATTTTCAGCTCATAATACACATGATTCATAAAACTGTTAAGGTGGATGAAGAAAATCAGCAGAAACAGTGAATGTAGTGGCTTGCTTTTAGCATTGTCTATCTCTTATAGAGCATACATTTGAGCAAAAACAGTCCCTTCAGGCACCTGCAAGTATGGTTATTAGACTAGTGAGAGGAAATCATGGAATTATTAGCCTTCATTTGGTTAACCAAATGGTTAGATCAGCACCTTTACTCAGATTTATCCATTAATACAGTAGGGAATTCTTTCTGTATCAAATTTGAGCAAGTATTTTAACAAAGCATGGCATAACATGAGTGAAGCACTAACCCAGAACTTTCAGCTTGCAAGAAAACAGCTGTAACCAATACACCACCTATAGCCTGTAAAAATAATATAAAACATACATTTCAAGATCAAGTGCCAGTGCTGATTTTTTTAGAGAAAGTTGTAAAGTTACAAAATGAGATGTTGTTGTCTACCTTCAGGTGTTTTCTCAGAGCCTATTTATTATGCATTGTGTGAATGACAAGATGTTTGAATATCTGGATTTTTTTCCTGTATGATTAGTATTAGCTGTAACTTTCTTGTGCACAAAGATTGGTTTTTGATGCTTGCAAACCTCCATTGCCACCTGTTTCTTGCAGATGCATCTCATTCAGCCTGATGTGTTCATTTAACTGAAAACAGCAGATATTGAATTCCAGGAAAGAGGGCCATTTGTCTCACAAGGCCTGTGAATTCATGTTTTGCCTGGGCACTTTTCTAATGCAAGTTTAGATATGTTCATTGATCTCTTGTTTGCAAAGCTAACCGGATAGTTACGTCTGGCACTTATCCAATTTAGTTTGTTTCCATGTGGCAGATTTTACAGCTTACACACATTATTCATACTGTAACCTTTCATTAGAAGTGGTAAAAAGTGGCAAAATTAGGGGGTTGTCCTGCAGTGTAATATACTGAACATGATTTGGGTTTAACAAATTTTTACTATAATACATTTTGCACCATTAGTACACAGGTGGTGATACTGCTCAGAGAAAATAAAAATTAGGATGAGCAAGGTTAAATGATTAAACTGAAATAGTGCATGTTGTCACTAAATAGGCAAGGAACAGTAAAGTTTTCCGGGTATGTGATTTGGGACACAAGCTAGTAGAGGTTATATGTCAATCAGCAGGACTTTAACAGCTGTTCAAACACTACAGGGAAGGGCAGCGCTTCACTTAAGTATACTTTGTAATTAGATGGCTATGGTTTAACGTGGACTGGATCTCTGCAGTGGAATTTAGGCTAAAACCTCATGAATCATTAAATGGGGAACAGGAAAACTGAAATGAAAAGGAAAATATGAGCCAGTGACACATTAATAGATGGAAAACCACCAGGCTGAACATTAGGGTGCTTAAGGTGTTTTCACAGGACTAAACGTTTCTCTCTTGTTTTGTTTCTATGTACCAAAGCTCTTGGTTTGAATTCACTGATGATATTTAGTGTAGAACTGTGGCATATACATCACCCAACTGACACAAACAGGACAACCTTTCCTTGTTAAATATTCTTTTGTAAATGTGGTTGGAAATATTGCCTTTGACCTGACTTAAACTGTTTGGACTGGGAACTGCTTTGTATTTAACTTTGCAGATTATTACTGAAAAGGATGAAATTACCACTTATTGGCTTTACTTTGACCTTGCAATGGACTGGTATCCCTCCCAGGGATAATTTCCTAGCCCACTGTCCAGTGATTCTGGGATAGGCTCTAGAATGCCGCAACCCTGACCAGGACAAAGTGCTTAATGATAATCAAGATCAGTTTATTTTGCTTAATTATGCTTTTGCAGTGATTTCGATACTAAGTATCTATAAAATGCAGCCTTAGTTGGCCTGGTGTGATAATAGGTGGGGCAGACAGCAAGAACCTCATACTAGTCTGATATGTACCTCTGATTTAAAATGTGATTGATTGAAAAGGATCACCACTTTGCTTGAAATCTGAAATGCTGTTATTACCTCCTCAGCAGCTGGCTCAGTTTGCAGGAATGCAACATTGTGACCTGTATATTGATCCAAAATCAGTTCTAAGAAAAAAGTCGATCAGTTTAACCAAACAAGTTTTTGGTTACTCCTTACTTTTTGCTAGTCAAAGAATATTAACCCTGAGTGACGTTTTTATGTTCATCAATTCTGTTTTAGTTTGTATTTGATAATCCTTTGTACAAGAAAAAAGCCAGAGATTTCCTTTCAAATCATCTGTTCCTAATACAAATTTAAGCAAAAGTTACAGAAGCATAAGCTGATCCACAGGGGTGAATACACTATTAATATAAAACAGAGAGAAGCCTTGCTGACACATTCAACTGGGTTCCACAAGATTTTTTTGGTCCTGCTAAGGTTTCAATGCACATTATTTGCTTTTATCTGCATTTCTCTTCAGGCAGGGGGTAGTGTTCTGACTTTGAGATGTGTGGTAACTCACCCAAGTACCAGTATTACAATAAAGGCCATTATTACTGTTTGCCCTGAAATTAAAGTTTATTACTACACTATAAAATAGGAGTTTTAAGAATCTAAAAATTAAATATATCTAAAATGTTTTATACATTCTGAAAGATATGAAAATGAAAATTTTAGTTTTCTCAAAACCCCTCTTTATTAAAAACTTAAAAGCATGTTTTTGGACTGAGGAAGGAAACTGGAGCATTAACAGGAAACCCACTTAGACACAGGGAGAACATACTAATTTTTCCTGAGCATCTGAGGCACTGTGAGTTGACAGCACTGCCCATTGTGCTACCCAGTGTTAGTAATACATTAAAAAAATCATAAATAAGAAAATACAATTAATCATAAAAAAGATTATAATTTCAACCACTATATGTAGATGTTCCACCTTGACCTATCACTGTCACATATAAATAGCAGAAGGGCAGGTGTTTACTGCCATCCAGCAGGCCTGTGTGTAGATTCATTAGAGGATCAATAGCCCTGCGGGTGGAGGGATACCTCCAGTGCAGCACTTTGTGTTTTCTGGAGGGTGGTTTACTGTTTGCCACGGTTCTAATTGCTTCACATTTACGTGGTATTACCTCTGGCTCACCCTCCTCAAATGACCAGTTTCCATTGCAACAAAGATTCTCTCCAGATACATTTCAACAATTCACACCATCTTCAAAAGTTGAGGTCACATGGGCCAGACCTTGTATCGCCTTCTTCTTTTATCCAAAGCAGCATACTATTTAACAGATGTACAGTATATTTTCTGACATCTTACTGGGGCAATTCAAATTAAGTGCATTCCCTACACTGGGGCCCTTCCAAGGACTTCATCTGGAACCCTTCAGGTTACAAATCTATCCCTAAACACTATGCTACCCACTGCCACTTTAATATGATACACAAGTGCCTAATGCAGGAAATTAAATAACATATCCTGACTTGAAAAGTTTATTGTTATCTTCCTCTGTAAGTTTGGTTGTTCTGCACCAAGGAAAACTAATAACAAAAGGCTAACTGGCATTTGTCCATGAAAGAGAATTACCCTTTGCCTCATTTAAATTTTAACTCAGAACAGCCGTTAGTTTGTTCCTTATAAACCTCACAAAAACATGAAGAATTTAAATAGCTCTTTGTGAAGTTTAGCATCAAAATACCCTGTGAAAATGCATATGAACTGTACAGAACAAAGAATTTTCCCATCCTCCATGACCATAATGTTTGGCAGAACAACAGTGAGTGCAGGGGAAACTTTACAAAAAAGCTTGAATTTGCAACTAAAGTGATGATTGATGGCAGAAAGGCTGTTAAGGCTAAAATGTGCTGGTCTGCTTTATACGTCACTTTTAAGATGATCTTAAGGTATACTTTACCAATGAATTGTCATATCATTCCTGTTTATATAATTCATATTTATAAAGTTGATGTAAATGTTGCTTTATTGGATAATTTTAAAGTTCATTAATGCAGTTTTTGCTTTTTTTCATTTTTGTTACTTATATGGTAAGACAGTTCGCTTCTGCATATTAATTAACATTATTCAATAAAGTTAAGATTAAAAAAATCTGTTAAGGTGAAGTGGTGGGAGTTATGTCTCGATTGTTTCACAGAATCCCTAATCTGTTCGAGGAACTACGTGGAAGAGACTACAGGGGCTCACTCAGGAACACCCTTCAGATGGCAGGTAAGAGCTGTCAGAAACTGCCTTGCCCTTTTAAAAGAATTTTTGTTTTTGTTTTTTCAGGAGAATGATTGCATAAAACTATGGTTACATGCTGTACATGTACTGTAAGGAAGTGGGTAACCTCCAGTTCAAGGAGTAGCGATTCTCTCTTTTGTGCCTTAAATAAAGGAACTTCAAATGCAAATACTCAGTTGAAGAAATTGGAAAAATTAATTGAAGAAATAATTTAGTCTAAAAATGTTTTTTTTTATATAGTTGTCTCACATTTCAGGCTTTTCTGCTGTTTGGGTATTGGTGAAAAACTGGGAGGTGACTGAACGAAGCATTTGAACGATCTCATGCTGCATGTCTGTTTGACAGTGTTTCCACTGTGTATTCATCAGCATGCCTCTTCAGCCTGTTCTTCTCTAAGCCTCAGTGTCACATAGGCTCCCACCCAGTTTTGAATCACACTGTTTTTAATCACATTTAATGAGCTTTCACTGCACATTTTAGGAACTATGAGATGTTTAATTCGCTGCCAGTGTGGCTGTGATTATTCCCTATGGGACCACCTCCAAAAAACATACTGTCATTTTATCTTGGTAACTTTTTTCCTGGCTTTTCCTCCCTTGGCATGTATTGGGTGGGTGGGGGGGTGGCCCTCGCCTGCCATCTGGACTAAGGCCATTTCAGAACCCCTTTCCTTATTCCTATAGAAATGATGGAAAGGCAGCTGTTTGCACAGAACACAACTCTTTAATCCTGCTGTGCTTTGTTCTGCATCAGCCCTTCTTTAGTTTCTCCAAGTTTTCATCACCTTTTATTACTCTTCCTCAACACCCATTTCTGTTACTGATGGTTTTATTCAGAGTGACCCACATGCAGTATGCTTTGTGTTCCCCCAAATTTAGTAATGGTTAATTACAATTATTATGTCCACACTTGACAGGCAGCATTCAGATGAACTCAGGAAGGCTCAGCACACACACCCCCTTCTTTTCTATTTATGAACTGCGTGCTTCTAAAGAGAATGCAACTATTTTCCCAACTGACTCACAGTTCTACAGATGCCAGTGTTGCTATGCCATGAATTTGTGTTTCCTGAATCTCCTCATCACAGCAAGAATTCAAATACAGGTCCCCATCACAGGATACATCATGTTCAGTTATTTACTAGTGCATCAGTTGGGAGGTTGATTACACTGTACTTTATGGGTACATTTATGTCGAAGAACCCTGGGATTTATGATCTTACATTGCTACCCAGTGCCTTACCCAATGTGCAGCTGTAAAGTTTCTGTTTCCTTTGTGGGAACTTTATTTTGTTATTTATGAGTTATTTGTATGTATGTATGTATGTATGTATTTATTGATTTAACTCTGTTACATGTGCAATGTGTCTTGTGTGTCTTATGTCTTATGTGCTCTGATTCAAACTGCTGTACAAGTAAATTTCCTAGCAGTAATTATTAAGGGTCTAATGTGATCTATCTTAAAAACTGAACAATTGCTTTCTTTTTCAGACTCAGGCAATGAAACAGAGAAGTGTCCTCTGCTCCAAACACACACCCTCAGGGAGTTTGAGCAGGTGCGTCACCTGCATGGGTTTTCCAGGACCAAACCTTGCACTTTTTTTGCTCTGATTTGTGGGCTGATTTGGGGGAAGGCTCCTGCTAAATGAATAAATGTAAAATAATGTGAATCTGGCACCTTAAATGACTTAAGATACGCTAACTATGCAATGCTGTGTTGTCACTGTTTGGATACGTGTTTGGCAGTGTGTCTGTTTCCTACACTGTATGCACAAATCTGTTAGTTAGGTCAGACAGATTCTAAGAATCTTGTGTTTTTTCATGAACAATATAACCCAGTTCTTTTTCCTCTCTATGCTGTGTAGCTCAACAAGAATTTTTCTCTTTTTTTAATGCTGGTCCATATGCCATAATGCATAGAAGTGGTCCCTTGCTCATTGGGAGGTGACATCTCTTCTACATTCATGCATTTCCAAGAAATGTGCCACACCAGACTGTTCATGAAATTAATTCAACATTGTTGCCTTGTGGCTGGTCAGATTCTGTGTTGTAGGAAGGGGTTCAAGAAGGGGATCAGACTTGTTTCTGACAGCACTCCTGAAAAATAGTGCAGGGCTGCGGGTGGTAAGTGGATGAGGTGTAATGGGATCTGGCTCGGTTCGCTGGGCCCACCGGCTGCAAGGCTCCGAACTTACAGGAAGTCATGAATCAAACCGCTTGTAATGTAGCAGAGCCATTGTGCTTTTATTCTCTTTGAAGTATTTCTGGCTTTTTTGAGTCAGGAAGGGGATGACGGATGGTCCAGGATAAAAATCAGCTCGCTTATTGTATAGATCCATGGGGACTGAACAGCTTCCATTTTAAAAATTAAATGAGCATTAAACCATATCTCTTTTCATATAGATGTTTTCTTTCTACTAATAATGAATTACTATTGAATTACAACATAATTTAATTTACTGATCTTGCTTTAGGTTATTTTTTTACCTTAAATTTGTATTTACAGTATTATGACTATAGCTTAATAGGTATTAAGGATTTTACTATAACTTGTCAAGCACTGCTCAAGGTAGAGAAATATCATAGATTTTGAGTCAAATTAAGCAAATTTCACTCATTCTTCAATTGTTACTCTTTCATGTGTTGCTGAGATTGCAGTCCAATTTCACCCAAGATGATAATTTAGCATGCTGAATCTGGTGTGGGCATGGTTTTTTATAACTGAAGAGCAGAACCAATTTTGTGACCAAAGTCTTGCTCTCTGCAGTATAAAAAGACACAAATTTGTTCTACAAAGTGAAAATACATGTGAAGTCTTGGCATGTGGGTAGGATACTTTGACAGCCTTTAATCTACAGTCAGTTAATTTGTTTGTGTCAAATCAAAGCCTTGATCTCAGCCTCTAGCCCCTATGTTCACTCCAGCTGGTATGTGGGAATTCAGAGCCATAAGGTCTACATTCCAGTTGTGTTGATTTATACAGCAATCTTCTGTTTTCACCCAGAAATTTAACATGCCAAAGTAGCATTCATTTCTGCCTAAGAAATCAGTCTTAAAGGGGAAAACAGAGGGAAATCATAAAATTAATTTTCAAATAATTTTCAGTTATTTGGGAAATTAGAAGCATATGTTGGCTATAAATATAATGCATAAGGGCTACAAAATATGTTAATTATCATAATGAGAAGTAGAATGTGGCATAATTTTGCTTATTAGAGCACTGTGACCAAATTGCAGAAATTAATTTGTGGTGTTGGCATATACCGCTATTCTTTTCCTGTTTTTTTTAGACTACGCTTGTTCTGTTGCTTGTAGATGGGCATGAGCTGGCTTGTGTGTTGGTGCAGTGCCTGAGCTACAACTCTGTGTTACAAATATACCCATAACCTGTCAAAAACATCAGTAACTGCACAGAGAACATTGTCATCATCCTTTGGTTTCCAACAGATGCTCAAGGTACTCAGGTGGGGCTGATGAGCTTTAGTTAACATGCACCATATCGAGACTTCAGCTGCACTGTACTGAAAAACAAGGTGACATAGCTATACTTGTTCTGCAACATTCTTCCAATATCAGTGCTTTTCTCTTCAATGGTCTTTGGGGATGTTGTAGCAAGCAAGATTCTGGGCGTCCGTGGCTTGCTGTGTGAGTGGGGCTGGGTCTGGTGTCCTCATTTTGTCAGATTTATGCAAAATCTAGAGCTTCTTTTTTGGTACCTACTACTTGGTACTGAATCCTTTGTCAGCTCTCACAGGCTAACTGCTAACATATGTGCACAATAATCTCACGCAAACATGGTATTTTTCTTCCACTTTTGTTAAAATTTGCTTTGATTCACATGTTGTTATTCCATGACTGGAATGGTATTTATACTGTTTATTTAAATCGCTATTAGTTTAAATGCTTAATAGGGGCCTGGAGTTTACAAAACTTAGCTTTACTTGAAGGAAGATGCTAGACTGGTCAAAAACATCTCTAGCGCCACCAAGTGGAGGACATTGCAGTAGCTGGAACATTGGTCTGCTGTATGGCAGCAAAACATTAAAAGATTTAGCAAAGGGTGAAGTAATCCCACACAACTGACAGATAGAAAACATGGTCTGTGGACTGTCCTAATTGTTATGGAAAGCAAAGAGATGAGTGAACATTCGGTATCATGCAAAATTTAAAGTGGTAGTTGCATAAGATTATAGTTTCTGTTGTCAGATGGAGTTTAAAAATAAGACCTGATGTGAGTGTTTTATTCTGGCCTGTGAAACTCAGACATTGTGACAGGTCTGTTTTTACCTGCCTATTACAAAGGTTCATGTTAAAATCAAACTGGGGTGTTTCACATCAGCATGCTGTGAATCATAACTCCTCAGGAAATTGGGTAACGGTCAATGTGTGATAATTCTAACGCAAAATTAAATGTTGTTCTGTGCTAGTGTTTTTATGGGAAAGATTATAAACCACCAAGGAATGAATATTTCTCTTCATCATTTCAACGTCTGGAATAATTCTGAAGTAATCATGAAGCAGATGTCACGCCCCCGGCTCCGGACTCCGCCCCTCCTGATTCCTGATCACCTGCACTTGCATCCTCTTAAGCACAACCTATTTAGATCGGCGCTTGCCGACAGACCAATGCAAAGTATTGCCCCATGGTTCATGTGTGCGTACTGAGCAGTCATCTTCCCAGTCTTATTTGTTACCGACCTTTGCCTGTACCTGATCACCGGTTTAGTCTCACCCTTTACTGTTTGTCTGCCTGCACCGAGTTGTTTACTGGACCCGAACCTCGCCTGCTTTGTGACCACGACTTAGGAACGCCCCTTGCAATAAACGGAGTTCGTCGCATTTGTGCCTGCGCACGTCTGCTTATTCTCTTCAACGTGACAGCAGAACACTTACTTGGGTTTGAAACCCATAAACAGAATATAAAGGTCATAAAACTGACCATTTACTATGTTACCATTCAAAATGGCCTTAAATATTGTGGAAACATAAAAATTAGAAGATTTAATGAAACATCAGTTTTGAACATGGCCATTAGAAGTACCTTCTATAGAATGCTTCACAGTTATAGCCAGAATTTGCAGTGTTTCACAGAGTGTGCAGTTTAAGGTAAAGGTTGGTAGGTTCTTCCAAACATTTTGAGGAACTAGCCACAGTTCTTCTGCAGACTATGACTGTCTCTGCATGTACTCCCAGACTGACTTGATCATGTTGAGATCAGAGCTCTGTGGGGACCATACCATCTGTTGCAGGATTCCGTCTTTTTGCTCAAGATAGTTCTGTATGATTGAGATTGGGTGTTTGAGGTCGTTCTCAGGCTTCAGAATGAATTGGGAACAATCAGAAACCTCCCTGATGGTAGATAAGAATCTATCTGTACTTCTCAACAGACATTGAAGTTGCATGCCCAAGACTTTTGCACAGTACTGTACATGCCTCTAGGCCTCATGCATTTTAAATTTTTATGTTTTAATATTGCTACAGAGTAATAATTTTTTCTTTCAGTGCCACAGCAAAGTATTCTTTAGTTTTTATTAAAAATCAGAATTTTCCTTAAGTAGCTAATGCTTTAAAGTGACTTGACCTTATGCAACTGTATATACCTCAAACCAGTGATTGTGACCCAGAGATTGATGCACCCCAGGAAGTAAAGATGATTTTAGGTGAATATCCATGAGATGTTATAAAACACTTTGCATGAAAACTAAGGAAATACAAAAAAGGATTAGAACCAATGGTATAATGCCATGATAGTTGAGTTGGCATCACACTCAACAGATCTTGTAACAGTGAATATGCTTCTCATTAATAACTGGCCCCAAAGTCAGAATCATGTTTGCTTTGTTAAAATAACAATTTGGGTAATTACTTTATCCAGGGAAGGCAGCACACATCTGTACTAAATTTACATTTAGCTGCCCTTGTGTTCTGAATCATGACATCGCTCATGAAAATGTCAGGCTGTTAAAGTTGACTGATGGGGATACTTTATTGAAATGCTAAAAAATTGGCAGAATGTTTTAATACAAAATTTAAAGCACACTGATTTGCATTCTAGTGTACATTATTTAAAAAGTCAGTCATAGCAATGGACAGACAAACAGACATGGAACTAGTGCTTAGTCACAGTTTGTTGAGAAATTAGATATTTTCCATCAAGTAAATTTAAATTGTGGTTAATGTACAGGAAAAATGATTATTCACATTAGTTGGTATTACATGGTTAAAGAAGAGGGGTTGCTGTAGAATATTTTTGCTTAGTCTTCAGAGTGCCAAAATGCTACCTAAAATGTTCATTGCCTGTATCGATGAATATTGTAAGGATTTACTTAACAGAAGCAACTCAGTACAAAACATTTAAGTATACTGAGGATTACACTATAATATTTTAAATCCTTTCTGATGTATTTCACTCGGTGTCCATGTTTTACATGCTAAGTCATACAAATTTGTCTATTGTAGCAGTTCTCTAGTTTAGTATTTTTTCTTACATTATAAGGCATGTAGTAATTAAGTGTAGTCATGTTATTCTGTATGGTTTTATATGAATGCTTGTATGCCATAAATTTGTTTTTGTTGTATACACAAAAATACATTTCATCCATTAGGACTCTTGGAAATAACTTCAGATTCCTGTTAAGAACTTATATTACAACATTTCAACTTCCCTTGTAAAACAATATGCAATATTCCAATTTTAGGTCATTAAGTGGTAAGGAAAGTCACTTGGTTCATTATTTCTGTTTAATACAAAGGTTCATGAATGCAGTCCAAGAAGCTCCATCATTTCAAGTGAGAAACAAGATGCAATTAAATAACATATTTTCAGACTATTGTTTCTGTTACCTAAATGTTACCATTTTACTACATAATAAACACCAGTCTGCAGTCATGCAGCTGGTTGACACACATCTAATCATTGCAACTGATTTATAAGTTTATATGTCACACTTTTAATGGACGAATATACAGACCAAGGACTTTGATATGGCATGTTGTAGAAATTCCAACAGTTACTGATCCTGGTGTTACATGTACCAGTGAATTCAGCACCACTCTAAGGCTATTTCAAATCCATCCATCCATCCATCCACCTATCAATCCATACATGCATTCTGTATCATTATCCACTTGTCCAAGTCTTGATCACAGAGCTCCAGATCCTGTCCCAGAAAGGGCAAAAGACCAGGGTACACCATGGATGGAACTCCAGTGGGTCACAGAACAATCACACATACTAATTCATGCACAATTATACACATTAAGGGGAATTTAGAGTTATCAGTTCAGCTGACTGAAACTGACTGTGAGAGGAAATCAGTAGGAAATTCATGTGAACATTAAGAGAATGCACGTTATGAAAAAATGTCAGTGTTTTGGTTACACATGCAAATGTACCAGGCAGCAAAACAATGACTGCAAAAGCATTAAAAAGATGTTGAATTAAAGTTGCATAAGCTGCTAAGTACAGCCTTATATCTTTGCTTATTTATAGACATAGAAGCTGCTTTCTGTTCTGATGTTTGTGAATTATATAACAACACTGGAATTGCATAAGCTGAAATACTACAAGTATGACAGTTATCAGGACTTCAGAACCATGATGCTGAGTACTGTGGTTTTTGTTATTGCACAAATGTGTGCCCTATGTTCACTGCTACATACATACATATGGAAGGATCAAAAGTAATAAATCTGTATACATATTTCTTGCTGTCAGAAAGGTTTACATGAATATAGTATACTGCTGATGGTGTAAAACTCATCCACTTACAATGGTTCTTACAGGCTTACCAGCTACTGTTGTAATTTGAATTATATGTTGTTGCTTCATTAATACAGAAAAGGCTCAAAATGTTTTATGGCAGCTAGAAAGTATGTTTACATAAAATGCATAAACTTTCAAAAGCTGGACAGAATTCTGCCCAATAAAATCCTAATTGTAAATTTGGTATTTTATAGTTTCTATAAAGCACTTTATTGTTTAACAAATCTGTATAATGTTTCATAACGTGGTGTTTTATAATTGACACTAATTCTTTTTAAAACTTATATCTTTTTACCTTTTCAGAAGTTAATCGTGTAATGTGTTTTGTTCAGTGACGTGATTGATGTGATCAGGAATAATGTTTGAAAAGTGGCCATAATTTTCTAAACATCATTTTTTGTTTTGCACAAAGCTTATAAGTATACAGGGTTAAAAAGTGAATTCTTTTACATTTTCCTTCACTATGAATTTTACATCATTATTGTTTGTGATCAAGATGTAGACCAAACTTGTACCCTTGAGAGTCAACTAGATCAGTCTCTGTTACTGTTCCTGAGTACTACTACTGATGAATTAGTACAGGTTGTCACTGTATTTTAGCATCAGTGGACTACAGTAGACAAATTATTTCCCTATTTCAGCAGTAGGTAATGCAGTGTTTAGTGCTGTCATCTTGCAATCAGGTTCCCAGATTCAATCCAGCTCCTGCAACACTACCTTTGATCTAGGTACTAATGCTGAAATGATATAGCAAGAACATCCTAGGGTATAAATGGGTATATCATTCTAAAGTAGACCATTTTTTCCCAGAGTGACAACTCTTTAATTTTACTGTAAGTTCA
The DNA here is from genome assembly GCA_900497675.1 of Arapaima gigas. NCBI lineage: Eukaryota > Metazoa > Chordata > Actinopteri > Osteoglossiformes > Osteoglossidae > Arapaima > Arapaima gigas. The sequence continues at coordinate 56,069 of UFQX01000401.1, read as the reverse complement.
GGGTAACTACCTTGCTCAAGGGTGTTACAGTAGAAGGTGGATTTCGACCATTGACACTCAAGATACAACAACTCTGACCCCTATGCTGCCTGTTTAAGAACCATTTATTTTGCATGATTATATAAAGATTAACAGACATTGCCATATTTTCACATAGAATTGAGGTTCTTAGTTGTTTACAAAGTTTAAAAATTTTATTGAACAGCTGACAACACCAGGGTTGCAGCCCCATTTTGTCACAATTTTGAGACTGCAACATCCCATTAGAGAAACTTTGAAAAGGTTATGGGGTTTTCTGCTCTTTGTGTTCTCTGACAACTGTTTATAAACACCAAATTCTGGCAATGGAATTTCCTCCTCACTTCTCTCTGTCCACACACATATGGGATTTGTTTATTTTCACTCATTTTCAAAAGTGGAGAATCATGTGGAAGTGTATATGGTCCATGAAAACGTCCCAAAAATTAGCATCACAGTAACCACAGAGTCAGCTGACCATGTTACTGCTCCCAGCAGCCTGTTCTGTTTGGCTGAAGGACATGTTACAAACTGGGCAAAATGCATACAAGATGGATTCAAACCAGATAGTCTTTGCTGATATATTTGCCCCATTTCCTGATTTGTATTGAAATGTATACACTTACAGTATAGCTGTAATTTCTGAATGTTTATGCATGTGGCAGTTTACTCTTTTTTTAGAACGGTAGAAAGGAACTGGGAATGAATATGATTACCTTAATTTTCCTTTCGCTACATAACAAGAATAAATTTTAATATTACATCTATAAATAAGGTTAAGAGATGTGGCAGGAAATCAGTAAATGCAGATTATCTGACCGACTGTCATGGGTCGACCAGGACACAGACGCGTGCAGAACTGTAAGGTCGAAATCCGTTTAATGACAGAGGTAGATCCAGAAACGTAGTCAGCAATCGGGCGTGGGTCAAACCGGGAATCAATCCGAAACAGTTGACGAAACAGACAAGGAGTAAACACAAGACTAGGTCGTGGAACAGAAACAGTCGATAGCCGGAGTCACACACACACTAAACATGACAACACCTCACAATGACAGGTTGTACGGCTCAGGTACTTAAAGGGTTAAGTTAACCAAGAACAGGTGCGATGAGCCAATGACAAGAGGAGGCGGGACAGGTGTCAGGCGCTCGGACCTGGGGCCGTGACACCCACACAGTAATTAAATGCTCCGGTTACGTTTTTGATGATTAGTGATTAGTTGCAGGTTAATTTGGTCTGCCATGCCATCTGACAATATTATTTTTTTATAATTATCTGAGACATTTGTCCAAGGCAGTTTAAAGTGTTAGATGCTGAACTTCACTATGATCGCAATGCAGTAATAATTCTGGGTAAATACCTTGCTCAAGGGTACTATAACAGGAATAGAGATTCAAAACAGGGCCTGTCAGATTGCAAGGACACATTCAAAATGCTACCAGCGTCCCTCATATGTATGGTTAGCAGAAGTTGGAGTGATATAAGGACCTAACATTACAAATGAGTCACAGATGAGTTCACAAATTCTCCAATATGGGAAATAGCTGTGGTCCATTGTAACCATCAAGCTCTGTACCACACCACACCACACCACACCACACCACAAACCCTTCCATCTTATGGAGATCCCTAAGGTAAGTAAGTTTTGTAAACCCTATAATGGTGTGTTTAATTACCACAGTGCCTCTTTGAGCTGAAGTAGGGGTGAACATGAAGGATTGCTCCTCACTTCTGTGGAATTGTTGTGGAGCACATGCTAATACCATGCTTACATATAGGGAGCTCATAAGAACAGGTACATGTCTGCATTAGTATCAGTCCCATAAAGAGTGGTTTTCATTAGCTGTCAATTTGAATATTTGGTTACAAATGACCATTATGTTCAAATGCATAAGTATTTATTTTAAATTTTTACATTAATCTATTATTTAAACACATGTAAATGTTCTGAGTTCTGTTGTTTTATTGCAGCCTCCTGTGGGTATTAAAGAGATGCCAAAAAAGAATAAACAGTTTGCTCCTGCTGATTTCTGCTCTATGCAATAAACTCAGTCTTCATGTTACAAATTTTCAAAGACACAATCATTTTCCATTTGTTTGTTTGTTTGTTCATTTACTATGATATTTTCTTCACTTGTCTCTTCAGAGGTTTGTCTGTGGAGCAAATGTCATGTGTGATTCCATACCGCAACATTAATTTGCACTGAAATGCTCCCTGACACAACAGGAGTGCAGAACTGCCTTCATTCATCTCACTTCCACAGTGTTTACAGCTCCTGTCTGGTGTTTCTATTTGTTGCTAAATAGTATAAGATGATGAATGGGGCACATTTATGGGAAAAATTATTTCTTTGTGGGTTTATTTTTATTTTCATTTTATTATAAATTTATTTTAATGTAGCTTGAAGTTTAATAAAAATATTAAAATGAACATCTTACAGCCCCATGCCCTGTATTTCTATGATAAGCTGTGGAATACAGCAGCACTACATAGGTTAAGAGGTTGAGGGAAAATGATGCTGAATGAGGTTAATGAAAATTGACTAAGGTCTTACAGAAATACATCTTTACGTGAGGTTTTTACGAAACCTAGTACAAGGGACATCAATATTATTTTTTAAATTTATTGTGATGTAGGTGTTTGATATATGAACAAATTAGGTTATAAACAGATTTTGAGCCCAATTGTGTTTGTAAGTTAAAGAGCCAGCCTACATAAAGTGTCGTACATTAGATGTACATCATATAGCTGGAGATGCTTGTGGCCACTTATGGCACTTGTGATGATGTCACTTGTAACCTCTACCTCTGGATAGTGTCCCTGTTCTGGGGTTCTTCTGAGGAGGAAAAGACATTGCTTATAGTGCAACCATTTGTAAGGGAAACAGTGGAATGATGTAATCCCCTTGGCAATAGGGTAATTCAAATCACTGCTGTCTTGGATTGAGTGTATCTCTGTTTAAATAATTGATTGTAATTCTAGGACTTAATGGATGCTTTGACTTGGACTCTTCCTGTTTTAGTACCATTTTCCATTCAGGTGATTTTCCTATCCCCATAACTGTGTTCTTTCACTCTTAATGAGCTAATGCAGGAGGGTCTTATGAAAAGCTGTGTTTGTAAGTGTGAGCATAGAAAAAATCTAAAGATTAACTAACCTGTCCTGCCTCCTTTATGTCACTTCAGTTGGCTGCCTCTTGCCCCCAGCTGTTGTTCTTCAGTATCGATTAGGTGCATTAGCACCAGTCTAGCTGGTCAGATGTCACTGATGTAGACATGGAATCAATCAAAAGATATAAGATGTAGTCACATAAGTGCTATTTACTGTTTATCTAAAGTGATATTGTTCTATAAACTCTAATGACTGCAAAATGCTGCCCATTTTCAAACAAAAATGCAAAATACATTGAATTACAGTTTTAATGTATGAATCATTCTTTTGAGGCAATTTTTCATGCCAACTAGATATCTAGTCAATACTAAACTATAATTAAAATAAATGTACTGTTTGTATATTTTTAGTTATGTTTTTCCCCTCATGACTGAGAGTTGGAATTAAAAATTGTAGTCATGCACTGTTTATGGTGAATCAGTAAGGTAAGGTATGTGGACCCGCTGCACTGGTAGACACTGCAGAAAAGTTACTGGACACACTAATGGGGGACCATTGGGCAACTTGGAGCTAAACTGACAGCAGAGTTCTACCCTTTAACAGCAAATTTTTATTGAGGCACATACTGTGAGATGATAGAGACATTAAAATTATGAGCTCTCTGTTAGGGTAGGGAGATAACTGTATATTCACTTTTCAGTTCAGCTATATGTGACCAGACATTAGAATGACTGTATAGGTCAGTATGTCACAATGTTATGTTTAAAAATATATTGTACCAGATTTTCAAAATAGAGAATAAATGGTTTGATGGTCAACAAGATGAAACCCAAATTGCTAAAAATAAATTGGTTAATTCACATTTTTACAGTGATTGATAAAATGATTTAAAGTGATCAAACTCATAATTTAAAAAGAATTTGTATGCTAATGTTTCAGGTTTGACATGAGACTTAAACCATTTTTGGATTAATCATTTGGTGGAAATTTGAGGACCTGGATGATTCATAGCGCTCACATCTTGTACAGCCATTGCTCACTGCTCCACGTTCAGCCAAGTGAGGAAGCCCGCTCTAGAATATCCAATTCGGGCTGGGAGTTACAGTCTAGAGGTGACGTCTGACTAAAAATAGTCCATGTTTCCGCCACTCTAGTTTCTAAATGTTGCCTTTATATTTTGCAAACTCCTCAGATAAAAAGTACAATATTACTGTAAACACCTAGGGACAATTTTTCTGTCATTCTTTTAGCTATGGTTTATAATTTAGCCAGATATTAACCTGAAACAAGTCTCATGGCTTTTCAAACTTTGTTATATTCTTTGAAGTTTCCAGTTTAAAAAGCACCTGCGTTTTAAACAAAACCCAGTTGCTAAGTCTCTTAGAAATAAAATAACTACCACGAGAGCTTGCATTAGGTGAGGTTTATTTTGAACCTACATATTGTTTATCTTAAATGTAAGGAGAGAAGGTTTGCAGTTCAGATATTTTTAATATTCAAAACCTTTTACTATGTATCTTGTTATATAGGAAATTCTGACATAAGTTTGAACCTAAGGCAAGGTAATATATTTAAAGACATTTCAAATTTTAAGGCACCTGCCTTAATTTTTTAAAAGTAAATAGAGGGCTATACTGTTGTTTTATTTCAGTTTTAATCTTTATGCAGTGTTCTGAGAAACAAATATACATCAATATATCAACAGTGGAATAACAGATGCAAAAGTCTAGTATAGATGGCTTATGTTTTTTATCATAAAGATAAACAGTACCAGGTATATTGAGAAAAATTTGAGAAAAATTCTTCTCCCCAAGCATCAGGATGATCTAATTTATAGGGCTATTTAGAATGGTTTACTGGTGATTTACTGCTAGTAGCTCTGAAGCCAAACATTTACTGAGCATATAGTTACTCTGAGTAAGGGTTTCAGGTAAATTCATGTAAAATGTAAGTGGAATTTGTGTTTTATAGCGTTACGTTTGGTGTCATATAGGTCACTGTGTCCAGCTGCTTATGACAAACCCTGGATAGAGCTTCTGGTCATTAGACTCTGGAGACTGTCACAAGACTTTTCTCTTTGCGCCTTTCCAGAGCATTGTGGTCTACTACAAAGCAGTCTGTTAACTTCCCTGCCAGACAAAGAGAGAAATAGAGCAAGATGGACAAGGACCAAGAGAGATTACTTATGCCGGACAACCTCCTATATTAAACATGCATTATCTTTGAGCCAATAACTTTCTCACTCCCAGCTCCCCACTGCCCATCCCCCAGGCTCTATTCCCCTCTTACCCCCACTGAACCAGGATCATGATCGCCTTACACATCTCTGGCGTGTGTGTCCCCATTAGCTCAGGATTCCTGAGATACCTCCCTGCAGTGAGAAAAGTTGAGTGGCTGTTGTCTCACTGATAGTAGCACACCATGGAGCCAGATGAGACAGAGCTCTAACTAGAAGCACCCCCAGGCCTCCCTGCCACGCTTGTTATTTTAGAGCCGTGTGTGGTGAAGATGTTCCTGTCATAGCATCTAAGACATGTTTTAGTTTTAGTGTTCAGCTACAACATGTAGCGCCATAGCCGCTATGTAGTAGGGTTCAGGGGCATCGTAATGCCCCCTTGCTAGTGGACCTATAATGTCTAACACTTATCGTACTCTGTCACAGCATCTCAATGACCTCAAGAAAGAGAACTTCAGCCTCAAGCTGCGCATCTACTTTCTGGAAGAGCGGATCCAACAGAAGTACGAGGAGAGTAGTGAAGATGTCCACAGGAGGGTGAGTGAGGGTTGGATGCCAGATCTTAGTGCATTTCTGCATAGTGCAACATACACATACTATGCATTCAGGTTGAGTTAGAAGGGTTTGTTTTCTTGAGAAAAGTAGCATAGTGGCTATAGCTGCCACCTTGCACTTAAAGAATCAAAGTTTGAATCCCTTCCCTATCTGTAGTACACTTGAGCAGGGTACTTACCATAAAATTGCTCCAAGAAAAATGATCCAGCTGTAGAAATGGATAAATCATTGTAAGTTACTTTGGAGAAAAGCAGTGGCTGAATAAATGTAAAATTTATTATTTAATTAGAAAGGTTACTTGTCCAGAAAAACATCAGAGCCTTATCAATAAATCATCTGTCAGTAAAAAATATCACATTTTGTTTGACTGTTTTCTACTTTGTTTTTTTATGAATATCAGTAAAAGGTGATGCTTGTAACTTTTCACTTTTTTAAATCATTCTTATTTAAAAATCAAAAACATTTTAGCTGATCTTTTAATGTGTAAACAATTTTTTTCTCTGCCAACCTTACTGGACACTGTGTGTGGACAGACATGCATTTAAAAGTTTTTTTTTTTAAATAAAATATAGATTTTGAAAAGGCAAATGATAGAATCAGACACTTCTGTTTATGAAATTATGTATTAATAAACAAAATTTAATTTTTGCATTTCTACATCTGTGTCCACATGCTGAGAATGTGATAGGTGAGGTCAGTCTCTGTTTGCTGCTGTTGATGTTAAAATGTGTGACGCTGCTTCCATCTCCTACTGCACATCTTGTCTTCACACTAACAACATGTTCAGAGGCTGAGGGTTTGCCAAGGCAATTTCAGCTGCACAGACAGAACCTGAGTATTCAACATTATAGGGACTTGAAGGTGATCACTGTGTTGTACCTGTAATTAGCTGTTTATTTTTAATAGATTTGCTGCAACTACTTTCTGTAACTTGTTACATAAGTTTGGTTTAGATTTTGTACACTGACAGGTTAATTTTATGAGTTCAGAAAAATACATATTTTTCCTTCATTTAATTCATCTTGCATGGTTAGCTGTAGTGTAAGGGATGGGATTTTTTTGTAATTCCACTGGTAAAGTTGAAAGATCTGCAAAGACAGCATCTGCATTGTTGACAAGAGACTATCACATCCTCCAGCAGTAACTAAAAGAGGATCAGTTGCCTGGGTCACTTATGAATGAATCAGAAAGAAATCCTCAAGCATAACCTTACTTTGCACACCCAAAAAAAAATGACAGTGCCCTTGGTTCCTCCATTAAAAAATGTCCCTGATTTCAACTGTTCTGCATTTAATGAACCTTGTCCAAATAATAAAGTGCTAAACAATGTAATTTATTTTCCCATACTTGAGCTTTCATGTTTTGTACTAGCTGATAACATTTTCTTTACCTTTGACCTTTTCTGCAGCCCAGTGTGAGCTGTGTGCATCATGCTGCCATGGCATTAATGTTTAGAAGCTCTTAACTGAGTCTGGTTCATCTTTTAATCCTTATTATTAAGGGCTGATGCAAGTCTAGCCAACATCAGAGCTCTACCCGGTGCAGAATAAAGTGCAGGAGGTTGTGTGGCTCTGTCTCTGATACCCAAAAGCGGGCTAATGCAAAAGAGAGGTGGTAGAATGGTCCTTGGAAACCTCTGTGGCCTCAGTCACTAAGCTGGATGAAGGTTTTTCACTTCTGCCCAGTAGGATAAAGGATCAGCTATAGAACTGAAACTCCCACCATGGGGATGCCTGAAAGATCACAGTACTTAAAGCTGTTCTACATGTTCTCATGCAACCAGATGCTTCAACTTTTTGGCCAGATTAGCTGCCAGCATTAGTATCATATTTTTAGCATACTAGAATCACCTGTTCAGGCTTTGATTTCACTAATATGGAAATAATAATTCAATACTTTAGCCTGCTTGAACAATACCACTGTGCATTTTAGTTTTTTGTTTTGATCCTAACTGTAAAAAAATTAATTCTAATGCAGTCTTAAATTATTAGTTTGTAGCAATGAAGATAAACTGATATTTATTCTTTATAAGGTTTTCAAGGTGCTAAAGATTTACAAAATTATTTTAATAGTACAGCTGTAATATTTCTAAATGCTCTTGTGCTGTATTTCTTAAGCCACAGTTTTACCAAAAATATGTTCTTTACCTGAACTGCCTGAATTTTAATTAGAGTATTCCAACCAATGATATTTCAAAATATTGTACATATGTGTCTTTAGTAGTGAAGACAAGCCCATCATATGCTGCTCCTCAAGCATTCAGCACACACTTGTTAAAAAGGGCTTAGTTGCTGGGTGGTCCAAAGGGGGGAATAGCTTGACCTGTCCTGTCTCTATTTTTAGGCCAATTTAGCTCAAAGAAGGTTCACACCTGCAGTTTGTTAAAGGGTCAGTACCCATGTTGATCATAACCCTTTTGCAACAGATAATTTTGTGGTTGTGTATGGTTTACTGAATACTATACGATATCTTGAATTGTCACAGAGGTGCACAGAAGAGACCACCTGTATATGGGGCTGGTATCATTTCACAATGAAGTGAACAAGAAAAATAGTGTGAAATGCTTAATTTACTTCACATATGTGAAATTCTTAATTTCTCTGCTGATATAATTTATGTGGACCGAATTGCATAATAATGTATAAGCCTAGACAAGAGATTTTCTGTGTGTGTGTTTGTGTGTCTAAGCTGCTGTAAAGGGTGTTGGAAAAGGATAGAATGTCATTGCTGGGAATGAGATGCCGAGAAAATAGGACCTTGGCCCAAAGCTTGGTTCCACAGCCACTTCTTGGCAGTACTCTATGACAGCCCCGCAGTTCAACTTCTGTATCAAGAATAAAATAAAATGTTTTTGTAACATTATCATAACATTATCATAGTCAATGAAATTCAGCAGCCTTACCCGCCCAAACCCATCCTGTGCAGCAGAACATGGACAAAATAAATTCCCCTATCATTCAGACATCTGGTCATACAGGTAAACAGCAGAACACAGCTGCTCCCAAAAGTCCCAGCCTGCATTCTTGTCTATATATAAAAGCGATGACACAAGCAGGAGATGGCTCTATGTCAGTGTTAAGTAACACCCAGGCGACATCCCCACCCACACTGAAGGTCAGCTGAGGGGCTGTTTCAGACCTTGTGTTCAACAGCTCAATATCACACACTCCAAAATATTTTAACAAGAAATATATTAAGCAGTTATGGGTAATGGATGGATGGATGGATGGATGAAATATATGGGACTTGTTTATAAAAAAATTGCAAGGAAAAGAATAAAATCCATTATAAAAATAACAATTCAATTTAACATGGAATACAACAAGAATTAGATACACCATATTAAAGTTGCTTATCAGAAAGATAGTTTTATTTTCATATATATATATATATATATATATATATATAAAATACAGTTTTAGCAGTGTGTGTGTGTGTGTGTGTGTATATATATACACACACACACACATATACTGCTAAAACTTATATCCAGTTTAACAAAAACAAATTTTTAATTACAGTTCTGGTAAAGAAAGTAATGGTCTGCTCTCTTTCAAATGCAGAATATCGAGTTGAAGGTAGAAGTGGAAAGCTTGAAGCAAGAACTCCAAGAGAAACAACAGCAGCTTGATAAGGCTCTGTAAGTAAGCTTAATTTCTGCATTTCAGTTTCTGATGAGTAGCGATCCTCTCCTTGGAACACTCAAGTGAGGTTCTGTCCTCAACATTTTCAGATGTGTTTAAATGTTATGAACTGATTAAAAATGGAAGTTGAGAACGATATGTTTGCACTTTGCTGTGTATTACTCACTCAAAACATGTTTTATGCTCACTAGCAATTAAGTTATTTTATAATGTGAATTATTATTGATGGCAGTACTGCTAGACAGCACAGAGATGACTTCTATGTCACCGGTCACCATCAGATGATCAGTTTGGATTCCTGACACTCCTGTTTCACAGAACAGCTGCCAGAGGGCAGAATGTTGGCATGTGAACCCATGCTATTAACTTGCCAGTAGCTAAAGGGCAGTGACAACTCCCCTGGAAGCACCTCACTGGAGAGGAGCAAAGTTTTGATTTGCAGGAAGGAGCTGGACGCATATCAGTGATGCTGGCTTTTACATCTGAGGGCCTGTCAGGGCACATCTCCAGGTATTGCAGGCTGATCGTGCAAGTATTACAGCTCCAAGCATCGTATCCCGTCCTCTCTCCATATTGTTTAGGCTACATTGTCAGTTGCTTAGCAGATGTCCTTATTTACTTACTCAATATGTCATGAAGCAAACAGTACATTTCTCTGCTTTGGTGAATAATGTATTCACTCAGAGGGTTTGAACCCACAACCTTCTGTTCACAAGACTACCTGAACTACAGCTAGGATGGATAAACTTTAGCTGTCGCCTTTCTCTGTAACATCAATGGACATCTGCATCTTTCATCCAGTCTGTGTGATGATTGTAATTGCTGGCACCAAATTTCAGCATTAAATTATTTTATCTAATTATATATAAAGTGCTGTGAGTCAACTGCAAGTGTACTCACAGACAAATAACAGTGTAACACCTTGAATGGGATCCAGGTCAAGGTTTTGTTTTATTTGCTTCAAATGTCGTGAAGGGTAAATATGGTAAAGTGGATCAAAAATAAAATGGTCATGTGGGGTCCCTTTTGGACATTAGGGAGGTCATGATGTAACAACTGTCTGAGCTTTTATATTTGGGTTTGTAGGCCCGGTTTAGCCGACACCATCATGCTGGCTGGTGTTTACAGCATTAGACAGTTGCAGGAAACTGGGCTGCCCACTCTAGTGACAACCTCAAATTCCAGAACTCAGCAGCACCACTGGGGATGCACCATTTTGGTACTTAAGTCACCACCCCAGGCTTCCAAATGGGTACCCGCCGGTACGACGCCAGCCCCAGTTGGGGTCTGCTTCTAAATAAATGAAGTCTTACTGAAAGGTTATGCTGCTTTCTGAGGAGACATTGGGGGTCGGCTCAGAGTGGAGATGCAAAGATCAGCTGGTCTGGGTATCCTGCCCCCTTGGGAATCCCAATTTTTTCCTTCTATTAAGCAAATTAAATGATGAATGATGCTGATTAAAATCACTCCATTACCACATCATCTTCAAGGGTATGTTGGCCATATTTTCACATTGTATAGTATTCTTTTCAGCTCTTGAAATAATTGATACTTGCCAGATGGCTTTGTTTTGTAAAAAGTACCAAAATAAGGATACATACTAGCTGTTACGAGGGTAAAATATTGACCATCATCCAAGTGTCAATAGAAACCATTAATTTAAATGTTTGGTCTCTGCTTGTATGTTACAGTTTCACAGCTATAAGTAGCTACTATATAGGATGTCAGCGGGCTTCACCATGGACCTACGGACACAATTACTGAACCATAGTCCTTTTCCTGCTGCCCCAAGATTACCTGTGGAACATTAAGCAGACACTGTAAAATAATTCTGGAGCATTAGAGGCCACATTGAAAGCCAACATGTTACATGCTGGTTGTTGCATGTGCAGTTGACTAGGTTCCAATAAACAATGAGCAATGTGCAAGGAATGCAAATTGGATGAATCCATATTAATCAGCCTGTCCTATTTCCGCTATGTTTCATTTTTCCAATAAAACAAGTTGTGAATTATGGTGGAGTTCTGTTTGTTACATATTTTTTGCACATACCAAAATAGTGATGATGTTAATTCTTCTGTCCTTTAATAAATAATAATAATAAACATTAACATATAACAACAACAACAGTAATACTACTACTACTACTACTAATAATAATAAGAGTAATAATAATAATAAAAATAAAAATACAGAAGCACAGTGCCTGGGATGTTTTGGCATAGGTTGGAATATAATATTGTAAATCACCTTGATCATGGGCATTAAATGTATAAATACATTTCCACACTGTACCAGGACAACAGCAGAGAGTACAACCAGTCACAATGAGGCAGAACTGCAGCGTCGATGTGAGGAGCGGCAACAAGAAATTGATCACATGCAGGAAATCTTGGAGACCAAGATCCAGCTACTGCAGGAGGTACCTTGAACCATATGGTTGTTGCTAAAAGGGGTAGGGGAAGCATGCATGTGATGCAATGCCATTGAGGGATATTATGGACCATGTGTACCTTTTGACCTGGTTGAACTGCATGTTATCTCAGGAGACCAAGCTAGCACGTAATGAGGCAGCCAAAATGGCAAACCTTGTGGAGTCCAGGTCCCTCTGTAGTCCACCAGGAGACATCAGTTTGAAGGAAAACACAGTGGAGGAGACACAGATGGACCCCAGACCTACCAGTAACAGGGACAGGTGAGACCACTGGGAAAGTGGATCATGTGGGGTCTGTGTTCCTTGAAAGAGTTTTCACCCAATGAATCCTCAGGTACATCACACTCTCAAAACAGTAACATAACACGAGGTCTTAAACACTGTATAGAGTAACAGAGATAGACATTTATCCATGTTGACCTCTACTTGTCCTCTTCTTGACCTCTTTTTTTACCTGTACAGGGTGGTGGAGGACCTGACCCAGGTGCTGCATGACAAAGAGTCTCAGATTGTAAAGCTGGTAAAAGAGGCAACACTTCTGCAGAAGAGAGCAGGTGAATTGGAGACCCAAGTGCAGGAACTCACGGCTCTTTTGCATCAGAAGGAACAGAATGCAAAGGTGAGCCTGTGCATCATGTTGTGTGTTCCTACCATACTACATATTATTCCTTTTGTTGGTTGCTCCTTCCTAAAGGGTACCTCAGCAAAATATAGTTGCATTTACATGTATTCATTAATTCATTAAAGGCTTTTCTCCAAGGCATTGTATGACCAAGAGTAAACAAAAGTGCATTTCATAACAGATGAAATGTATAGATGCAGACACATAATTTTCAAAGCATATTGTTTGCTAGCAAATGTTTCACTAACAGCTGCATAAAGAATTCACTGGAAATACAGGGGTGACAGGTATCCCCTAGTATCCCCTAGTGGAGGCCTGCAGAACTGAACAGCAGCCATTGTCACAGGATCTTGGTAATTGCATTCCTGTCTGTTCTGAGACAAACTAATTAATTATGTTCTATATTTAAGGGTTTTGCAACAATTAATATAACAAATGTGTTATAGTTCTCGTACTGTGATTTGTCAGTGTAGTGTACAGCTATAATTAGTGCTGTATTACTAAAACAGTGTGTTTTCAGTGTTATGATGTTGGTAATGATCTTTATTGGACTGCAGAGGATATATGATCCGTAAGTTGTAGTAAACAGTTCTTCTGACTTATTGCCCAAGAAGTCTCTATTTCAAATTAAGCTACATTTATATGGAAAACATACATTTAAAGTAGCGCATTGTATAAAAATTAGAATTTTGTTTTGGAAACTGTTAACTCTTTAGTTATAGTAGAAATGTTTGATATTGTATAAGCATACAGGTTATGATTCAGAAGGATAAATGTGATACCTTGCACTCTAGTTTTTCCAAACACAATATATTACTAGTAATATGCAGTAAATTTTTCAGTTCCCAAAAGTGCAACACTGGAGATTATTTAAAATGTTATTTTCTTGTGACTCATACTGTGTTTAAAAATGCAATTCTGGTGTCCAGACTAGACATTGAGGTGTTGATCTATGTATGGGCCACACTGGGTCTCTCTGAATTCACTGCCCCCAGGCCCTGTTGCTGTTAGCATCTTTCCCTTGCAAATCAGCCTAGAGATGGATATAAATGTTCCAGTCAGATGTGTGCGCTACTTAGATGTCTTACACCACCACCTGTACAGACAGCCCCTGGAAAACAATAAAGCAAATTTTAATAATAAGCAAATGTCATACAGACAGATATATATTTTAGAGACATTTAGGCACAAGCTGAGACAAACTGTTCAAAACAGTTTGATTAAAGAACATGCAGTTCAGTATCCTCAGTGCTGTAATGGTATTATATCTGTTGGTATGTGGGGGTGTGAGTTCTAGGGAGAGTCATGTTTCAGATGGGTTAACAGCCAAAACTGATTCAATTCTGCTGACATTATGGTGCTAATACAGGGCCGGTGATCAGACTCAGTGATGCAGGATTGCAAGAGGGTCTTTGTGTAGCAACTGGATGTAAATAATTCTTTACCAGGCAGAAAAAGCCTGGTTAAGCAGGAACCTGCTGCCTTGTATGTTAGATAGATAGATAGATAGATAGATAGATAGATAGATAGATAGATAGATAGATAGATAGATAGATTTATAATGATCCCAAAGGAAACTGCACAATTATTATTGCACATTATTGCACATTATTGCACAATGGCACTATACCAGGTTTAAATCATTTTAAGTTGCACAGTCCCGAGCATGCAAATCTGTTTGAACAGTCATCCAATACTGCATATTTGTGCATGTCCATGAGAATGTATGATAGTTCAAACAACACCACTGGCCTGAACAGTTTTGCTTTTAGTGACTGCCAAGTTGACAAGATTACGTTTAATTGCATTAGGAATAAAAGCGCTGAAAGCCAGTCTAAGTTGGCTTTAAATTGTTTATTCTACTTGTATTTACAAAAGTTGGGAGGGAAAATCTATTCACTGTTTAATTTCTTTGGCCCCCTCGTGATTGAGGATTTTGCTATTTCTGTCATCCTCAGAAGAAATGTGCAGAGCTTTGCTGAATAAGTCGCACTGATTAGAAGAAAAAGGTTTTTAATTGCAGCCCTCATCTCTGCTGAAAGACAAACTGGCCTCCTCTGCTCTCTCTCATGGCCACCTAACAGCCACAGTGAAAGATTTGGCGTTAACACAGAGGAGTCTTATAAATCAACCTTAACACTAGAGAAACAAAGAAATCTCAACATGCTTAATCAACATAAACAAATGCTCATTCATACTGAGAAATAGACTCTATTATGGTCAGTGATTAATGCAAACCCCAGTGTGATTAGTGCCCTGGAGAAATGGCTTTTGTGATAGATCACTGGCTGTAACAGAATATAGCACAAATCCACTCAGGATTCTCAAATGCTTCAGTTTAATAGTTTATACAGGAGCAAACAATGTTTTGAGAACATTCTGTGCCTTTGGAGTCAGTGCCATTCCAGTTTGATGTATTACAGAATATTCACAGCGGTGTCCCTGATGGCTCTGCATTTTTTTGTTATTGAAACACAGATATGTCCTCACTCCCTTTTTTTCATGCATCCTGTTGTCATGGTTACCTCCCTGCACTGAGATACCCTTTGTGAAGTGGCCTTGATTGTGTAAGACCATGCGACCTTTTAGAGAGCAGTTCACAGCCAGACTCTGCTGCACTGTGGGAGCTTTTTAATTTATTATAGTCATTTTTATTTATTTATTTTGCTGATAGTTTTCCCAGAACAACTTGCAATAATTGATTTGTTTATTCAGCCTGGTAATTCTTGCTGTATTAATTCAGGGTAAGTACCTTGCAGTGTACTGTAGCAGCAGGAGGGAGTTGAACCAAGGTCCTTCACGTACAAGGTTTTAGCTCTGCCCACCATGGTACCTGCTTTCCTTTTTTCTTTGTATATTTGTGGTTATACAGTTATACAAGTATAAATGTAAAATTAGTGATGTAGAAAGAAATTTCTCATCTTGTAAACACAAACAGTGCTTGTAATGACTATTAAAGTATGTCCACAACATAAGTATTATTTGAATACAGTCCATGTCAGATATCGTGTTAAAGAGTATTACTTTCAGCAAATATTGATCTGACCAAAGTTGCCCCATTCTTGTGTAATGGGCAACTATTTAAAGGTTTCCAAAATTCAGCATTGCTGTCCTCCTAGTTATTCAGAAATGATTTTACTGCAGTTGACATTTACTGAAATATTTTTGTACTTTTTCTTATTTTTGTAATTGTTTTTAAATTTCTTTTTTACTTTTTGGCCTGTCTGCTTTCTTACTCCATTTTGTACCGTTTTGAAAAAGCATACATTCAAGGTTTTCCTGGAAAAATACTAGAACTCATTTGCTTTTTCTGCAATCATTAATTTTTATTTCATTTTAATATCAGGTGTTTGGAAGCCACTTTTTAAAAATAGCAACATAGAATACCCTTCAAAAGTGATGGTTAACAATTTGTTTTTTGGACCCAGATGTTTTGACTGTTGAATTCTGTTTGAGCACTGAAAAAAATACCTCAGAATTTGTGTTTGGATGCAACAAGAAGATTCTGATTGAATACTGGCAAACAAATGTGTCATTTTAGATGATGGAGCCCAGGATGAGGGACTTATACCAGGTGTGTAGGGAGTTGTGTGGAACCCAGCGCCAGTGGATCTTACATCCAGCATCAAGGCTCAGTCTAAAGGTGCTGCTGTCACATGCTGTGGGGCATGAGGTAGCTCACGACGGACATAGCGAGTTCGCCTGCAGCAAGTGTACCTTCACACTGGAGCACATGTTCCGCTTCGACACAGTCATTACGCGTTTCCAAGCTCTTTCTGTTGACAGGTTCCAGAAGCTGCCCCTGGAAAAGGAAGGACTGAGGCAGCATATTGGCAGCCTGTACCACTGGAACAACAGCTGTAAAACTGAGGTGGTTGAGAGTGGTCTTGCTGAACCACCCAGTGTTAAATATGGTGCTGTGCTCCAGGAGGACTTTGTCCATTCTGCATTTGAATCTTGAGCTGGACACAGGGAGCAAGTGTAGAAGGACCTCCATGAAGCATGCAGGGAAGCTGAGGTCCAGGGTCACTGGTCCAGAAGGTGTCGTCGCTGTGCTGGCCTGCATGTTGCTGACTCAGACTATGAGGCTGTTTGCAGAGTGCTCTGAAAGGTGTCCCGCAGTGTGTCCTGTGGGCCGTCCACCCACTCTTCAGCCATCACATTGCGGAGTGGAGAAGAGAACATTAACATGACTCCCATGTCAGAACCACACTACAGTACATTTTGCGGTGACCAAATCCCAGGCGAGGATATTACACAGCGTGTGACCCCTGCCTCCTCTGCAGAGTCTCTGGACACAAGTACAAATCCAGCCTTCTTGTCTAGTAAAGAAAGGGATGAAAAGAGGACCCAGGTTTCTGAACTGGATGGTCTCACTGGACAGATGGGAACTGCTGGCCATCCCACTCAGGTGGAGGAAACCCTCAGCCTGGGCAAGCACAGGCCTGTCAAAAGCCTGCAGGGTAGCCAACTTCCAGGTTAAGTCAAACCCAGCTCCTCAGACTCTTAAGTGTTTACATTTATGGGGGTTGTGAAGTGCCCCCTGGTCAGCAGCAGATCCAGCTAGAGGTGTCACACCTGGAGGACATATAGCAGGATGTCTATATCAAGTATCAATCCCATTAGAGACCCCAAAGGTACTGGGCCTATGAAGAAAATCAGCAAAGAATAATTGACTCTCAGGAACTTCAAGTCTGTGTATCATTCACTGCTGGTTTATTTTTAGAAAAAAAAGAACTTGTGTTTTTTTCTTGCATGCGACTTGATAAATATGAACATTAAATAAAAAAATGTAACGATAATGTACAAAATGTACATACAGTATTTCACTCATCATGAAAAATAATGAAAAACCCTTGAGTGCAGCTCTGGTCTGTGACTGTTACTAAAACTATTATTTTTGTTTCATAGTTATCTTTGCACAAGTGATCAACAAAAAAATAACTGAGTTTTAAGTGTTGGACTGATTTTTATAGCAGAAATTTTTAAGCTATATGATGATAACCTTTTTGTTATTAGTAAAATTAATAACATTTCAATGCAAGTATATTTATATAATTAGCTTAATTTAGACCTTAGGTGAATGACATGTAACCTCAATTAAAGTGCATTCTTTCTTGGGATGATAGTTTAAGCCAAAGCATATGTTAAATTATTTTGATAGTCGCATTCTTTACATTTGTTGAATTTGGGTTTCAAGGATAGAAGAAAAAAAGGGACAAACCTAAACCAAAGAAGAAGGAAGAATGGTGGAATCACAGGGATTTTGACATTAAGACACTCAGCCACAACTTACTTCAGAAATTTGGCCCAGTCAAGCTCCTCTGGACTATTGCATGCATTGTTTCAGTTTGTGCTGTAGATCCATTGTGTTGCATGAGCCAAGAAAATAGAATTTTTTCAAATGGAGCTTCAGAAGCCGCAGCCAATAAATTGGGTTAATGGAGTGGAAGTACAACTGGCCTTATTTTGCTCCAATGCAGATGACAAGTCAGTTAGCTGAAAGCCTTTTTTGGCAGGTGTTTTTCTCTGGGCGCTTTTGTGCACTTAATATTTATTAACTAACTACATGTCTTGTATCATAGGGAAATCATCAGGAGGATTAATTTTATTTCATACACTCACTTTTGTTAACCACCTGTCCTAGTCAGGGTTGTGACAGAATGGAGCCTTTCCTGAAATCACTGGGCACAGAGTTAGGCAGTGTATGCCCTGGATGGGTTGCCAGTCGTTCACAGGGTTGCCAAACACATGTTCACTCACTTAAACAAACACAAATGGTAATTTAGATTCACCAATCCACCTGATACATATCGTTGGACAGTACGAGGAAACCAGAGCATTAGAAGGAAAACCACACAAAACAAACAGAACATGCAAGCTCTGCACAAAATGAGCTGGATTCTCTTTTTGTCTATACAACATTCATCACTGAGAATGAATTCTGTGACCTCAAAGCTGTTTATTTTTATTAAGACTTTACTGGATCCTTGTTTCCTCTGCTGCAATGTACTGGGTTTGAGCAAGCACTGTATTTTTCTATATGATTCTGTGGTCTTGCTGCAATGGCTTTCATAACTCAGAGTAGAACATCTAGCAGAATTAAACTCTCTGTCAGTGTATTTACAGTTATTTTGATGATACAGTATGTCAATAGATTCATTTGCCTCATCTTTTGTGCCTTTTGTCTGGTGTGAAATGTATGTGCTTGTGTGTCTACCATAGTGTCTGATCGAGCAGCAGCAGTCCCAGTTGAACCAGTATGAACGTGCTGCAGGTGAATGTGTTGGTGAACTGCAAAAAGCCCAGCTTCAGGTGAAGTCCCTGCAAGCCAAAATCCAGCTCAGCGACACCAACAACCAGGTACAGCCACAACCCACACTGGATCACACCCATGCAGCAGAGGAAATCTTACCACCACTTGCATGAATTCCATGTCAAAAATTGGAAGTGACAGGTGTTAAAGATTAGATTTTAGCTTTGAACAGGAGTTAGAATTAAGCCACCCAAGAAAAAGCAGAATGTGTCCTGGGTCTTTCTTGAAACTGCTGAATATTGACACCAAACAGCCTAAGAGGGGGGTGACAAGTGACATTTGTACTTGAGATGATTGATTTTTTTCTTTTTTTCATGCTGCTTTCAAAACAGTTTTGTGCTGGCCTGAATTTTGTCCTTGCTGACAGAGTATATGTTAATTTTATTGTTCATCAGAGGCTAAAGGAGAAGCTGTGTGAGATTGAGGCAGAGCTTCAGTCTGTCCAACGGGTAGCCCAGCAACAAGAATGCACAATCAGGAGCCTGAGTGAGACTCTTTGCATCCGTGACACAGAGGTAAGACCTCCCTAGCTATTCACCATTGTTTTTTCCATTAGGAATGGCACTCCTGCTTACATTAGAATTTACACTGTAACATCAGTACCTGATACATAAATAAAAAATGTCTGCATGTGTGTGTGTGTGTGTGTGTGTGTGTGTGTGTGTGTGTGTGTGTACACCCTACACACAGGCTGAGGACCTGCGTCATGTTGTGGAAGGGCAGAATGAAATGCTGTGTAAGCTGAGGGAGGCAGCCAATCATAGGCAGCTTCAGCAACCACAGGTGAGGCTCCAAACAGCTGTCTCTCAGCTGGGCAGTTCGCAGGGGTCGCTCTACTGTCTCTTTTGCACACAGAATGCGTTTTGGAAGCGTAGAGACACTACTTTATTGACACTCCACCAACAGGAGCTGAATGAGGAGGCCCAGCAACTGCAAGCAGATCTCCTGGCCATGCAGGGGTCCTTCTTCTCCACTCAGCTGCAGCTGCAAGGCAGCAGAAGAACCCAAGAGAAGAGTGCCCGCCAGGTGGCTGACCTTACCCATGACCGTGAGCGCCTCCAGAATGACCTGCAGGAGGCATTGCAGCATGGGGCGGCCTTGCAGCAACACAACCAGGTCAACAGCACCCGTGATGTTGACTGCCTCTTTCTGTGTGTGTGTGTGTGTGTGTGTGTGTGTGTGTGTGTGTGTGTCTGCGCACCCGTGAAATAGAGCAAGTACACAAGGTGTGAAAGTGTCATATTGTAGAACACTTATGTATTTCAACTTTTATTCAAGTTGGATTTTGGGATTTCATAAATATTTTTTAAATATCTAGCATATACAGTACTGTGCAAAAGTCTTAGGGACTTGCAACTTCAATGTCTGTTGAGAAGTACAGATAGATTCTTATCTATCATCAGGGAGGTTTCTGATTGGACCCAAATTCATTCTGCAGCCTGAGAATGACCTCAAACACCCAATCTCAGTCATACAGAACTATCTTCAGCAAAAAGAAGGAATCCTGCAACAGATGGTATGGTCCCCACAGAGCCCTGATCTCAACATGATCGAGTCAGTCTGGGAGTACATGCAGAGACAGTCAAAGTCTGCAGAAGAACTGTGCCCGGTTCCTCAAAATGTTTGGAAGAACCTACCAACCTCTACCTTAAACTGCATGCAAGTTTGCATAAGAGAATTGATGCTGCTTTAAAGGCAATGGGTCACACCAAATATTGATTTGACAGGTTTTTTTTGTCTACTGCACTTTTTAGAAGGTTTATTGATTAGTAAGTATTCATGGCATTATTTTCAGAACCATCCTCGCTTTATAGCATTTTTCCCACAGGTGCCTAAGACGTTTGCACAGTACTGTATATGTATAAGTATGTAGATTACCTAAATTGTAACAGTTTGTGTAGCTTGTCTACACTAGTATGTGTTGGTTAATATGTGTATTTATGTGCATACATAAATGTGTGTATGCATGTGTTTGTGTGTAAATATATGTATATTTTGGTTCGTGTGTGTATTTTTGTGTTGGTGTGTGTTTATATGTGTGGCTTTGAGTCTGTTTGCCTGGGTGTGTGTAACTGCTGTTAGTGTGACTCATGGCTTAATGCTTATGTTCCCAGGAGCTGCGCAGGGCTCTGCAGGAGGTCCGTTCTGCTGCTCAGGAGCAGGAACAGAGGCAGCAGGAGCAGGAGCACCGGGCACATGTGAAGGAGGATGCGCATAACAGGACCATCAACCTGCTGAGGCTCTCGCTGCAGGAGAAAGAAAAGCTCGTCCAGGTCTGATGCAGTGCTGTCACACACACACAACACATGTGTGCACACGCACTGAGAATATGACACTGGGAGTCAAAAAACAGTGAATGTGACCTGCAAGCAGATCCCTCTGCTGGTCGCATGGCCAGACTAATAGGAGGAGGGTGTGCCACGCATGTGACTCACAGGTCATTCCAATGTATTATATATCTGACTTTTTTATTTGAAAAAGATTTTCTTTTTAATCTTTTTGACATGATATTAATCTTGTAATACATCAATTAAATTATTTTGTTTTGTATATACAGAGGTGTGTTTAAAAAAAATTTTTAATGTTAAAATAGTTCTTTTTAAATAAATTGTATTTCATTTTGCTGGGTATCGTAACACTAGGGGGAAAATGACCAATGTTAATGGAAGAGACTTTAACAATAAGGTCCTTACAATTTTTAATTTCCAAAAAAATTTCTGTATTACACATTGAGAGTTGTGTGCTTGAAAATGTTTAATTTGTAACTTTTTAAATAGTTTGGGTTTCATTTTCCCTCATAATTGCTTATTTCTGTTTTTTTTGGGAAATGTAATAAAAAATAATATTCTGATGCATTGGATTGTTCAGTCATGCCAACATCTGGGCACCTAAAGATCAGTTATGTACATGATAACTTGGAAAAATTAATATTTCTTCAATCCTTTTCCATAGAAATACTCTGACCTGCTGTACAGACAGCAGGATCCCAAAGAGTCCCAGGATGTCCTTTTGGACAAATTGCGGGAATGTATCAAGGAGCGGGATCGAGCGCTGGAGGTAGGCCATTACTGCCCCTCCTACTGCTTCCAGCTGTGGGCAAGAAAACAAACAGCTGATGTAAATTTCTTTAGAATCAGATAAAATAGAAATAATCAATGAGCCATGTTAGCTATGTGGGGACCACAGCAGTTTAATATACATGAGCTATGAGGATACAGCTCTGGGAAGGACACTAGGCAGAAGGGGGTGGGTACTCAGCAGTCCCTGGGATACAGTCACATGAGGGCCCTGTGACTTTCCCTGTTAGCACTCCATTGATGACAAATTCTGCCGGCTTGAGGAGAAAGAAGCAGAGGTGCAGAGGATGCAGCTAGCCCTCAGGGAGAAGGACCGAGACCTGGAGAGGCTCCACTGTGTCACATCCAACAATGAAGACACCATCACGGTAAAGGCATGATGTAGACTGTATACGCCTATACAAACACCCACATGCACACGCACACACATGCACAAAACAAGAAGCATAAATGCATGGCTGAGATTAAAGAGAAGTTGAGAGTATTTACTTAGACTTGATATTATTTTGAATTAACAGTGCTGTTTTAAATCAAAGAATGCAGTATTTTTCTTATAATCTCCATGTAGTAAGAGATGTGAGATGTGTTCATCTGTACCTGTGGGTGTGTACGTGTCTGTGTGTCGGTACATTTGTGTATGTGTCTGCTTGTGTCTGTGTATTTTTATGTTTCAGAGCCTGGATGGCCTCTTGCAGGCAAAGCAGCTGGAGCTGGACCATATGACAGATACATGTAGAGGTGTGCAAAGGCTGCAGCAGGAGGTGCAGCAGCACCTGGAGCACAGCCTGGCAGAAAAGGAAGCACTCCTGAGCCAGATGCAGGCCACTCTAGACACTCGCACCAAAGAGGTGCAGGTAATTAAACATCAGCAATGAATACTTCATTAGTGCTTTATTTGAGGGATAAATGCAGGATTATGGATAATAAAACATATATTTGTTAACATACATTTGTGTTCATTTTTGTGTGCAGGAGCTCACCACCGCACTCCTCAGCAAGGTCTCTGTGAGTCAGAGCAAGGTGGTGAAGCAGCTCCAGAAGAGCCTTCAGCTGAAAGAGCTCCTGTTTCAAAAGGTGCTTTCTGACAGGAACCAGCAAGCCCAGGAGCATAGCACTGAGGTTCAACAGCTTCTTCAGACCATCAGTACCAAAGATCAATATATCCAGGTAATCTTACAGTCCCCCTGGCCCAGTGGTGGTCTGGTCAGAGCAGACAGCACGACAGCAGTGACTTCCCTTTGGCTCCAGGACTCCTCCAGCCGGTTTGCCCAAGTGGTCAAGGAGCGTGAGGCTGAAATGCAGGAGCTGCGCAAGCGACTGACAGCACGGGAGCGAAAGGAGGGCAAATTGCATGGATCAGGAGAAGACCAAGGCCTGCTGGAGGACATGCAGACCCAGCCGCACCAGAAAGAAGCCATTACCCAGGTAATGGGAGTGCCAAAAGGAGGATCATTTCACACACACCTTTATTTTGTACTTTATTACAGGAAATGTAAAATGTAAAAGACGAAAAATTTTCACATGAAAAAGGGAATGAAAATCAGACACACTTTCATGCTGAAAATAAGCTGAGACCCTATCTCTAACCACAGGAGGAGCCCATGGCCACTTTCAGCCAAGGAGAAGTGAGAATGAGTGAGTTAGCAGTACAGACAATGATTTTAATTGACTCAAGCCTGACTAAACATACACACAAATACACACACACACACAACACCGTACTTTATAGGACTGAGTAGCTGTCCTGCTTGCAGGGGTGTGTGATGGTAGCTGTGAGGCTCAGGAGAACCTGCAGGCTGTCAAAGAGGAGCTGCACATAACTTTGAGGAGGGAGAAGCAAGCCCAGGTAGAGCTTTTTTGCATCATCATCTTTGAGTAGTAGATTTTTCACTGAAACAATTGTGACCTCTGTCTGCTTTTTCTTCGTGTCCATCTTGGCAGCTGGAGCTCTTGACCTTGCGCTCAGCCCTGGCCAAAGAGTTGAAGGAGATGCCCAAGTTTAAGGCCAGCACAGAAATAATGCATCTCAAGGAGGTCCTCAACCAGGTTGGGACAAGGCTGTTTTTTAAACCTTCTACAAAGCTGGCAATGTTGTAAATGCCTTCCTTTAAAGTTTTTCTCTATCCCCTTGCAAAAAACTACATGCTGTATGTGATGGAGTAGCTGGTGTCAGAATACCATCAACTGAATGAAACTCTGAACACAGAGAGACAAGTTTACTGCAGTCTGGGCCAGATCCACTCCCAAGGAGAAAGGTAAATTAATGCAGACCTTTTGGGGCAAGATAGTTTGAAGACTTTAACAAGGAGAAATTTGAATTTGTCACTATTTAGTCAAATATTCAAAAGTAGGCTTTGAAGTTCAAGTGTAGTACATTTCCTGAATTAAAAAAAAAACAAAGCAAGTATTCATTTGCTGTTTTGTTCTTCTTTTCTTGATACTTAGCCCTGATAAGGTGCATTTGCTACACATTGAACTGGACAGGATTCAGGCAGTGCAAGAGCAGCTAGACAAGCTCCTTTCAAGGACCCGAGACATCGCCTTGGCACCCAAAAAGGCAGCTGAGGGGCAGCTTAACATTGGAGGTGGGAATCAATGGAGCTTGGAGCTCTGTCAAGAACAGGCATCTCAGACTTTTGGGGGGGGGGGGGCTGAAGCACATTCTGTGTAACATGTTTCCTTGGAATGTGAAATGCTTCCTCTAACCTTGACAGCTTTACTAACTGAACTCACATGTACGCTGATTTACAATATGAATAATTTTTTAATACATATTGTAGTTTCACAATATTGATGTAATGATTTACTCTTTTGTCTTTTTATGTGTTTTTGCACTATGGATTTGTGTTTTGCCACTTTTTGTAATGTGCTCTACTCTTGACAGCAGGTTCAGTATGTTTTGTACATTTTGCAACGGAGCTGCTCCATGCTCATCTGGGGACGTCCCTGTGCTCTGCTCAGTCAACCAGTTCAGGTGGTTGTCCCATTAAACTGATCACGGTTAAAAACACAAGTACCTTATTAAAGACAGGAATTCAGAGCCCAATACTTCCCCTCTATCATTATTTCGCTGAGGAGAAAAAATAACTTTCTCTTTTATACTAGACAGTGCTTTAATATTTTGGGAACAAAGAATGACTGTCATGGGGACAGCAGGTGGTGTAGTGCATGAAGTTGTTATTTTCCACTTAAAAGCACCAAGGTTCGAATCCCTTAGTACCCTTGAGCAAAGTGCCTAGCCCAAACTGTTCCAGTAAAAATTGCTCTGCTGTATAAATGGGTTAAGTAGTGTAAGCCCTGTATCTGCATTATGTCTGCAACATATAGATGTGCTCAGTCACAGAGTTTCCATAATAAAACAGCATAATGACAAATAATATGTGTATTTAGTTTTCCTAGATAATCTTTAAAAAAAAAATTTACCACCTTGCATAGTATTTTGTCAGAAGCTTTGTTGGCTGATGGGTAACAGGGAACTTGCTCTCGTGCGGTATGTGCAGGCAGCTGTGTTTCTTGTGTGTTTATGTAAGTCCCACATACTGTGTTCCTCTCCCTGCCACCATACCGGGCATCTTTGTTCCATGGAACTCCCAGCAGGAAATGTCTCTGCCTGGCACCATTCGGAGTCTTATCCTTTTGCCTTTCTTAGAAGGAGTGTGTGCAGGGTAGCTGCTGTGCTGCTGAGCTTTACTAATTGATTTTCTGTCTTTTAATTTTTTATATTATTTGTTTTGTTTCTACTGGAAAAAATTGAAGCTATGTTGGCCTTGTGGGTGTTCCTCAGGATAGGACTACAGGAGACATTGTGCTTTACTGTAATGTATCCAGGGCTGTGATTGTGACTTGGAGGGGCTGTGTCTTTATGTGTATGTTGCTCTCATGGTTGACAGTGTATGAAAGCATAAATAAAGGAATGTGTTTGTTTAACAGGCGACTTGTGTTTACAGAGTTCAGCACAGAGGAGGAGCCAGAGGAAGAAGATGACAGCAGTGAGTTCACAGATGGCACTGAGGAGCTGGACATTACATTGACGGCTCAGACATTGGCCACCATAGAGGTAAAGAGGCTACTGGCCTTTCGACTCTGAAAATGACTTCTGTTATATGGACTGCATTATCTTAGTGTGCACTGGTTTAAATTATGAACATTAAAGTAATGAATTGTTGAAGATACAAAAATGTTCCATTTATTTATCTTCCATTTCATTTTTGCAATTGTCTACATTTGAAAATTTTTTGCAGAGTAAACATTTTCTCTATTTCATGCCCAGCCATTAACTGGTAGTAAAGATTACTAAAACAGTGTTTACAGCTGGTGTCTGATGTTCCTGAGGGAGGGTCTGTGATCAATACAAAGTTTAGCAACATAGCACATTAATGGGATAAATCATTCATTCACTGTCAGTAAATAATTACGAATATACAGGATAAATTGACAGATATCCTGCAGCCTGGGGTGTAGCATAGAGCCCTACCATACCCATCTAACGCCCTACCTATCTACCCCCCTCCACCCCTAATACACCACCTTGTAAGCTCTTCACCAGGGTCATCAAGAGCTTACAAGGTGGTGTATTAGGGGTGGTTTATTATTGGCTATTTTAAATTAATGTAGCTAAACATTAAAAAAAGTTTTAAAATTACAGCATAATTTTATTTTGCTATAGCTGTACCTAATATGTTTTGCATAACTTACCCAGTTATTAAACTGAGGTACTGTACATAATATTATTACACTTTTATTGATTTTATAGATATTAAAACAAACTGAAAGTGGCCAGATGCTGATGAATGTTACATATGTGTATTTCAAGGATAGGGTCTGGAATCCAGTGATTCTACATAGGAAAATCAGTTGATGAAAATTTTAGTCTTACACCAAATTTAATTAATTTGTTTTATCTTAGATTCTGCATGAAAAAATTAAAGCATGTCTGTATTATTAAATTTTTACTGACTGTATCATAATCGTTGGATTTACAAATGAATTGAGCTACAAATAGATTTCTGACAACATGTGCCACTCTCCTGACAGTTGTTTCAGGTTTGCCCTGCTGTGAATTTGACTTATTGTGGGAAAAATATTTGTATTTATTTTTTATATAATGCTTGTATTTGTATAATATAAAGTTTGTTGCATCACCTCACAACAGGGTTGGTGAGGGTTAGTCACCTGGTGGCTCAGCAAGTAGCACTGTTACCTCACAGTGCCTGGGGTGGTCAGGTGTGAATTTAAATCAAACTCATTTTGTGTGGCGTTTTCCTTTGTTTGTGTGGGTTTCTTCTGACAGTCCAAAGACGTGATTCTGACTGTTTGGTAACGCTAAATTGTTCACAGCATGTGTGCGATCACTCTGCCATGGACTGGTATCCCATTCAGGGGCAGTTTCCTAGCCTGGAGCCCTTTGTTATTGCAAAGTTCTGGACTGCTGTGATCCTCATCAGGATTAGTGGTTAATGATAATGGATAGATTGGTGTTTTATCTAATGTAAATTTATTAATGGTTACATTGTATTACATGACCCTATCAAATGAAACCACACTCTTTGCTTTCGCCTTTGTGTGCTCTCCCATCTCTTTTTCTGTCTTACTTTTTAAATGGAAAATGTCTTGTAAATATACTGCAGATACATAGGCAACATGAATAACATTGAGTTGGCATACTGTCCTCATTAAACAGAATGGTAGCGTTACCCAGGATGTGACAAAATGGCGAGGAAGACCAGTGAGTGGAATGCAGTCCCAGCATACCATGGTGGACAGGCTTGGCCTGACAGAGTGGAGATGCAAAATGCGGCAGTTGGTGGAGCAGAAGAAGACAGTGGAGTGGGAGTTAAGTGAATTGAAGGGCCAGCTGGAAAGGACCGGTTACACTTCACTGTCCCAGATGAGGTATGGTCTCCCACAAGCCATTGGGTCTTCTAATGTTCCATCATGCATCTTTCTCATTCCTGGATGTAAAAGGATTTAAGTAACAGATGAACATGTTGTGTCCTGCAGGATGGCACTGCTACAGCTACAGCAGGAGAATGATCAGTTGAAGGTATTGGAGAGGAAGTCTATGTGGAGAGGGTTTGAGAAGTGTGTGATTGGTGAGTTAAGTGAGGGATCCGAAGAAGAAGATGAGAAGAGAGCATCGGGGCTAAAGGATCCATCTAAGACTGAACGTAACCAAAGCCCCATGCAGAGCAAACGTGGTGCCTCTGTGGTCTGTCTGCGTCGGGACCAGAGAAAGCGGAGGTGCACCAGGCCTCACTCCCTGGACCTACGGGTGCTGCTGTCTCATAGCCAAGCAAAACCCCCCACAAGGGTAGGAAGAGGATTCATCCAGTTGAAACCATTGCTGTATTTACTTTGAGTGTGTAGTATCATAACTAACTTCTCTTCAGTCCCACTGAACATCACAAACTTCAAAAAAACACCATAAAGAACAATGAAAACAAATCTCTGGCCTTTTCAACCTGCATTATGTATCATATTTGGTTCTGCTTCCATCAGGAGATGATTTTGTATTCCACTAATGTAAGACCTTATGTATGGTTCTGGCAGATGCAGTTGATTTTGAATGGTATGGTGCGCCATGACATCCACGTGTGCCTACTGAGTGTGGGCTTCTCTTGTGTGCACTGTGCTCCAGGGAGTGGTGAGATGCACAGGTGAGAGTGGGTTCTGGCGGCATGTGGAGGTGGGGCTGCGGGAGCAAACAGAACAGCTGCGTGCGGACTTGGCCCTAAGTCGGCAGAAGAGCCATGAGCTGCAGGAGAAGCTGATGGGGTCGGAGGCCATAGTGCAGGCCCAGGCAGAACAACTCAAAGAGTACAGGGAGCTGCTGAGTAAGAAACACTGCAACCACATGTACACACATGCACGCACGCATATGGAAACACACAGACCCACACACCTGTCCAACTCCTGATTAAGTATCTTGGGACACAGGACAGCGGCTGCACACTCACAGTTAAACTCACAGAAGCAAAGCCACATACACAGACATTAACAGACATAAACTCAGATCTGTGTATGCGCATACAAAATATGCATAAACATTCACCAACACAAACTAACACACAAACTTAGACATTTACATACAGCAATCCACACACTACACAAGCTGGCAAAGGTAAACTTGTGGACGATGATCTAAGTGATACTCACTGATTAGTATATTCCTTATATTTATGAAATGCATAAAATCCAACCAGCATAAAAATCAATATAACACTGCAACAATATAATGCTTGCATATCTTGTGGACATGCTGTACACATGTTTGCATGTCATTGTGCACACTGGTCACTGAGCCTTAATGAAGAAGAAGATGAAGAAGAAGAAGAAGAAGAAGAAGAAGAAGAAGAAGAAGAAAATTAATTTGATGTTAACTTAATATTGCCAGTTTCTTCTAAAAAGCTTATTCAGCTTTAGATATTTTATGTTGCCCCCACAGCATTGGTGTGCCTAAGGAACATTTTGGGTTTGATTCCTATTGGAACAGGAAAAGGTGTATATACACATACTGACAAACCATATATGTTAAGTGTGATGAAAACTCAGCACACCTTGAAGTCATGTAGGAACATGTTTGCAGTGAAATGACCCTGTGGTTGTGACCGCTCTGTGTCTTGATTTTGTTCTTCAGCAGAAACCTCGGTGGAGCAGCACAGTAAGCAGGTGCAGGTAGACCTCCAGGACCTGGGCTATGAGACATGTGGCCGCAGTGAGAATGAGGCAGAGAGAGACGACGCCAGCAGCCCAGGTGACTGAGGCTACCTTTCCCTCATTAAATCATGTATAGGGCAATTTTTATTGCTGTTTGAATGTGAAGTAATGGAAAAATGCAATGGACCTGTGGATTTGTTGATACACTGCCTTTTCATTTTATGAATATTTAGTTTACATGTTTGAGAAGATACTAATATTTTCTATGTAATTTATTTTAAAATAGATTTTCTTTACTTGTATGTTTTCTAAAGTGTCTGTCTGATATAGAGAGATGTGCAGTTCCCTGCCTAGCTGTTTTGTGCCAAATCCATATAGAGTTGTGGAACTTTCATTCATCTGAATTTCAAAAACAGTGTTTTACAGGATGTGTGTTGGGCATTTGTAAGTGGTTGGTCGTGAGTAACAAAATGACAAATATAGCACGTTTATACAACAAATTGGTAAAAATTGCTATTGAGTATATTTTTGTGGAGTAGATGCATTTTTGTTTTCAGCCATGTTAAATTAGTTTTAATGTCAGTGTACTTAATAATAAAGTTCATTTTTGAAATATAAGTTTTTAAATATATTATTACTTTTTCCAAGATTTGCACAGAATCTAACCCATAAATAAACCAAAGGACATCAGTATTAGTAAGATTTTATTGATTATGTAGAAAGTTGAAAGTGTGATGAATTAGTCAACTGTCAGGATTGATTGATGGGTTGTGGAAATTATGCATTTTTTCAGTAATTTTATGTTAATTTAATTTTTTAATGTTAGTTAAATTTAATAAAAAATGAAGGACTATGTCTTACAGAGAATTTAAAAAGATTCATTATAGCTTTAGCTGAGTTTGAATTCCTTGTTCCACCTAACTGGCAAATAAATGAAGGGACATCTGCATTACTTAGCTTGTATTGGTTGTAAGTTAGTATTAAAAGTGACTTTTGGGTCACAAACAAATCAAGTTACAAAGGAACACGTTTACTGGTAACTGTTCCACTATTCCTACTAGGATGTACCAAGTACATTTTACTCTGCACACATTCAAAGACTGTATCACTTGACTAAGAACCTTTTCACTGTTCCTTGACCTTAGAATGTTTCTGCTCAGTATCACTAGATTACAATATTAATTAAGCTAAATATATTAGTAGTATTTATCAGGTATGCTGTTTCATTGCATGTTGTTCTGTCTCTCTCCTCAGAGTTTGATGACATGGAGAAATGTTCTACTCTGCTGAAGCAGGACTGTGTGGCACAATGGTGGTCAGGGGATTATGGGAAATGTAAGGATGTTACAGACCTGTGTGCCCAGCTGGCTCACGCACGCAGCGCGATTCACCAACTGCAGGCTCGTGTACGCTCACTCTCTACCACCAGTGACTATGGCTCCAGCTTGGAGCGGCCCCAGCATGGGACTGACAGGGGTCTCTGTAGCCCTCGAGCCCAACCCTCCCCTGGTGGCCCTGAGGAGGATGAGGGCTGGCTCTCAGATGCACCAGGGCCTAGCAGAGAGCTCCAGGAACTGCTGGTCCGGGTATCTTCACTGGAGGCCCAGCTGAAGAGCTCTAGGGTACAGGGAAAGGACATCATGGAGGACAGCAAGTCTGCCACTTGGCCAGGGTGGGTCTCCTGCTACACTCCCATACTTTAGGTTTTCATAGAGTTAGGTGAAATACCATAGTCATAGCACTGTGTTCCTGTGGGCTTTATGGTCAAAGGACTTACGGTGTGCCCTTACAGGAAGTTTGACACCCTGATTCAGGCACAGGCCCGTGAGCTGTCTCACCTCCGGCAGCGCATGCGTGAGGGTTATGCTGTGTGCCGTGCCTTGGCATGCCAACTGGATGACACCACTAAGGCCTTTGAGGAGCTCCTGCGTGCCAACGATGTGGACTACTATATGGGCCAGAGCTTCCGGCAGGAACTGGCACAGAGCCATGCACTGGCTAAATGCATAGGCGCCAAAATTGGTGGTAGTGAGTCCTGCTCGCATCATTAAAATAAAAAAACTGTCTGGATGCTGCACATATTCACTTTTTTAATGAAATTCCAACCCTCTTCTTACTGCTTATTACTTTCTTCCTTGAAAAAAATATATGTAGTATACATAGGAGCAGTCATCTTGATTATGCATTTTCATTGTCTTGGTTTCTGATCTTTCCTTTCCTCCAGGGGACTGCCCAGAGCTTCATGAGGACAAGACAAGTTCAGAATTGCTTGCTTTGCGGTGAGTGTCACACTATCCTTAGTTTTACTGACACAGCAAGGTCACGTTCAGTCTTTTTTAATGATGTTTCATATTTTGTTACAAGCAGTAAATACTAATGTGATGTAACGATCCTCTCTGTGTTAGAAGTTGGCTGAAGGGATAGATTACCAGATACTTTTGCTGTCCGGTGCTGGGTGTCTGTTTTTTGCTGAGTATGGAATCAGAGCCTGTAAGTGGGGCTGTCAATCGGAGATCCTGCCCTTGGAGATTGGACAGTGCATGGAGGCAGGGCTTTCACCTGCACCTCTACTCCATGTATGGGGATTGACTGTATATGGAGGTGGGGCTTTTCATTGTAACCCTACTTTCTCCTTGACACTTTCTCAATCACGTGTGGAAGTGTGACTATAAATATGCAGTTATACCCTATGCTTTGAGCTTGGTGGAGACACTACTGTCCAGCTGGCACACACTAAAGGCAGGTGGATAAGGACTTAGCAGAAGCTGATTTCCACTCTCCGGGACCTTGTGGTCACACCAAACCACCAAATGACAACAGAACAAGTGTGGAGTAGTAGATTGTCAAATGTCTCTTCCAAATCAGTGGTTTTTGTATTACTCAAAAGATGATAAACACAATATGCCTGCCAAATACACTTTGACACTAGTTTACAGTTTGTGAAAAAGTTTTAATGCTTTGGTCACTCACACATACTCTAAGTTTTTTTACTTAAAAGATTACAAACATTTAGTAAGACATGATGAGTGGTCAGGGATTACAGATGAATTTTGCAAGACAAATTTTATATTTCTACAAGTATAATGTGTTTGAAACATGTGATGCATTACTTTTCACTGAAGGTTCAAGTTCATACAAGTCATCATCGGTTGCGGAATTTAGTTTTATTTTATGCCTGAGGAAATGTCACAGTATGTCATATTAGGTTATCTATGTGACTGAGGTCACCCTTTCCTCCACTAAAAGGATCTTCTCTCTTCCCCAGTTACCCCTTCCCCTCACCTTAAAATATTCCCACTATTCACCTTTGAGCTGGTAAATCCCAGTGCTGCAGGCTGTGATGAAGCTTAGTGTTTTGCTGCTGAAAAGATTGTAGGGAGAGAGAAGCCAGATGGGCCAGTAGCTCAGGAAATGTTCTGCAGCTCTTAAGAGGCTCACAGTGGCTGAGTAGTGCTAGTCAGTAGCCAGGCTACAGTCGGTAGGTGTAGTTGCATTGCGTGGACTAACCAAAGTCGTATTCTGAGAGGGAACCTGAAACTGCACTGAAAATGAAAGAAACCAACCAGGTGGATTAACTGTGAGATTCCTGTGAGAGTTTGAGTTTAACAGGACTGTGGTAGAGGAGTTAATTTGCAGTTGGATTGGTATACTGCTACAGCATACCAAGACCTGGTAATCTTTCCCACTGGAATTTTCAGCAAGCCTCCATTTTCTAGACAGCATCAGGCTATCACCTCACTCTCAGAAGGAACAATGGCCCCACTGTGGAAATCCACTCTGCCTAAGAGCAGTTCACTGTATCGTGGGTCTCTTTTCTCCTTTTCCCGGTGGAAGAACCGGGCACTGGAGCAGGGGTGGGCTTCCTTAAGGAGGCAGCTGGAGGCCAAGAGGAGTACACTACAGATGCAACTAGAGAAGTATGGCGGCACAAGCACAGAGGACATGCACTCACCCTGTGGAGAATGAGGATTATAGGATAAGGGTAGCCCAGATAGAAAAGAGTTTGGTTATAAAAAAAAGTGAGGGATTCATTGTAGAAGCAATATCTGATCTTTGCCTGGTGTAAAAATCCTTAGGATTGTGTTAATTAGTAATTTTTTAGTTTGTATGGCATGTTTATGTCTTTTAAAGTCTGTCTTAGGGTCTGTCTGTCTTGCTGAATGTGTGTGAGAACTTCCCCTAACCTATGGACCAGGTAGTGCCATAGTTGTTAAAGCTACTGCCTTTGGTTCTGACAGACCCAGGTTTGAATCCTACTTCCCTGGAGCAGTGTACTTACTCTGAATTGCTCCTGTTGAAACTAACCCATTATGTAATTGGATAAATCTTTGTTGTTCACTTTGGAGAAATGTAACAGGTAAACAAATAAATGTGTGTCGGTTCATATCCTTAAAAGAATGAATACTCTTAGATATTAATTTCCTTGTTGTGTCATGAATATCTTAGTTTAGTGTTTGCTATTTTGTGTGTTTGCATTTTTTTGTGTCCTAAGAAAGGAAAATGTGTACACAGGTGTAAAACACAAGTAATCATTAACAAGTTTCACAGAGCATGGTAAAAATGATGAGGGGCTTTGGCTGGGATAGTCATCATTATGTGCCCCAGTGATCAGCACTGATATTCATTTTTGTTACCAACAGCATGGCATCTATGCACCAAGGAAATTGTTAGTTTAAAGGGTTATAATAGTCACCAATTTATTCACCAGTATGACAAACAGCGCGTATAATATACACTTTTACTGGGTTTCTTGGTCAGGCTGAGGAAGGAACTCCACGAGAAGGACAAGATCAATGAGACCCTTCGCACCAAGCTACAGCGTGCCGAGACACCATTGAGTTGCCATGACACTTCAGAGACCACTGACCACTCAGATGGGACCTCCTTCATGTCAGATGAACGCGGTTCTGCAAACGAAGACCAGGAGCTGAGTTCAGACATGGACCTGACTAGTGAATACAGCCAGGAGGAGCAGGGCAGGAGGCCACAACCTGAGAAAAGCAGCAAAGGTAGCCTTACCACTACTTTCTCAGCAAAAAACAGCAGCATTTCCCCAAGTCCTCAGAGCAATGGGACAGTCTTACAACTGAGAGACAGGAACCTGTCACTGTTTTGATTGAAGAGAGCAGAATGCTTATTGTGTTGTTTGGATACCAGTAGAACCATGTCTTTAAAAGCAACAGAACTTGCATCCCCCTCAAATCCTCACCATCCACCCGCTTTCTGTGTTCATCCGGCACCATTTCTTTTTAGAATCATCCCTTCAAGGCCATCCTACACAGTCCTCTACCATCCCATCATCCACCTCCCTGTCTCATGAGATTCAGTCCTTCAGCAGTTTTCCCACCATGCCTTCTGCACCATATGTGTTCATGGACAGTCATGCACAGAAAGGTAGGCTGGCAATCCTGGTGTTCGTGGCTACCTCTTTGAGTGACTCAGTAGTATAAATAGTCTTCATTAAAGGTCTGGAATAATCTTAAAATCAGATAACTTTTAAAATCCGTTTTAAATACAGTAAATGCATTAAATTACTTTGAAGTTTATCTGGGGGTTTTTTACTCTGTATTATTACTACAATCATGGACATTTTTCTATTATTTGCCTCCAGGCCTGTATTGTGGCCCCTTGTTCTGTTCCCTGCCTACTGCCTACCCTCAGTACTGTCTAGGACTCACAAGTCACAGGGTACCTTTGCCCCTTGACCCCGACATTCCCCCCCAGGGGGCAGATCCATTCTCCTTGGGTGAGGGGCAGATGCTGCAGAAGCAGCTGGGAGAAAGTGAGCATCAGTATTATTATGCATCTATAAGCCTGCATCCCTCGCACACTGTTTTGCTCAGCTTCTGCACCCAGCATATTACACAGGAATAGCAATTATTTATCATTTGGTGTGGGACTTTCACTGCTGGATCATGTGTTTATTTTCTTTGTTACATTTTAGAATAGTAACAGATACACTGTGTGAAGTTAATGTAAAGAAATCCATCTCAGGTATTATTTCCACATACATGTTTGGGTTCTACATCTTTAAAAGTACATGTTTTAGGAAAGTATTGACTGTGAAAAGAAATATTTATCCTAGTCATCTGGTAAACAAATAATTTAAAATATTTTTTTCAATAACTGCTTCTGCTCTTAAAAATGTGCAATTTATACTCTTTATTTATTTTACTCAGACCATGAAAAACTGTCTCAGTGTTATTTATTTATGTCTCTGTTCACATAGGCTTTTCTGTATCCCACAATAAGACACTGTCTAGTTCCTTCCTGGCTTCTCATTCTCACCCAGAGCCCAACTACTTCCCTCTGTCCTATCACACCTTTCAACCTGACCAGTTTGTATGCCCAGAAAAGAATACCAGTTTAAACACCTGTGCAAGCCTACTGGACAGCAGTATGTTGTGGGAAAGGGCTCACAGTGGCTATGCCAACACCTCACCTGTCCCAGGGGGCCTCCTCATGGAGGAGAACCTGAGAGAGGTGCGTAGCCTGAGACAGCGCCTGGAAGAGTCTATCCGTGCAAATGAGTGCCTGCGCTTGCAGCTGGAGGAAAGGTTGTCTGTTGCCACCCAAAATGGAGGTAAAATGCCCCTTGAGACTCCCCAATCCATATGGTTAGTCTCATAGAAGATTTCACCCTTGGTGAAAATCCCATATTTCCCACAGGAGCACCGACAAATATCTACATCCAGGGACTTGAGTCCCTCACTCCACTGACTAATGAGAATCAGGCCTTGAAAGAGGAAAACCTCAGTCTCCAGACCAGACTTCAGGCATGCAAAGGTATGAGTTTAAACTAACAAATAACATAGTCCGTTAATCAATTAATCAGTCAATTGATTGATCAACAATAAGATAAAAAAGTAAATAAATATGCAAAACAACAATTGACAATTTAATGATTGTATAACCAAACTAATGTGCTACAAAGCTAAACTAAAAAGCCCTAAGAATAGCCTTCACACCTGTTTGATCTGTATGTCTCAGACAGTCAAAGGGAGGTGGAGCAGCTACAGGAGGCAGTGCTCTCTGGGCATACGCAGATGAAGGAGGAGGAGCAATGGAAGGAGGAGATCCGACGACTGCGGGCACACTGCTGTGAGCAAGCAAAGGAGATTCAGCAGCTGCAGAAAGAGTGGCACAACAGCCGGGAATGCACCAACAGGTCAGTGGATGTTGCATTGTCTCATTAAGGTGAGACAATCCCACCAGTAACACCATCACTACAATTTCCATGTTTGTGTAGAAATTCTCAGTTGTACTGAATGCTGCCTCACTGCCTGCATATTCACACTTTGCTTACAGGGCAGGAGGTGGCATTGTGGTTAGAGCTATTGTCTTTCGACTTTAGGAGAACATAAGTGTGAATCCCATCTGCTGCTATAGGACTCTTGAACATGGAACTTATCCTGAATTTTTGTGGTAGAAGTTACCCATCTGTATAAATGGGTAAATAATTGTAATAAGCTTACCACTGTAATATACTTTGGGTAGAAAATGTCAGGTAAGTAATAAATGTAAATGCATAAGGTTACTGTATTTGCCTTGTATGAATGAATTTGCAATATGTGTGACTCTGGAAACCCATGTCTCTCTAGGCTACAGCATGAGGTGAAATTACTTGAGCAACAGCTGTCTGAGAGCCAGCAGCTCCTACACTCACTGCAGTGTGAGATGGAGGTATATGATCCAGTGTACAGGACCAGTAGCAAACTACATGCAGGTAAACATCCAGTAACCTTGAAATTAACAGCTGACTTTCAGCTATAAAAAAGTTTTCAATGTCAACCAAATCAACCATTGATTTTACTTAATCTGGAATGTACAGGATATGGAGGAAACGTCAGTTTCCCTGGGACCCCCTCAGCCAAGGGGCTCGCAGACTTGCTGGTGGAGGTGCGTGACCTGCATGCACAGCTGGAGCACACCATGAAAGAGAACAGGAGTTTGCGTGCTCAGCTGCAAGGCCTTGAGGCTCTCAGTGACACGCAGTCATCCACCATCTCTGTTAGCACCCTCACTCTCCCACATGGTAAGTGACATTAATCCTTATGAATTTCACTGAAAACCACTTAGCAAGCTAGTCAGCAGTATCATGAACAAGAGTTTCTAATACATTAGCTTTCTAAAGACAGTATAAGTTGGAAACTGAGCATTAGTACTTTGCAGTTCCCTGAAACTGTTCCAAGTAAAGTAATTCCCTAAT
The DNA here is from genome assembly GCA_900497675.1 of Arapaima gigas. Lineage (NCBI taxonomy): Eukaryota > Metazoa > Chordata > Actinopteri > Osteoglossiformes > Osteoglossidae > Arapaima > Arapaima gigas. The sequence continues at coordinate 18,189 of UFQX01000401.1, read as the reverse complement.
AATTACTATGCAATAATCCCGTGGTATCTGAATCTAATTCATTAGTGAAAATGCGTCAGACACTGACTGCCTGTTAACCATTATTTTAAATTGGGGAAAATAAATAAATAAAATGCTCCTAGCTCATTGGAAAACACCAATATAACTATCAAGCCATGATTTCAGTATGATAAAACACTATAAACACTGGTTACCTAATTAGAAAACACTTAATGTTGTCATTATTTTGCATGTTTAGAATGTATAGAACAGTATGTATCATATAGGACATTTTATATGTTAGTGCCCCCCCCCCCCCGTGTCACTATGTTACACACGGCAGATGAGAGGGCACATGCATGGTGTATGAAGTGGGACTTCCTTGTCATAGGATGTTGAATAAAGGGAATATGAGAGTCAAAGTAACTTGCTATGTCTGCCTATTTATTTGACACAACAACTGGCATTTTCATAGATTTTTAAAAATGAAATACATAATTATATTTGGTGATGTGGCACAAATGTGGTCTGACAAAGTGAAACCGGTAGAAACGGCTAATAACATCTGTGCATGCTCACATCTTACTTCGGATAAATTCATAACAGTACACAATACAGACTGGTACAAAACATACAATGTACTGGAATAAAATAACACTGTATGGTACTGTACAGTATTTATTTGTAGATTTTTAACATTTGTTTTAATTTTTATCTGGGGTTTGATTTTTTGTTGTGGATAAGCTTTGGATAAAAATTTCATTATAGAAGAAGTTTCTATTCGGATAATATAGGTACTAATTTTCTGCTGAGAGCCATTATAGCACAAATTCAGATATAGAAAGTTCTGACACCAAGGGATTGCTGTATTAGGCTTTCTGCATCAGTGTAACCTGCACGACTCGGTTCATATATCCTGTTCCCTAGTAGCTATGCTGTATGTTGAAGTATATGTCAACTTTTTTGTACTCTCTCAGACCTGGCACCGTCTCCACCCGTCAGGGACATTGGGCTTTTTAACACCGGACCTCCCTACTCACCATACAAAGATTTAGCTGACTCAGGACTTGTTACTCATGGTATGCTATTCATTACTTTTTCTAACAAATGTATATCTATCTTGCTTGTTTTTTTTGGAATTCTATGGGCACTGTTTAGTATTTAGCCATGTTTCTTGTGTTCCTCTGTCATCTCAGTAAGCTCATTTTTCTTCACTCACACCCCAGAGCTATACCCCTCACTAGAAGGTGATGCTCCTGATGGTTCATTTGCCAGTAAGAATGGACGTCATGCTGTGGGCCATGTGGATGACTTTAGCGCCCTGCAACAACAGATCCTGGAGGGCAAGTTCCTGGTGCAGAAGATTGAAGCCACTCTTCAATGCTCCATGGATGCAGCTTTGCCTGGGTTCATCTCAGGCCAGGTGAGGACAGCACCTCCAAGTACTGAGCTTGTGCACAGTTATCATCATGCTAGCATTACCATCTCTCAACACCCTATATTTGTTCCCAGGCTCTTCATAATGGCTACTTGAAGGGGCTTCTGGGCAACACAAGGACCCTGCGAGCAATCTTGGAGGAGTCCACCTCCCTCCTCAGAATGTTCTGGAGGGCTGCTCTCCCCAGCAGTGACAGCTTTGGCCAGCATTTTACAAAGGTAAGTTCTCTACCTGGACACCTCCAGGGTTATGAGAAACATCTCAGTGTAAACATTGTGGAAAGACTGGTGGTGTTGTGGACCAATTCCATATCCCACTGTTTCTTTTTGCTCTCTTACCCTGAAAATAGGGTATTTTAATACATCTGGCTCAAGTCTTTATTTCATTTCACTGATTTTACATTTATTTATTTAGCACTTGCTTTTTTCCTTGGTGACATACAATGATTATTAACTAGTATATAGCAGACACTTACCCAGGTGACTTACTGGAATACTTTCTACCTTCATTTACCCATCTATAGAGCAGTATAACACACACATAGACACCTGAGACATGCATTTGTACTGTAGAAGGAAACTCGGGGACACAGGGAAAACAAGATACTCCATACAGAATGCCATGTGTGAATGCACTATTTTGAATGTAAGGAACTGGCACTGCCAACTGAGCCCCTGTGCCGATTGAAGTGTAGATGCAATCCCAGTGCCGAACATGCAATGTGTCAATAGTTCTCTTCTTGTTTCCAAATATCCTTTTTGGGCAGCCACAGAAAGTGCCTTTCTCTCATCCTTTCCATGTACTCCAGCTCCAGGAGGGGACTATGAAGGAAGAGATCCAGCAGCTGAAGCGGAGGATTCAGGACCAGGAGGACTTGCTGCGAGACACTGTAGAAAGGCTGAGGATGACAAACCGCACTAAGGAAAGCATGGAGCACTTCATTGTTAGTCAGTGTAAGTCTCCCCAACACCTTCCATGCTTCCTATATATGAGAGGCCTCTTGAATGGGGTAAATGCACAGTTTTAATCCATCATATAATGATAGGCTTTTTGATACCTTATTGCACATTTTATCTACCTGAGTTCTCCCTTGCAGCCAAACACAGTCAGTAAAGCTTCTTACAACTCCTGTATTTGCAGACAGCTGAAGGCTCCAACAAAAGATTACTATAAGAAAATGTCCACAGAAGGACATTAAACCCTAAAATGATACTGGAGGGACATTCCACAAACAAAATGTCTTTTATGAAAAGCTAACCAGTTTTCCATTTCCCATGTTTACAGGGGTAGAGTTAGGAATAATTGCATTACAGTGGGAGTCACAGTAAAATTGCCACAATTATTGGCAAATCTTGGTTGCATATATGTATCTGTGAATGAGACCCTGCCTTTGCTCATGGAACTTATATTGCCTATCATAAAATTTGATTCTTTTGTGTTTGTCTGCAGTGTCGAGGACACGGGATGTTCTGAAAAAAGCACGGACAAACCTTAAGGTGAGCTGCTGTTACTCAGAAAACATTCCAGTCTCTACAGTGGTATACATAACTAAATAAAAATGTTGATGACTGAATCCTCATTTTTTATTGATGCAACACTGAGTTTGGAGATGGATTGGGTGACGATGGTCAGGGTAGAGGTTTTCTATTGCAATCACTCTCCATCTGCCTTTTCTGTCCTGCTGACCTTATTCTGCGATCCTTTGTCTCGTGACCCCCCCCCATTTTTCCTCCGCCCTGTCTTTCCCCTGCCGAATGTAACCAGAAGAACAAGCACAAGGTTTTCACCTTAAGTCCCTCCTCTTCCTCCCCTGGGCATGGTAAAGGTACGGCATGCAGGCTTCTCTTGCCCATACCTGCACTGGCCGTTGTAGTCTAGTACATCACTTTCTGCCAACTGTCACGTGGCCATCTTCAGTTACTCAGCACACAGTCTATGCTAAACGACTGTTGAGCAAAATATAGAGGTAGTAATCAGCTGAAAAAAGGTTATGTACATGGTAATTTAAACATAGGGTTGAAACACAAGAGTCACTACCTTATCGTTGAAATTTTGCATTACATTTCAAATGTTGTTGCTTTTAACACATATTTATGTGAACTGCTGTTGATAAAATTTTGGTAACCTGAAAAATATTGAAAGACAATTTAGAATTTTCTTTTTGCATAAATTACCAATTTCCTCACACAAAGTGGAAGTCACATGGAGTGTAAGTGTTGTTTCAGTGTGCAGAAATGTTCAGAGTATTGTCATGCCATCGAGCATCATAACATCTTCTGTAAGATAGAAAAGAGGTAAAGCTTGTTTCTTATCAACGACATGTTTCTCCACCTTCCCCACACCTCCTTCTCCAGCTCAAGACCCAAGAAGCCCCCTGGAAGGCCAACATTCAGACTGTAGTTTGTTGAGCACCCCATATGAGGAAAGGCAGAGATGCTATCAAGCAGTTCCCCCCATGAAGCAAAGAGCACAGCGTCTGTTTCCAGTCCTGGCTTACTGACCAGTCCTCCAGTACCACCTTCATCCAGTTCAAACTTCGTACAATGATCTGTTTAAAAAGTATGTTTCTTGACTGACTAGTTGTCATTTTTTATACCTGTCAGTCTGTAGACCATTAAGTGTAGTTGCATGTTGCTATGTGTCGTTCAGAAAAATAAATATTTAACAAGATTTTTCTCCCATTCTCTCGCCGTACAGAAATGTTTTTATTCACTGTCTATAGCAGTGAATTGTTAAATATTTTGAGGACTTTTCTATGGCCTTCTGAATATTTTGAAACACAAGAAGGATTTTTACTGAAAGTATTAACATATTTTTTTATTAATATTAATGCACCTACAACCTTCTTTAAACAAGACAACAATCTGTATTGAACCCCACGCTGTTCTGGAAGAGCTTGCATAATAGCAGCTGTTCTTTGACATCAGTCACAACACTTTTGCCTGATGGTGAAATAATTTATTCTAAAAGGCAAAGTCTGTCAGTATAATACAAGTGAATCAGAAATATTATTGACTGATACAGTATTTCAGTGAAATATGGAGTAGCATAGGAAGGTGCTGAAGGGGCGGCCTATGTATGTACAAAGAGGTCACCAATTCTGTCAAAGCTTAAGTCCTTTTTTACCAATTTTATAAGCTATGTGTGGCCTATTATTTCATATTTGATGCTTTCATTGGTACTTTTAAGGGCCACGTGGACAACAGCAACGGTAACTGTTTGGTCTATTATCAATAGCACTGTTCGTGCAGCACTTTTTTTGAAAATGGACCAAACATTTTTTTAACTGTTTAGTAGTGAATTTTATACCTGGAAGTATTTTGCCCTGTGATTCTAATCCCAAAGGTGTATTTGTGCAAAATTATATGGTAGGCCTCAAAAAATTACATTAGTATTCTAAAATCTCAATTTGGTTTTCAGTATGTCTTGTGCTCAGTTGAAATTCACACATTTATATGTTGTGAAATGTTAAATGGTCATAACATATATTTAAAAAATACAAACTTTGGTGGGATACTGGAAAAACCAATGTCCTCAGTCTGAGTATTAATGAGTCAAATGCAAAGGTGTTTCTAAACTGCCTTTATGCTTCTGCTGTATATGTTGCTTGTATTTTAATGTTGTACATAATCTGATTTCTCAGATCTGATTTTTCATCTTGTTTTCTGTGTTCACTGTGTATACCGTTTGCTGCACATGAAAATGAAATACCCTGGGTAGCTGTGCAATAGTGTTAGTTTTTTTCTGTTCCTGATATTTGATATCAAACAGCTCAAGTGTTTTAGCCTTTTTTGACTGCCATGGTTTATAATTGATTCTGTCCCTGTTTGCATATGTACATGTGCACATTCTCCTTATTTGCTTTAGTGAGCTATTAAATGATATTCAGCTCCTCTAGAACATAATATAGTTATTTTGGTGATTTGTGTCCTGGCCAAATCATGAATATGTACTTCATGTGAAAGTAGCATGGCCCGCTTTGTATTCCCTACTATTCAGTGTTCACAACAACCAGTGAAGTTCTGCAGCACATCCCCATGCCAAGGACTATTTTGGAATTTTGGGTTTTAATATGGACAGAAAGTCAAAATAAGCTAAAAAAGTTGTAAACTAACTTTGGGCTCAATTGAAGATAAATGAGGATATTTGGTATATTGTTATTTATATTTTGCATAGAGGGGAAGCATGCTTGCTGGGTGTGAGGTTTGTAACAATATGTATATAGAGTGTGATTCACAACAGAGGTTTTCTGGACTGAGTGAATAAGCAAATTCCTTTATCAGTGTACTGACATAGGTTCTACATGTTCCAATCAAACCATGTGTGTAAAGTATTTAAATTCTAATATTCTGGGATGATTACAAGCAAACCTTGTTAGCTTGTCATGTGTATTTGTGTTTATTCATGTAGCTAACTGTCTTTTTATCAAAATGCAAGTTAAAACACAGCATAATGAACACCAGAGAAAGAACAAGTATATTGACCTGCTGTGGGAGAACAAAAAACGCCACCAAAATCCATTCATACAGAAAGGACAGCAGAATTGAATGTGCCTGTGCTTTGAATTAGCCTACACATGTACTTCATTATTAATTCTTCAGGAGGAAAAAGGGTGTTAAAGCTATTTTCAATAACAAATGAATATACCTGAATCAGTCATTTTTTTTTTTATTTGCAAACAAGTCAAACCGTCTCCAACAGTTTAAGCAGTGATGCTGCTCAAAAGAAAAACATGTCAAGGTTTAAAAATTCAATCCCCCCATCTGCAACATACATCACCTTCCATAACCAAAGAATACAGAAATACTGTATACTACATATATTCTGGTTTCTTTAATGCAATTTATACTTCTGTTCAGTCATATACACCCTCCTAGTTATTAGAATCTAACATTTGTAAGAGCCCAAAATAATACAGTAATTTTCCAATGAAATCAGTATTAACAAATGACTAGTGTAATGGAAAAAAAAACTACAAAATGGGTGTACAAAATTGACTTAGTTTCTTTAGTAAGAATCTGTCTCTTACATGCAAAACATTTAAAGGTTGATCATTAGGTTAATCTTGCATATTGCATACAAGAATAGTATATCTAACAGATAAATACATTCCTACTTATTAAATAATAACAACAACAACAACAATAATAATAATAATAATAATAATAACAACACCACAGCATTGTGATCACCACAAGATGATACTGAAGACTAATAGGAATCCAGGAGAACCTACAGTACAGGATTTATTTTCTGCATAGATAAAGCTTACATTAATGCTCTACTCACAGCATCATTAAATGCACAGGTAAAGTGCTCGCAGCATTGTGCTAAAAGGCAATAGCATAAGAACCATGGCTTCAACCCATGCAGGCGACAAGTGGGTGATTCACTGAACTTCATAAATGAGCTTGTTTTTCAATATATGTTTACGAAAAAAGTTGCTAGAATAAGCCGTGCATCAATTTCTAGGAAATTATACACTAAGAATATTATTTGGCATGGTTTAGGGCATATTAACGCTTACCTTTGGAGTCATTCAAACTGATGTAAACTGTTTTTTAAAATCAAGTAGGATGTTTGTTGTCTTGTGTTTCTCCATAACCCAAAGAACAGAAATCTGACCAGTTTTAGACAATTCTATTTCTGATAAATGCATCATCAAGATAGCCATATACTTTATACTTGATTTGTTTTTCCCCTTGGTATCAACAAGAAAAATTTGATATTTGCCTGATGTATAGACATCTGCAAATTCACATCTTTTTCTTTCTGAACAGCAGCAACATTAAAATCTTTCAATATAGACCAACAAATAAAATGGATAAACCAAAATCCAAAAAAAAATTCAGCACAACCTTTTTCATGAAATAATTCAAGAATAACAAAATGTGTGGATTTTTAGTCTACTGTTTTGTAAATAATCCAATAAATATTATATGCTAATGTGGTGTATAATGAAACAAATTCAACGAATACTGGTCACAATCTTTGCTCTATAAAATCGTCACAGGCCATCATGCCTATGCAAGTAAGAAGAGACAACCAATACTGCCATGGGAAATCTGCCACAGGCCTTCATCCCTTCTGTAAACTGTTTTAGTGCAATCTCAACCAAAGAGCACTGACATGCGATTAAATAGGCTTGTAAAGCAAAGAGGTCACATATTTCTTCTTGTATCGGTGGGTAGCACTCAGAACCATGACTCCATCCTGAATAAAGCAAAATAAGTTTTAGTCTTAATCATAGTTAGTAAAATATCTTATTAATCCAAGTGCTACACCAATGTCATTAAATGGCCCAATTTTTACAGGAATGCAGAAGAAAGACAGTTTAGCTGTACCTTTATTGAAAGTGCATACAGATGGTTTAGCATCACATGATTTGGCTCAGGCAGCAAGGCAGGATCACACTGAAAAGCAAACATGTACTCATTAATAAGCTTGATAAAAAAAAATTTCCCTAAAAGGATCTAAATGAGAGCGCAATTTACTGAAAACCCAGCCTTAGCATCCCTCTCTTACCAAGGGGGTAAAGAAAGAGCAGCAAGCAGAAGGCACTCACAGATATGTTAGTATCCTTGTTCAAGATGACCTGGAGGAGGTGTGGGGGTAAAATGGGTGGGGCTTTAAACCGTTCTTCAGGCCGGAATGTGTAAACTTCCTGTCCATATGGGCCTGGTGGAGAGCTGGAGAGGTCTGCAGAACAACGGACAGGTCAGCCTTCCTTAACACTCCTAATGGCTTCCATTTCCATTCACACTAACCTTAATCCCAAATTTAGTTCATCGCAGATACAGAGAAAAGATTGTACCGAATGTGCCAACTAATCAGAGCACTTAGCTTCAAGTAATTTCTTCCTGCCAAAAATATATAATCATCTTGAACCTGTAGTCTGGTCTTAATACAAGACTTTATTCTCACTGAGAATGAAACTTAAAATAAGTTGTTTAACTGAGTGCACACTGCTACCAGCTAGGCTCGGGGATAGCCACATCTCTGCTCAGGATTAGTGGTTAATGAAAATGGATAGATAGATAGATAGATAGAGGGAAAAAGAACCTTGTTTAAAATAAATTTTAAAAAAAACAAAAACAAACTGAAGACATGTTTTCCAGACAGAATATGCATTTCACATTGCTACATACACACAATATCTACAAAAGATGCAGTTGTATGTCTTTGCTTTCTGTCACTCCACATGTTCACCTGATGTGTCAGAACACTCAAGGGAATCCACTTGCAAAGCATCAAAGACTTCGAAGTCAGACTTCTTCACATGGATCAGGTTGTTGATGGTTCCCATCTCGCTGGTGACTACAGGCTGAAACAGAAACAAAAACAGCCTCATCATTCCACTGCTCAGGTATTGTGTGCTGAGGTTTATAATCAGAATATTCTTTCAAGGTCCCTTCAAAGGAAAAAACAATGATGCTTTTCATCCACAATTTCAGCGCACCTCTGAGGGGTCATGCATCCACTGTCCATCTACAAAAAACTTGTACTGATGTTCCCCTTCTGGCAGATCCAGAATGGCCACAAAGTCATTGTGGCTAGAACAGCAGAAACAGAATTCTAATATTAAATGTCAATATGGCATGAAATCACTGATCTTATAACAACTTAAATGTGATATCTCAAAACTATGGTGAAAGATACTTTACACAGAAATACAATTAGAAGCATGTAACAATATCAATATCAGCGATAAAGTGTAGTGTCGGAGTAAGACCCCCTATTTATTCCTTTTATTCTATCCCTCTGAGTGTTTCCCAAAATGATTGACCATATTTTTTAAATAATTCAATTAAATTAAAACATGTTTAAAAAGTAAATTTAGTTTTCATAAAATAAACTGTTCCCATTATTAAATGAATAAGTAATCACTTTTGTATTAAGTGAACTTTTAAGCTCAATTTATGCAATACAATATACTCGTATTAATGACCTCTCATTGCACTATTTCATTAAGCTCTTTAATTCTTGAGGTATTACTGTACTCTAGTAAAGAAACATGGACAAAATACAGTTTTATATCAAGAATGTAGTTTCACAGTTCATTACAATGAAATAAAGATACAGTAAAACTATTAAAACTATTAAAAAATTATTAAATACAGATGCAGAAACTAGAAAAAAAAATCTGTATATGAACCTCTTATTGAGTGGGATCTTGGTACTCCAGTTGTTGAAAGATCCAGCAATATAGACCTCTTTCCCCCCGCCAGCCCAACGGATCACAGTGGGCCTAGCCTGGGGAGCAGGCTTGCTCGAGTCCTCCAGGTCAGAGGCGAAGGGCAGGAACTCCTTCTCCCCTGAAGGCTAACAGTCACACACAACAGACCGAGTCTCTACAGTACCTCGTACCTCGCCTGCAGTTGCTCTCAGCAGAGCCACATTGCACGACTACATTGTAGGGGTATGCCCCTACATGCACACAATCTGTAGCTGGAGTGCCATACACCACATAGAACAAATGCACACTCCTGATAGGGAAGATACTTCAGACAAAGTCAAAGCTGCAAAGAAAATGTGATAAGAAATCCTTCCAAAACTACATATCCACAGCAAGTTATACAGCAGCGCTTAAATGTACATTAGGCATACAGACTTGTAGTCTGAAGGTCACTGTTTGAAATTAAACAAAGATGGTAGCCTCACCTACTCTAATAAGCTTCTCTGTTGCTTAAGCGCTGTACAACTGTACACACATATACACAACTGTACATAATGATTATGTCATTAGGTGAAGCACAGTGGAGGAAAGCCACACCCAACAGTATATGGACATGTAAATAAAGAGGTACCTTTGTATCCACGGTGTTAGTATTGAAGATGTTGGGGTCATCTGTGCTGTCAACCATAATCTTGCCTGGTTCCTGATCCTTGTGGCTGCTCCCAGTGTCAGAGCGGTTGGACTTTGCCCCATGACGGTCACCAGAAACACGATCACTGGTGTTCCCCATAATGTTGCAACCTTCAAGTCAGACCTAAAAATCAGAGAAACATCTATTATTCATAGACATCCATAAATAAAGCAGGAGTTTAATATTGAGCATTCTATTAGTCTGTTCACCTGTCACCAAAAAATCTGCCTACTTTATTGCCCCTTGCACAATTATTGCTGTGTTCTGCTAACTGCACAGTATAGTAAAAATACATTTTAATTTTAACTGTAGATGCTAAACACCAGGGCTGGTCAACTATGGGGCTGAAGGGTTACAACCACAGCTTTAAATTTATACATTTTAAACATGAAAAACCAGTTAATGTTACTCACTCTTCAAGAAATTGTTTCAAAAAAACAAAAATTGATATGAAGTAAAAACTACCCTGCCATGAGACCAATAAGGACTGGCCATCTTTGGCACACTGCCATCTCATGTTATGAAACTTTGAGTTATGAATACACAAACATTTGCCAATTTATTTTGGATTCTTTTTCACCTACCTATTATTTTGTAAAAATCTTTTTGTTAGAGAGCAAAAGCCACCTACATTTCTGTGCCCAGCCAATATTTGGCAGTAAAACACACCTGACCAGAATGTGGTTGTTGGACAAAGTATTTTTAGCAAATATGTGGGGTTTTCATAGACTCTAAGAAATGACTCCAAATAATCTTCAAAGGATCTCTGTCTTATATATCCTTTACACACTGTAAAAGAGTTAGATGGGCTTCAATTCCCAATATTGTTCTTAAGTTGAAGAGCCTGTGCTTATACTTTATTATTCAAGATTAACATATATTTAAGTTGCTAACTATACTTTGACAAATTAACATAACATCTGAAACATTTCGGAGACATGTTCGCACTCATGGAATGAGATTGTGTTTTAATCGTCATAATGTTGTACATCCTTTACGACGGATCATATGTTGTCAGTAAGACGATGACTGATCATAGCTGAAAACTGAGCGAAAAAAAAAAATTTATCTTTAAATATTTATCTTGACACACATGGCCTTCCACCTATCCTTATCCAGCGTGTTTCCTGAGGTGCATCTAAAAGGTGTCTCACAGTTCGGGCCTCCGCCTTCTTTCAGTAGCTCCACGGTTATCTCTACTCGTATCATTTAAACCGATGTGGAGCGAACTGTTTCCCCCGCACTGTACCCACCAGCTCAACAAACGTGCCCTTTCGACACTTTGAGGAGGTGAGGCATCCTGTCAATGTTATGTGTGTGTCGAGATGTAGAAGCACAGTTTCTCCAGATGGACTGCAGTGTCCAGGATTAGGAAGATTACAAGTGTCCAGCTGAAGACAGAGTCCTGGAAACGGGGAAACGGACATGTTGTGACCCTTCATTGCAAACTGCTGCTGGGATTCACTTCGTAACTCCGAAATACCACCTCTATTGCGCTGCCCAGTTGCTTCAATCGATATTTTTAACAGCTTCTGTGCAGCTAGTAATCAGCTCAATAAATACAGGCAAACTGTCTAACGACTGTCTAATCTCGTAATCACATAACGAACAGACGGAAGCCATAGGTGATCTTTGTACGCACGCGCAGTAGAACGCAGCTCCCAGAACACTATGCAGAATACACCACTCGACATACTGAATACTGCAGTATTTTTAGCTCCTTTGACATTTAACCACAAGCCTCATTCGGAGTGCGAAATTGTAGCCGAACGTAATCTGAAGTAATAAAACGCATTATGCATACGTACAAACAGAGACTGATAGTATTTACCAGCTCGCGTTCCGTTATTTCTAGTTGGTCTGAGGCGACTCCCAATGCAATTCAAATAACATTCTTGACGGTACTCAAAACATTAACTAACAAACAACCAACCAGCCGAGTGACCCACCCACCGACCTACGGCTTCTCTCGAGACCCAAAAATTTTCGATTACAAAACGCGATTTGCCTTTCTCTTCTCAATGGGTATCAGCGCGGCGTAGGGTACGTTTATATGATGACGATGATGATGGCCATTATTATTATTATTATTATTATTATTACTCCGGTTCCTCTCAGTTTAGATTTTTCAGCTGGTTCTTGATGAATTCAGATCTCAACAACAGACCAAAGAAATTAATGCACACACTTTGTCCCATCAGATACCATCTTCTGAACATTTGCTTACACCTCCAGTGGAAAGAGAGTGGGACCCCTGCACCAGGGGCTGAGGTGACCCTCATCATACTTAATGTAATTTACTCTGCTCAGTTACTCCTGATGATCTAGTAGTCAGCAATCTAGCTAGTTGTATGTTTAGGACACGAAAACTGGACAGAAGCAAACATCAGCTGGAAAGTACAGCACATACCTCATTTACTGGACCTTCCTAAACGTTTTCAAACTTTGCAATTTAAGTGATATTTCATGGTTATTGCTGACAAGTTCCACTCACAAAGCAAGCAGAGACTAAAACTTAGACAGAGAATAGTTAACAAACTGGCTACAAAACCAAAGAACAACAACAATTTACTACAACATGTTTTCTTAGACTGGACATCAACTTCATTCATGCTGAGACTGACATTTCTGTTAAACAAAGATAGCAATGCACAGGTGACATGAGTGGTGAGCAACATGTATATGTTTTAGGGGAAGGGTAGCTATGTAGCTAGTATGCCATTTCAAGGACAGTGTTGAAGTGAGTGTGTAAAACATATACCTTTTAATGTTTGGGTGACTGTGTATTCAGTATACCTTTTAGTATTAAGATTGATGTGTAGTCAGTACTTCCTCTTAAAGTAGGGTAGAATTAGCACCATTTTTATGGCACATACTGTATACCTTTTAGATTATCTTTTTCTAAAGAGTGGTAAAATTTGTCAATATCCTTGACTATGACTGACAATTGACAATGGCCAGTGACAGTAAAGTGGTGCTGCTATTAGTTTGCAGTAGAAGTGACTTCATTGGTTTAGGGGTACAACTGTGACTGATAGTTAACATTGGCAAAATGAAATCCCCAGAAGTTGGCTGACAGTGAAGTTGCTATTGGTTGACAGTAAAAAGTGACTTGATGCTTAAAGAGAAAAAGTTAAAACATTAACCATGTACAAAATTCCAAACAGTAACAAATGTAACAAAAGAGAATATTTCTTTCATTTGAAATTTACATGAATTACATAAAAAGTATAGTTAGAAAGTGCTATTCTGAGAAGTACAATTTCTTTAGAAATGTACTTAAGTACAAGAAACAGAGCAAATAAACTACTATACATCTCTGGTTGTTAACATATACACCTTATTTCACAACATTTTGGCAGACACAGCAATTCAGAGAGACTTTCCTGGCTGCTCTGGAACTGCAAGACTTTCATGATGATGAAGAAGAAGTTTAAGTTTCAGGTGGATTTCAAGCTGGAGGAGCTCTCCTCCATGGCCGTTGTGAATGGAATTCTCTTCTGTAAAGTCTGCGTGCTGGATGGCGTTTTCTCTGAGGAGTCCGCTTGGGAAGGAACCCCTTTTAGTTAGTTCCTCACACACTAAGAGTAAACATGACTACTGAATTGAATGGTTGGATACTAAGAGCCCACTAGGTTTAAAGTCAGTTAATGTTAACGAGCTGTTCAGAATTCTTCTTGTTCATAATTGTTACTAAGCAACTAAAATCATCAAGCTCCTCCATTATTTCTACTTTACAAAACAATATTAGTCTAGTCTTGTTTGTCACGGCACTTAATGATGGTTGTCATGGTGACAGGCCAAAAGTATAATAAAGTGTTTAAAATGGAAGCAAAGGATAATGCCCTGTTTATTGTTGTTGTCTTGCAACTCTGAAGGGTGTTGGTTTGAATCCCACTCCTGCTGTAGTAGGTTTGACCCTAACCCTGAATTGACGGGTTAACCCCTGCTGTGTAAAAGGTTACATCATTGTAATGCTGATTATGTAACATTATAACATTGCAATTGATTACGTAACACCGTAAGACACGTTAGATATATGAGTCAGATAAATGTTAATAAAATGTAATGCTAATATCTTACAGTAAACCTCGAAATATTTGAATGTCTGACTATAAGTCTGCAGTACCTGACTGAGCAGCCAGGGGGCTTCCTTCACTGTTGTAATACTGTACTAACCAGTGTACGTCTTTGTCTCATCTGGCTGTTATAAATGTTACAGTAAACGTTTATACATCTTCACATCATATCAGTGACTCGAAATATACATCTTTAATTATCTCACAGTGCAAAGGTTAAAAAAACCTCATTTTGTGGCACAGAATTATCTCAATAGTGGTACTGTATTCATAATTATTAGCTGGAGCAGTCTGCGAAATATGTGCCATGAATGATGAAATAAGAACCACTGTAATTTTCGTAATTTAATTCGCAGCGCTTCAGAAGCGATGCAATGTATAAAAACATAATATACTTTTGTTATTCCAGAGACAGCTGTGAATCCTTCAAGCCATGGAAGAAAACCATTACACCACTTAATTCATGCGGATAACTAACTTTGTTTTTTTAATAAATAAATACGTATACTGGTTGCACACTGCATTCCACAGGTAAATGTTTAATTTTTACATTGATTTCAATAAATTGGAGTGGTGCATGTCAATAACAATTTTAACTAATTGTGACTTACGATTGTCACGAGGATAATATTTATTTTTATTAAATTCTCGTCATTTTCATGTTGATAAGGCATCCTAGTACTTATACAGGCTTTCCAAACACACCCATTGCGGTGTGTGAAAGGTCACAAAACCCGGCACTTTCCACAATCCGCCTCAACATCCGCGACAGAAGGCGTCTTTTAAAAACGCACTCAAGCGAATCAAACTCTGATTGGCTCAGACGTGTATTACGTGCCACTCCAACCTATCATAAGCGAATGCGTTTAAATCCTGTTGAATAAAACACGAGATCCCGCCACAAAAAAAGGGGCGGGGGTAGTTTTTTTTTTTTTTTTTTTTGGGTAAATACTTGCGCCCTCCCTAGAACCAGTGCCTGTGTTGTGCGCTGGTCATGGGGGACCTACTATGCTCCTTGTTATCGGATTCTGAAATTCAAAATTGACTTTCCCGGCTGCTCTGAAATCGTATGGCTTTCATGATGATGAAGAAGAAGAAGTTTAAGTTTCGGGTTGATTTCGACCTGGAGGAGCTCTCCTCCGTGCCCGTTGTGAACGGAATTCTCTTCTGTAAAGTCCGCCTGCTGGACGGCGGTTTCTCCGACGAGTCCTCTCGGTAAGGAGTCCGTTTTAGTTAGTTCCTCATGCGTGTAATATCCTCATTCGTACTCGGAAACTCTTTACTTTGGTAAATGACCTCTCTAGCTACTGACCGAGCAACCCTGCTACTTAGGACTCTGTTGTGATCATGACTATACCGCGTCGCACGGCTGGGTATTAGTAGCCCCGCTGGTTTAAAGTCGGTTTAACAGTAACTGGCTGTTCGAAACGCCACTATTTTGTTTAATTTTTGGAGTAATTGTTACTAAGCAACTAAATGTGACAGGGTTTTTCATTATTTTCTTCAATAAACGGTAACTTTCTTCAGATGTGCGGTGGCTGTCAGTCGGTGGGCACGAGTGACGGTTGCCATGGTTACTATAAAATTATGATAAAGTGTTGGAAATTACTCCTGTATCCAAGGTGACTTAGAGAACATCAGCTTTACACTAGTTCACACATTTGTGCATTTTTACTGCATCAGTTCACGGTAAGGACCTTCATCAAGGGTACTACAGCAGGAATGGGATTCGAACTGGCAATGTTGAATTTGTATGGCAACACTTACAATTCATGTAAAAGCTGCTGAATGGTTGTTTGACCTCTCATCAGGGCTAGTCACTCAGGCCAGTAAATGGATATTGGACCCTCAATCACTTGTCAAGTATAGCCTACAGGCTCACAGTAGAACAATTTGTTTTAGATTTATATCAAGTCTAAGAAATGTCTGCATGTTTTTTTCATTCTGACAGACTGCTTCCACATAACTAAAGTACTTGTTCCAGCAGTTGAATACTATGTATATTGTGTGTGTGTGTGTGTGTGTGTGTGTGTGTGTGTGTTTCTACCTCTGTTTACTGGAAAGCAGTAAAATCTACAGATTATAAGCAATGCACATTGTGAACCTTTCCTCTGTGACTTGAATGATTAAGATTTTTGCATAGAGTTGCTTCATATGTTGGCTCTGTGGTGACATTGAGGTTCAGCAACTGAAAAACCTGGGGTGTATTTGTATGCCTTCAAAGCGGCAGTACTCATGTTTCACCTAAATGAGTGTCTGTGGCCTTAGAAGATGAGTGTTGCTTTCGTCATAGTGATGCGCTCCGCTTGGGAGTGGTGGGAAGGGAAAGCGGGCCAAGCAGATGTTCCACCCGGGGGTTGTTTAGGGTGTGTCAGGTGTCGGGAAGGTACATTGTATCACTGAATATATTTGGGTGAGCTTTTGTGCAAATAAATTATTTCTAGAATATTTTTAGTCTCAAGGCCTTGCTAGAAATAGACCTGCTAAGTATAACGTTATCAATATAAAATCAGTGATCTGTTATGCTATATTTAGTTGTATGATTCGTGTGGAATGGAGAAAAAAGTCAGTTTAAACTAAGGCATTGAATGAGCTTGAAGAGCTTCCATCAGTGTTCTCTTTCTGTGATGTGTCAGAGGACTTTGAACCAAAGCAGCAGTTCTCCCCAACTGGTCTCCAGCCTATCTGATTTCTGCTGACATTTTTCTTAACTGTAGCATCAGTATTTGAGTTTAACAGAAGCTGGTGCAGCATTTGCAAGGTTCATTGCACAGTTTTAATAGCATTTAAACAGTTGGACAAAAACAAACTGTCCACCCTATGCAGTGTCATAATTTATGGTACATTTTTTAAAATTAAACTATGCCACTTTGATAATACTGCTGTTTTTTAATAGTGACTGTAGGAGTCAATGAGCGTGTGAAACCTGCAATAAGTACTAGCTTAAACTCTGATCAGTACAGCAGTCCAGTTCATTTGTAAACTGACCATAGGACTATGAACCTGATAATTGTACAGATCACACTTTGCCTCTGCTGTTGACTTGATCTGGATCATTCAAAGATGTCTGTTAAATTCCAAGTATGCACAATTGAGTGCACAAAGTGCATTTGTATCAAAGTAATGTGTACAGTGCATAGCCAGGTAACAAGACTTTTTTTCCCCACTTTGTATTCTTCCATTTTTGTACTAGAGTTTAATAATGTACTCTGTCAATAGTCCAGCTCAATTCTCATTCTGGAAACAAAGAATTTCAAGGATACAAGATACCTGTTTGAAAAGTGCATCAAAGCGAAACATTTTTTTTTGGCTCTTATTTCATTGTTGTGACTGATCTTTGGCACTGCTGTAACCACATACCTTTTACATATAAGAGCATTTTCACTTTCAAGCTTCAAGATGCTTGTAGTCTCTGATGGCCCTGACCACATGTTCCACCTGGGGTGTACTGAAGATCAGCTGCCTCCAGGCAAATACACTGGATTCAACAATCCCATCATTATGTTTGCTCTAAATATAGTAGCACAGGAATTAAGATTTCTGCTCTCAGCTCAGAACGTGTTGTGGAAGTTTGTTGGATTTTGTCCAGGGAGAATGACACCACATAATGCAGGTATAAACTCAGTATGTGAGGTAAAAGTTAATGCAAGTACTCTGAGACATATAATACACACACACACACACACACACACACACACACACACACACACACACACACACACACACTACTGTGCAAAAGTCTTAGGCACCTGTGGGGAAAAATGCAAGGATGGTTCCAAAAATAATGCCATGAATACTTATTAATCGATAAACCTTCTAAAAAGTG
>UFQX01000400.1:165000-456013 GCA_900497675.1 Arapaima gigas | reverse complement strand
TCCTCGCTTTATAGCATTTTTCCCACAGGTGCCTAAGACTTTTGCACAGTACTGTATATAAAGTGTTACTACTTTCAATGTTTCCATTGCTACATCTTTTTTGACCTGGACAGTGCCAGGAAACGTGGTTTGAATTAATAAAATGTTTTGAAGAATGTTTTTATTAATTGTAACTATATCTGAAGTTTGTATAGGAGTAACAAGCAAACTGAGACTCATCTGTATTATTAAGCTTTCAAATTGAAAATTAGGGGTAAAAGTTATTGGCATTATAAATTATACTAATTTCAACCCCAATAATGTTGGGGAGACAGTATACTTAAACCTTCTGAACAATTTCTTTAATAGTACTACAAAGCACTACATAAGTCACTGTATAACTGAAGGAAAGTGATGCTAAGAATATAAGCAATGCCTGTGCAAAATATGAAAACTTTACCATTTCATGTCTTCACCCAATTGTGAAGATTTCACACATGGGAACTTGAACCTAGTGTTTACATTTTCCTGGCCCAACAGCAAGCAAACAGCTGTCTATCAACCATATTACATATTATACATCATGAGCCAGTTCTGGTGTGTACTACCTTTGTTATTGATGAGAAACGTGTAGGAAGCCAAGGAATCCTGATAGTAGGTGACGTCTTCCAGGATGTAGGCCAGGTTCACGTCCACCCCTACAACACCTAGCAACAGATTGCCAAAATAGCATGGGCGACTAACTGTCATGATGAAACCTGGAAGGAAAAATGAGACATCACAATGTAAAATTTGCACTTTTAGGTCACAATGACTTTTTATTCTATGCCAAGTACTAGAAAATATTCAGTTTCTCACTAATCCAAAAGCATCAATCTAATATCAACATCTTAATTGTTATTAATTTAGATTTGTTAGCTTATGTGTGAGGTGCATAATTCCTATGATATATTTAAAACTGGTTGATTTGTGGGAAAGGTAAGGTAGCTCTCAACCATCTGTCATGCACCCACCGTCCCCCATCGGGTCAGCATAAGGCAGACTGAAGCCAGCCTTGTCGATCATGCGATTGGGCAGATTGATGTAGAAGCGGCCCACAGTGATCTCGAGGTTACTCAGCTGATTTAGTACCATCATGCTGCCCTTAACCACTGGGAGGGTAGAGCGGTCTGGCATGCCATACTTGACTGAGTTCTGCTCTGCCAGGTCCCTGAGGAAGGCCAGCTCCTTCAGGCCTGTCAGACCCTCTGTGAGGAACCAAGAAGAGAGCTTAGTTACAAAAAGCAAAACAAATGCTTTTATAAGTGACTTATTCAGTATTCTACATAATTCACTAACAGGACTGAAACCATGAAGATTAAAGGGAAAAACAAAATAACAATCACCCTTCTGGTTACTAGATCACATCCTTAACCACTATGTCTTACTGCACTACTGCTGATACAGTTTAGACTAAAATCAGTTGTCATTAAGTATTTGCCCACATTAATAACTCTTTCAACATACAAGAAGCATAGAGATGGCAAAGTAACAAATCAGTTTTTTTTTTTTTAACTTAATTGGTTGCATAGCTGTGAACATATTTTTTGAAGTTGCAACCAGTAACTTTTTGGCTCTCTGTTCAAATCTGGCTCTGTCTGTGTGGAATTACCATGTTCCCCCATCTGTTTGCATGGGTTTCCTGCGGGTGCCCTGGTTTCCTCCCATAGTGCACAAATGTGTTTCAGATCATTTGGCACCTCTAAACTGCCCTTTCTGTCTACCTGTGAATAAGTGTGCATATCATTGCCCTGCCATGTCTCACACCCTATGCTAAGACCCATTTCACCCTATATTGGACAAGTGGTTGCTGACCACAGATGGATGGATGGATGGATGGATGGAACATAAAAACAGTGATTTAAACATTTAGTTGCATATCAGTGACATGTAATATATAAATTGAATCATACAACCCCTAGTTCAATTCTGTTAACTGAGAAAACAGTCACTTGCAATTCTGTCTAATACAGAACTATCACACATATAAATGTTTCACATATAAATAAAAGCTTCTTTGCTACAGTATAGTATACTGAAAAACACAGTTCAAGTTTGAGAGTCTATACAGACAGTCTGACCTAAATTACTTCTAAATGCACAGATTTCAAACACATATAGATATAAGTAACAAACAGCATGCGGGTAATTCAAATTAACCTCAGTGAACACTCTTTACATTCTGACCGGACACTGAACAATTATAATGCATGCAGTGTACCTGTAGGCAAAAATGCCCTAAATGACACAAAACACTTCAGATCCGCTGCTAATTAGTACTAATAATTTCTCCTCTAGTCTGTTCATCAGAAAACCCAAAGAATAACAGTTCCTCTTAGCTTTATTAAAATACCCTTTGACTGAGATTTTGAATAAGCATTGATGTATTCCATTTCAGATCTCTTTGAGGTTCAGTATCCTGCATCTCCATTTGGGCCATTAGCCACATTTCAGGGCCACTAAACACATTTACTAGGTAAATAAAATGGTAAGGGAAAGGAATAAAACATTTTAGAACTGAGGCTCCTTCTTGCATATCCTGCATATCCTTTTCAATCCCTGAATCCCACTAGATACCATTTAAGGGCAGACCTGAAACACCACTGAAATAGACATGTGTTTGATGAAATAACTGAGCAGACAGACAAACATTTGGTGGAAAATCCCCTTAAGGAGCCCCCTTTGTGTAGCCAAGTGTGCCTCTCTCTGCAGGCTAGTGTAAATAACAGAAAGTAGCCCTGACACGGAGGAGTTCCTTGTTCCCCAAGAGCACCTCACACATATACTGGGTCAGCACTACGTGACAGAGACCTCCATGAGGTCTGTCTGGACTAGTGTGACATTTTACAAAATCATAAATTTGAAAAAAAATCCTTGTGAATGTGAGAGTTTTTGTTACTTGTGGATTTTAGGGTTTATGCTGCATACTAAAACAACATCAGCACACCAATGTTTGAATAAATTCTTGTGGCCTAACAAAGTACTTGACAGTGCACACACAACTCAATGTATTTATTAAACCTTTTAACCTAGATTAAATTCATATATGCACATGCTACAAAAATTCAGATCACTCAAGATACAAACATTTTCATGTTTTTTTTATTGGTTACAGATAATGAATAAATGTATGGAGGGATGTATTTTCTTTACTATTCTATTTTATAACATTTCTCTGTTCCAAAGCAAAAATGGCCTGCATTTCCACTTGCTCCCACTAGATTGGAGTAAAAAACACACAGAGGGGATTCAAGGAAGAAGAATGGAAAGGTAGAGGAACTAGGAGGATGCACAAGAAAGCAGTTGTTTACAACTTCTTGTGAATTTTTAATTAAGTTTATTTTATTAATTACAACTATAACCAAAACTTTTACCAAAACTACCCACGGAATAAATAGAGGTAACTGTCTATTGTTGCACTTTTTCATTAATAGGATTACATAACTGGATTATGACAAACATGTTTATGTGGTTAATCAGTTGCTTCCTGGTAGCCAGTAAAATACAGTTGGGATTTTAAGATGAAATGCTTTTTAGCACAAGGTACAACATTGAATAGCAAGTTGTGGACATGCATTTCTTTTATCTACAGTAGTTTTTATGCAGAATTAATGGTAGTATTTCATTTTAACATTGGTCCATGTTCAAAAAAGATAACATACTGGCATCCTGCTTGCACGTTCCTTGCATCACATTCCATGTTCCTAGCATAGAGGGACACTGTGACACTGCATTGTATGAACTTGTATATCTATTGGTAGATATACAAGTCTTACGGCAAATTTTTAGTTCATTATAGCTATACCTGATGGTTATAACAGAACATAACTGTAAATAAATGAAGATTTTCATTTGTATTATTAGGATTGTATTGTTTCTAAAACAGCGGGTGGGTTTGGAAACCATTATAACATATGACCAGATTTCCAGTCTCAGTTGTGTTCATAAGACCACCATACAATGAAGCACAGGGCTGCATCTTAGAATACAAAAATCTTATGGAGATGAGTTTATAAGACAATGAAATAAGGGAAGTCTTGTAGTGCTGTAGGAATATTGTCTTGCCAACTCTGAAAAGATATATAATGAAACAGCTAGTGCTGTCAGCAGCACCACAATGACCACGTGCCCAGTAGTGGAGTGCAGACAAGACCAAGTTATGCCTGCTGGATTCTTGCCCCCTGTGTTGTGATTTTAGTGGCCTCACTGTTCAGTGACACCCCCTTCAGCTTTAGTACTCAACAGTTAATCTACTACAACTAACAACTGTACATGCTCTAGAAGTCTTGGGGTCAGGAGGGATGAAATGGTACAACCAGTAAACTATAGCAACAACTCACCATTCATGAGGGCATAGGTGAGGATCATGACAGAGTTATTGAGGTACTGGTTCTCCTCCTTTACCACACTGAGCGTAGCTCTCTTCTCGCTCTCAGAGGAGTCCCTGGAAGTCACGCCCGAGGACAGGTAGATGATCACCATGTCAGTGTCTGCAGGGAAGTAGAAGGACAGCAGAAATTCAGAAGAAATGTGCTGTGTCTCAAGAAATGTGGCTCTGTAACAAAAAGGAGAAGTGCGGCCCTTACTGGTGTGCTGCCTGGTGACGTTACTGGTGTTCCTGAGCAGCTGGAAGGCCTTTTGGAAGCCCAAGGCATGCTGGGTTGAGCTATCTGAAGCCTTGATGCTATTGATAAAAGAGGCCATCTTCCTTTTAGTCTCACTGGTTGCAGGAGAGAGGAAGGTCTTATAGCACTGGTCCAGAGAGCAGGAACGGACTGTATCGGCCACTGCCAGCACAGAGACCTGAGGGAAAGATGTGCACAGACCTCACACCAAGAGAAAAAACAGCTGCAGATGCAGTCAAGATTAAGTCCTTCTACACCAATGAAGTATTCTATATGAATCCCTTCAGTAAAAATATTTTAGATTTGTAACCAATGAAACATCTCCTAAAAAAACAACTTTGAAAATGACAGAAGCACAGCAGTGCCCTCCTACGCCCTAAGCTGTTTCCTAATATTGGAACCCACCTTATCATGCTCATCGATGGAGTTAAGGATAATGAGGGCAGAATCTCGGGCAATCTGGAGCTGAGTATCAGTGACCAAGGCTCCATGGTCGATGATCACCACAACATGTTTGGCCTGGGGCCTCACTGCAGACACATAGACAGGCCTATAGAACAAGAAGAACAAGAAGGGGATCAGTATAGGAAATTTCATCATGTGTCCACATCATTTACTTAACAATCTAGCCCATTCCTAGTGCTGCTTAGGTGGACAGGAGCCTATCTACTTAGTTCTACCCCCACTGCCCAGTCTTCCCATAGGCAGAGTGCCCTCCCATGCTGGCATTTCCTTGTGCTGCCCTCTTGCCACTGTCACAAGGGATCTGGCGTTTCCCCCTGTTACTTTTGGGCCATTCACAGGCTCAGAGGAGTCAAGTAGCCACAACAACCTTTCCCCATTTCCAAAGTAAGTGTTTAGCTACACTGCAGCTGTGAACTTGGAGAACAAATGGTCAGCTTTGTGGTGTTATAATTTGCCCACTGTATTAAAACAGTTCTTGCCAAATCCAGTTTATTGCCATGGGAAGCAGTATAAAGGGGTGTAACATTAATACATTTAGCACCACTTGAACATGCTACTGCTGGCCATATGTAGAACCAAAGCATGTCATAACAGCACTACAGCTTATACAGCTGTTGGCTGTGGTGGATTTGCTGTAGAGTATTAAGTCTGTAGGGGACAGCCTTCAACTCTGAGACCACTGAAACCACAACACACAGTGCCAGATTCCAACAGGCTTTACTGGACCTAGTTTGCATTCCACTGTGGAGTACGTGGTCACTATGTTGCTGTTGAGAAAACCAACAGTTTACCTGCTGTTATACAGTGCAGCAAACATGCACCCTTTGACTGTGAAAAAGTCAGATTTTCAGTGTCACAGAATCAACTCAATTAATTTCAATTAAGTTCTGACAGCTGAAAAAAACTTTGACGGAGACTGCACTAAATTTCAGGATATCTTTGAATTGTATAGAATTGTCAAATGAAAATATTGCATATATGCTGTGGAGTTGCAGTACCTGCTCCGATGCTCAAAGGAACCCTTACAGTGGAACTTGTGAGCTGGGAATACAGTAAATATGCCCTCCTCTGAGCTGAAATACTGCCACTTGATCCCAGGGTTGGATTTGAGGTTGTCTGCAAGAACTGGGGAAGAACAAATAGCTTATGTAGCACTGAGGAGCAGACAAACATGCCTGTCTTGTCCAGGTAAAAGCAGTTCAGGAAAGTAGTACAAAAAAGGAAATGGAAACTTATTTGCAACAGTGAATCAACACATTGAAATTGAAAACAAGAGAAAGTCAACAAGATCTTGTACCCAGACAACCTAGTGATTTTAAAAATGGGCAGGTAAATAGTATACAGTAGTGATGTCATCTGGCAATCTGAAGGTTCTACATTTGAAGCCCACTCCTACTGTAGCACCCTTGAACACCATACTTACCCTGAATTACTATCCTTATAAGCCATTGTAATTCCCTTACTGTATGAACCTAACACTGTAAGTCACCTACAAAGTTATGAGTCAAACAAATTAAAACAGAGAAAGGTGTTCTTGATTTAAAAATGATTTCATACAATTTGCTCAGTGCTGTCCTCAGCCATATTTTTGCATATTTGTATGACTGTGTGCATTTTGTTTTGCAAAACCCAAACCACTTGAGCTAACATTGAACATATACAATAACAAAACAGTAACCAAATATGTTACAGGCTCATATGTGACATGGACAAAACTTATTATAACACCTACTCTCTTTAACTTTCTTACTGTATCAGTTTGGCTTGAGCTACTTTGTGTTTTTCGAATGGCATTAGGAGTTCAACATCAATTAAATCATGCAGGATGAGTCCCCTCTAACTGCAAGGCAATGAGGGCAATCAGAGGGCAGCTTGGAGTCCAAGTGCTTGTTTAATCTAGGAAAGAGGCTTGAGCAGCTGGCCTCCGTTAGATCAGGGGGAACAGGGAACAGCTGGGGAAGTTGGCATGGGGCCCCAAGCTCAGTCAGGGATCTGGCGGAGAAGCCAGACAGCAGTCGCAACAGACACCTCTTCAGAGCTCTGTCTCCACTGATCTCCATCCATGCCGCTGGGCTGGATTTGGTCTCCCAGGCAACCCCGAGTGAGGCCCTGGGTTGATGAAGGGCTTTTAGGGATTAATTAACTGTGTCTCCCTCTTTGTGGGAGTGAGTGGACCAGCATGAAGAGACAGGCTTCATCATAATGGTACACAGGAAGAATGTATCCGTTAGGGCTTATCTCATATCTGCATTTCAGTCTCCTTTTATACTTTAACTTGGTTTGTTTATTCTGAAATTATCACACTCTCATCACCCTGCTAAAAAGGAGATAGTTATATTTCTAGTAAGTACAATGTACTCACTAACCCAAAGACATATATACATGGAAACATTTCACTTTTTAGTTTGTCACTAAAATAAAGGCAATGTATCCCTGTATATAAACAAAGTATTCTCGACATTATAAACTATTTCTTTAAGTAACTGAGGAATATGATGGCATACATTTTTCATTAGTTTTCATTTTAAATGATTTTCTGGTCACCCAGCTGAAAAAACAACTATATTTTGCTACCACTTTTGCCATTCTTCAAAATTTCTCAGACATTGTGCTCTCCCAGGTTTTATTCAACATTGGCTGGCTCTAAGTCATTTAAGACCCTGCCACCTGTTAAACAATGTGTTCTCACACTACCCATTTATTTTTTTTGTTTCCTAAATTTATTCATCTACTGGTACAGATCTTCCAAACTACAGTTTCTGCAAGATGTCATAAAAAGTCATTGTAATTAACTATAAATCCAGAAAAAAGATTACCACTAAACTGACAACTAACATCCTTACGTCCACCTGTTTTTGTACCAGTTATGCTACTTAATAATTTACTGATACTTTGTCAACATTTTAGAGGAGCTGACATTGAAAAATTTATTTATGATGGATTAGAATTAAAACCTCATCAACATAGATATATTGTCTGTATTTACTTATTCAGCTTTTACAAGGATGTTACTATGCAAGAACCTGTAGACTATCAAAGGTTAACAGTGATACTGTTGTAGATGAACATTATTTTTGACAACGTTTAAATATTAGTGTTTAAATGTGAAATACCAGCAGCAGATATGAATGAGACACGATTAATCCATGTTAATAAAAGTATTATTCTGAAAAAGTGCAAGTCCTACTCCAAATTCCACTCAAATACCAATCCTATTCATGAGGCTTTAGGTGTATATTAAAGTCCAACATAAATTGATACAGAGTGACGTTCTCCTCCCTGTCCATAGGGGTCACTGTTACACCCTTTATAATAATCTGACCTCGACAGTCAGGTTTACTAAAAAATATATTCATGTGAAACAGTTTTAGAATATATATAGTATATTTAGTATCACTGCCATGTCCTTGTAAAAGCTGAATACACACACACACACACACACACACACTTTGATGAATTTTTGACTTCTCTGAACAGCTCTCTCTACTGAACAATAACCACAATACTGCATTTGTTACAAACAGAATTTAATGTGCACATGACAACAGTTATACATTTGCTCCTTGGGTTACAATTGAATTACAAATTTTTGAACATATCAACCTGATTTTTTTCCCTATTTTATGAACTCCTGAACACTGGAGCAAACTTTACCCATGTATATCATAGGTGGCAGTAAAGTGCACCCAAACAGAAAATGGACTGATGGTTTTAATTCAGTTGCCCTCCACAAAGATTAGCAGCTCCTGCTGTTACTATTACAAAAGAGACAAAAGTAGAGATAAAAATATGGAAAGAGGTGAGATGAGGAACCCTGTATATTCATATGAAGACCTGGTTAAAAGTCATGACTGAAAGAAAATTTTGGAGACAATATTTTTATTTTCAGTAATTTTCACATTATTTAGAGTTTTAAAAGCTATTTGAAGGGGTTTTTTTAAACAGTACACACCCTATGAATAAATTAATGGACATCAGTAGTACAGTCTATCCTCAATTATCCAGAATATTCGGGGATGACAAGGTATCCAGTCATGGCAAACGTTTGGAAAATCAAAAGGATTAACTTAATCACAATAGTGTTTACTATTGTGCTGTATTGTGCACTTTTATAACCTGTAATATTTCAATATTTTATACATTAATGATTTTTTCCCCAAAAAAGGTTAAAATTGAGCAGATATTTTCCCTTATATTATTCTTACAAAGAGGCTCGGCCAATTATTTATGATTTTTTCGATTTTTGTAACTCACCACGACCCTTATGAGGATAATGGATTAATGAATGGAATATTTTTGCAACAGTCTGTAAAATTTAATATCCTTAAAATCAAGAGCCAGAAAAATCCAACTATAGACTGCATATTAATAATTTTTAAAATCTGATTAAGAGGGAAAAAAGTAAATTTTGAATCACTAACAAATTGAGTTAGCCTTCCATTCCCAATAGAAAATCAAGTGTTATTGACTCAACATTTACTTTAATGGCTGGCAAAGCATTCATCTCAACAGACACAATGAAACTTGGTTTTCTTGGCAGTATACCTCCAGGACATCAACAAGCCAGAACATTTTGGAATCTTTAGAAAAATTCACCACAACCTTTCCATAATACTGCAACCCAAACCATTTTTACAGAGAAAAGGTTAAACCCCTGGTCAAAGAAAAGTCTTCAAGGTATTTTCCCTGAATTATGTCCCACCCTCATATCCTAGAGCCATCGGCTGTTACTTTGTTAACAGGGGAAATGATGAACTATACACAAAGGCAAAGTGCCTCTAGAGGAAAGGAACCAGGAGAAATAAACAGACTGTGAAGTCCCATGGGTCAGGCTTATGTTAGGGCCCTGCTGCAGAGGGACAAGGTGACCTCTGGTCCACAGAGGAAACAGACATCTTGATTACAAGAAAAACAGACTTGAGCATAGTTCAATGCTTTCACACATTTACTCAGTGGAGTAGACACATCTTGTGTTGTTTGGACTGCCCTGGGACCACTCTACCATTCGAATGTTTTCAAGGGGATGGGGGGTGCAGACAGTTAAGGATAACAGCTGAGAGGTGGCAACATTAACACCCCAATGAATGGCAAACAGACTAAGCAAACATGAGTATGAACTCTCCCCTTAGATTCAGGGTGAGTAGGACCTCATGTGAACAGCAAGGATGCAAGCAGGACACATGATTTAAAATCTGCAAACAACATAAGCATTAACCTACAATATGTAACCTGTAACCCAGTGTTTGCTTTGCTCATTGCATTTTTCTGTTAAGTTCTCAACAGTAGGCAATATTTTTGTCTAAAGGCCCAAACTGAGCAATACCGCTGCCCAATAAAAATTCCATTAAATTTCAATTCCATTATATAACAAGATCTTTCTAAAGTAGCCCATTAATGAGGTAACCACTAATATCATTTCATCTGCATGTTTTAGTACCAGCTACACTACTTAAATATTTATTAACTTATTTCCTCATCCAAACTAAAAAACATTTATATATACTGGAAAAAGAAGCTTAATTTTCTCATACATTTATATCAATTTAATGTCTATAAAAGAACAGTAGTTCCCAGTACCTTTTATTCCAGGAGAAAGGAGCTATTAATATTTTTCAATAATGCCTTGGTCATTTGGAGCCAATAATACATAAAACTTATTGCAGACAACACGTAAAATTACACCACAAAACTTTGAAGTAGAAAATGAGAGATGAAAGTATATAGACATCTGGAAATAAGACAAAAAGAATAAAATATGATAACATACATATCATAAATGGAAAAGCAGCACAAAGATCAAGGGAAAGGCAAATCACATTTGGACACAGACTTTCCAGTATACAAGAACAGGGTACTTAAATCAAAGAAAAAGAGAGCAGGCAAAAGAATATGGAACTAGTTCCATGATGCATTCAACAGATCTAGCTACCCAAGATCTCCCCCCATGCCTGTCCCCCCTACCACCACCAAATCAAAACCTTTCAATTTAAAATTTAATGACACACAGGGAATATTTAGTTCTTAGAAGTTAGTTACCATGACAACACTTCCCTGGCCATAACTAGCTCTTGATCGTGGTGCTGGAGCTGCAAGAAGAGCTCTGGCGTAGGGAGAGGAGGTAACCCACCTGAATTCAGATCGCGGCCAGGATTAAAAGCTCGGTTGTTGACGGTAGGCGACAGGCGGTCACAACAAATGGTTTTGGAGACATTTGTGTTGAAATTGCCATCGAAGCTAAGAAGGAAGAGAAGCCAAATGAGACGTATTGATCTAGAGTGCTGTGCTAGGTTCTATATAACAAGCATACACCAAAATGTGCTGTGATGCAGAAGTTTGACTTCATTGGTTATTCCAGATGTTAAGAATTGGGCTCCGGACTGACAACAAATACATTCACTTTTGTCAACTTTACAATGGGTCATGCAAGCAGAAAGCTTGATCTGATTTTGTTTTGTTGACCTCTAATCATTTTGTAGGTCTTTTGGTGTGGACAGTGTTCTGCATATGCAGCTTGTCCATTACAAACACTGAGTCTACAGAACCCTACAACCATTTTCAGAAAGAAGGGGACCCATTTTGAACAAATTATATAACTACAAAAAAGTGGGGGGGAATCAGTACATACACAAGTACTCTAATTTGTGTGATTTAGGGAAAACCTTACACTGTTTATTTTTGTGTATCCTGTTCTCCCAGAACACTGCATCCCCCTCCTTAGGTCTCACTGCAGATAGCGACCTTGACAGCAAACCAGGTGGGTATTGGGTAGCAAGCTATCTGAGCCCTAAGCTACAGATCAAATGGCTGGCAGCATGCAGGCTCTCACAGAGGAGTCACATCACAGCATTGTTTCCAGGCTGCCTCAGCCCCCCGAATAATGAAGGGCTGATCGAAAGTGTGTCTCCAGGGAGCTGCAAGCACCACATCTCCTGCTTTGATCCCCCCCAACTCCCACTTCCCCTGTTAGACCCGCACAGGCCCCACAAACCTCCACACATGCACACTCTTGAGCACACACATTCACTCACACAGACACAGCCTGAGCTGGCGAGACGCTTACTTGATTGACGGCCGCTCTGATGTACAAACTGCTTTGAACTTCAGACATTTAATTCCCATCAGGCTGCAGTCATTATTATTCCCCTTCAACACACTTTACATGTGGGGGCTAAGCAAATGTGGAAGATAAAAAATACATTTGCAAGCCCTTTGAATTTTACATCAAAAAAAGGAAGGGGAGAGGGACCTTTAAGCATTTTATTTTTTTTCCACCATTGATTTGAATTCATCATGTAAATGAAGGTCTTGAAAAACAATCTAGTTTGGAAGGTGAAAAAATGAGAATAAACAAAATTTCAACAACAGCCCCAAAGCTGGTTGAAGTTTATCACCATCCAAGTCTTTTTTTATTACTAAACGGTCTACATTTAAAAATAGAGCCATAATCTCTCCATGTCCTTCCCTGAAGGAACTTGGGCACATGGATCATCTGCATAATTTTATGTACTATATAACAGGCTTTAGCTTGCATCACTTGCATTGTCCTTGTATTCGCAGGAGAATTCTGAATAAATACTGTAGTATGCACCATCACCAATTAGTTAGCATGCACCATCCACTTTTTATTATTTATTGACATATTTGACACTTCAGTTCATAACTTACAATTTTTGGTTTACATACTAAATCATCACATAAATCGATTTAAATTATTTATAGTACAGAGCTGGATAAGTTATATTATATAAATTCAGGGAAAATACCTTGCTTAATTTAGATTATATTCATAATGGGAATTTAAACACAGGTGCAAAGCAATGGTGCTAAAAACCACACACTACCTACTGCGCCTATTAATCCTTTTAAATGGCTTTTTTCTAGTGGAAAAAAATTAGTAATATGATATGAAAGGGTACTACAGCTCCCTCTTGATCCCATCAAGGGATGCAGTCGCACTCCTCTGTCTGGTACATGACATTTATTCCTAAAGTGATGAGACTAGACATAAGGCTCAATGGGCTTTTCCCATACACCCCAGATAGGCACAAGAGCATATGATCAGAAACAAAGCCTCAGAAAAAAAAAAAAAAAATTCTACCTTGTCCTCAGGCTCATGCTTTAACAGTTTGTTTACAGATCACATCTAGTCATGCTGCTCTTTCACTACAAACCCACTTTTACCTAGGCACCATTAAATGAACAGCATTTGTGTCCAACTTGTGATTAGTATTTTAGATATCAAGTCTTCTCAATGTTTGTATTATTCCTGCAAAAGAAGACAGCATCTGAACAGCTATAAATGAAAAGTTATTATAATGCTTACAGCCAGAGTTGCTTACCACAACTGTCTAGAGTCTGCAGTTCCTTCATTTCAGACACAAACTATGAGGAAGAAAAACTTAAAACAAGTGTTCTCATAAAATAAATCTGCATAATAGTACAGTATCAAGTCCAACTACTTCCATAATGTCATGATTTACTATTTAGTGTATAACCCCCCCCCCCCATGTCCCAGAAAACAAGCTTTTTCAAAAATGAACTTATCTGCCTCAAAATGAGCTTCACACCAGCTTTCTCTCTTTTTACTAAAGGTCTTTGAAGTTCTTGGAGCTGTCGTGCATTATCACACAGAGGTTTTTCAAACAAGATCCTCAACTTTCTTCTTACCCTGCCCAGACTCATGTGTTATATAATCTTTCAAGTGAACAGTGTGCTGTATTTTCTTCTCTGCTTATTTTTCACCATGTCACACTGCTGAGGAATACGAAGCAGTCTACTCCTCACTGCTTACCCTCCCCATTTTCTCCACTGCTGGAGAAAACCATAAAGGCCCACAAGACCTGAAACTGTGAAATGGCCATCAGGCAGACTGGCACAGTCCTGCTGGGCATCATCAGAAAGGGTTCGTCAAGGGAGAGATGAAGCCTAACCTCCCAGGTAACTTGCAGACAGTTTCAGTCAGGTGATAACGTGGTTGCAGTGTTGCTGGCCCACATGAGCCACTGCAAGCTGCTCCTGTGTAGATTAGATTGAAAGCTCCCCCCCTCACTGAACTCCATTTGTGCTCTGACCTGCTTTGTGGGTCTGCTCAGCACAGACGGATATGACTACTGAAGCACTGAAGGCCTATAGAAGCTCAGCCTCAGTATTCACCACATTGGCAAATCATCAGACACCATTATCCAAGGCATCCCACATTTGAACAATTAACATCAACACAGCAGCGCACCAGCAATCATGCTTTTATTCCTGCTTGTGAATATTTTCACTTATGTCCAAGATGTTCTTGGATAGAAAATAAGCTACAACCTAGTTATTTGCTTCTCTGGGGGCTAAAAGTGTAGGACTGCTGAAAGGAAACAAGGCAAAAATAAACATGAGTTTTAGGACATGCAAATAGGATACAATACACATGCTACACTGGTTTTGGTGTAGAACACAGGCTAGGTTGGGTACAGTCTGTATATGCAGCATGCTGGCTTATGCAAGACATTTGGGTTAAGTACAATCCATATGTTCAAGCTATTGGGTTGAGTGCAAACTGTGTTAAAGATGCTCCATGCCCACAGGCACAGCTGTGTTACTCACTCCATCATGGAGGGTGGGATGGAGCAGCAATCCTGGATGGCAGTCAGGGGAGAGGTCAGGTGGGCTGTGTAGGAAGCCTCCACCACCTGTTTATTCCGGTTCACTACATCTAGGTACCGGTTGAACTTCTCACGGATCTTCTTCGCCAGCTGGAATACACATTTGGAGAGTATGTAAATGCACACTTAGAAATATAACAAACATATGGGGACTGTGAGACATAGCAGGCTGTAGTGGTGTGGAAGGAGGAAACACTATAGCATTTTCAGGAAAAATTTCAAGAAGGAACTTTAGTGTACAAGCATAAATAAACAGTAGCAGCGACATGAGCAACATGAGACAACTTAAGCAACTTCAACTCCCACAAGGCAGGGCCTGCAGTGTAATGCTCTATTTTAAATCAACTGGTCTAATAAATATCCACCTGAATAAAGAGGCAAAATGTCCACATGATATTAAAATGTTAAATCAACACAAGCAGAAAGATAGCACTAATACACCTGCACTATAAATCACTTATGTGAGTTAACCTTGTCTCTTTACAATCTCTAACACAACCACACAGGCATACTGAACAACCAGGCAACAGTAAAACGATCTCCAAGTTGCTCAAACATCACTGATATTGGGCATGAAAAAGTTAAATGAAGTTCATGCTAAACAGCATGATGCTTAGCAGCTGCAATTCCACAACTGAGCCTTATATTGTTCAACAAAGTCCTCCTTAAAGGCCCACTGATCACTAATCAGCAAATACTTCTCACAGAAGTACTCGTTTCTACCTCCAATAAATCAAAACACACAGAACACCGCTGTAGTCAGCAGTACTCAGGAAAAGCAGGATAAACCCATGGAAATATTTTTTTCAAAAACACAAAGCTAAAGCAAAAGCCTTTTTCACCAACAGCATGGGCCAAAAAGACACAATCACGAATCATCAAGAAATGCTGTGATCAAATGCACAATTTACCCCATCACTAATGCCCACCTAATGACCCAGATCTTATCGTACCTAGACTTGGTTAATAGGTTTTCCAACCATTACAAGTTTAAAGGGAAGAAATATAATAAATTTCAGAGCAGTGATTACCCATAATGTAATACTGCCATTGGGTTATTAAATAAGCTTGAACAATATTTTGGTAATAAAGAATAATTACAGACTATAGAATAATAAATAATAAAGCCAGAGAGTAAAAGACTGAATCCACTACAACCCATCAAAATTTGGTATGCGCTGGCTTTGAAGCACAGGGTAAATAAAAAGAACAATAGCTAAACTGGGTGGGTTGAAAATGGGTGATGAATAACCATGAAGCAAACAGCAGACTCCAGCAAGGCACGCTCCCTCTCTTTCATAGAGCCCTGCCTCCAGCTCTGTCACCAAGCCCACAGATCACCATTACATTCCCTTTCTGCTCAGCACTGTTATATTATGATTTTTCATTACTTCTTTACTGGATACATTTCATTTTATCTAATTCATCTTCAAGTCCTTCACTGATACTGGGGAGGTAAATCTATAAACTATGGTTGGAATTAAGTGGACCTAAATTCTCATATGAAGAAATGAGCACTGTTTACAAAACAAACTGAACTTATACCACTGCTTTACAAACTCAGTGAGTCTCAGAGAGGAGAAGAGACTCATCCCATAAACAAGTTATCATAGTTCATTATGGTACCAGCTATGCTAATCCTCCAAACCAGTAAACACAAAATTGGGCAGTAAGGAACATAGTAGCATAACAGTGTCACTTTAGAAAAAATCATCAACTGAATCACAACATATAGTCACAAGAAAAAAAGTTTCTCAACCCTTTACACGTAACTGAGTTTCTGCATTAATTACTCATAAAATGTGGACTTAAGTTTTTATACTATTTCCACACATATTCATTTTTCTATTATACTGTGCTGTTTTGTATCAAACAAATGAGTTTCTATAGACTGAAGCGGTTTCACGTTCTACTTTTTTCAGTAGATATTGTACATGATATACCTAAAATGCAAAGGTGCCAATAATGTTGACCTGAACTGTAATATTTTTGTTACAAATACTATAATGTCATAGTCATGCATGTAATATCCTCTTTTTAAATAAATTTTATACTCTGTGATGGACAAGTGTCCCATCCAGGTTATAGCCCTCCTTGGCCAGTGATTATGGAATAGGCTCTGGGCCAATACAACTCAGGACCAGGACAAGAGAAGAAGGAAACATTTTTGTCTTTGAATCAATTATATTTTTCTCTGTTAGAAATAATGGTAATTTCAGTCATCTCAAGGGGAATGTGCCTAATGGGGCGATTTCATGGAACAAATTAACCTCATTAAGTGCATATATCTTTTGGAAGGGTAAATGCTGTGTTCTACTATAGAAAAACAACACAAGCTGGAACATTGCAAACTGCTGGACATAACAACAAAATGTATACATAATCAATTATCCAAACAGTCTAACTTCAGTTTTAATCAGTCCATCAAAAAATAAAACCACTGCCAGTTGAAAATCTACACCAGCAGTCAATAAAAAGATGTGAGTAATTGTGTGAATAACAATTCTGCAGTGGGAAAGCTGCTCATGGACCAAAAAAACCCTGCTTTTACTTTGTGCGCTTTCCTAATTTGTGGGTAGATTTTGTAGCTCACCCTTCTGTTGTCAGGTAGCTGTCACAGTCACAAAACATGGGAACAGTAGCCTTTGCAGCTTGAGTACCATGGATGCAATGACAAGGAAGCGGAAGGCTTTTGACTGGAGCCCAGGGCAAATTTCTGCCAGAGCTCTTTAATTACATGCAGTTTACATCCGATGTTCACTTTTATTATTACGTGAAGAGGGGATCTCCTACTGCTCATTTAGAGGCCTCTTCTTACATTACATATTATCTAACAACAAATATAAATATCACATTTTAGGGATGCAGAAAGCCTCAAGAAGGGTCTCTTCTGAGCACTGGAGCAGTTCCACATTTTGCTAATTTCCTCACATTCAAGAGCCCTGCTTTCAATTAGCTGCATGGTTATCCTTCATTTTATGCATTTGAAAAAATTACTCTACCCAACATTCTAAAGCAGCAGACAAGAGGATTATTTTAAAGGAGAATCCTCCTTAAAAATGGCAGTATAGTCAACATTTTTAGTGCTCAACTTGAAACCCTATGAGCACATGGGACTGTGTGGAGAACCTCTCAGACCCCTATGTCTAACAGTAGCGAGTAACTCACCTGCTGTACCTCTGTCTCTCCATTTGACGTCTTCTCAGTGTACACAAAGGAGTTGAAAATCCTCTGGAAAAAAAAAGTTGCAAATCTTTTCAGGGAAGATGCATATAGATGGATGGCAGAGTATACATGCATACTTAATGATATTTGATTTGGTATTCCACAACAACATAAATTCAGTAGATTATACTTGTTAAATCCGTTAAATAAAAAATAAAACCCTTATCGTAAGGTCTCTGGAACAAAATTCACTGAAAATTAATGAAAATGCACAGGCAAGCAGGTTTAAATTATGAGATGAACTGCCTTGAACTGGACCTTGAAAGCATAAAGCAATAACAGGTCTGATACCACTAACACACTGGGGCATTCATTTGTTCTTATCTCACTAAAAAGCATAAAACAGGACAAGATGATACAAAGCCCTTTTTGACACCTCAGAGAGCATTGTTAAAGATCTCTGACAAACACTTGACATATTTTTGCTCTGAGCAAGCTAGTGGTTTACATGATTTAGTTCCACTCAGCAGCTGACCTCAGATACATGAACTTCAGAATAACATGAGGAGATCATCCAGAATATGACCCCTTCAAGTTACAGCTAATGAGCCATCCCTGGAATTATGTTATTTCCACAAGTGGACATAAATTACAATAATTATGTTATGCCTAAAAATATCAAGCATCCTTTGTACAGCTACTTTATAACACAGTTACTTGAAATTCTTTTGAGCAAAGGGGCTATATGGAGCAGCTGTATGACTTTCGGTGGTCTTCAGAGAATTACAACTATGCCTCACCAGAAAGTTGATGCTCCTCTGGGTTTCATATTTAAACCCTGAACTTTAATGAAAGTTTGACACTGATCGTAGGTTGGCCAACATCTACACGTTGGTTCATTGGAGTCAACCATAACACATGTAACTTTTCATGACAAGGTCACTGTCCAGGCACCTTGACACTCCAAAAGCCTCTTATCCCCTGCAAATGATTAACAGTCACCAATACTCTGCACCAAGGACTAGTGGGTAGCACAGTGCTTACAGCCATTTCCTTGTAATCAAAGGATCCAGGTACAAATCCCCAGTTCTGCTGCAATACCTTTGAGCAAGGTATCTTACTCTGAATTAAAATAATTAAAACAATAAAAATTATGCAGCTCTATGGGTAAATTATTTTAAGATACGTAAACATCTAATACTAAGTTGCTTTGTAGAAATGAATCAACTAAATGAGTAAATAAAGAAACCAACAAAACCTGGAGGTTTTAACACATTAATGAGAAACATGAACAATGGCCAATACCTTCTCATGTCCATCTTGCACATTCAGGCCAGGTTAGAAGAAACTTCTCAACCTGGAGCAGAGCTCAGTGACAAACACACGCCTTGATTAATCAGACTATAATAACAAATGCTTTGGTTTCCTTGTCTACACTTACCATAAGAACACTGCCAGAAGGCACAAATTTCCCATCATTCTTCTACTACTGACTAATCTGGGATCCACACTACCAGTAAGTTCCCCCAACAAAAGACTTTCAGTTTACCTTCCAACAAAGCAAAAGGGTGCAGATCTGGAGGGGTGTAACAGTAGGACATCTATACTGTCTTTATGCTCTTTTGGCACTGCAAACTATCAAAACACACAATGTCAGGAGATTGATTACCATCACAAAGATTTGGGAATCGAGATGAGGTTTTTCCATTCAAAACTGGTTTTCAAACAAGAACAATATACTAAAGAAAAAACATGAAAGCATTTTCAGTTTTTCTTGGCATATTTTTTCAGTGGCCATGGTTGTCTGAGGGCAATGCTTAGACTGTCACTACATCCTGTTCACTGGCACCTAATGATCTGGAGGGCACAGCAATACAAACACAAAAAACAAAGCAGGTTATCTCATCAGCAGGTGCCGTTTGCTCAGAGTCAATAAATCATTTATTCAACTATAAATTAAATTTCTAAAGCATTCCTCAAAAGAACAGGGCAGACACATGGATCTGACACCTGCCCTCCTGAGGATACCTATCAAACAGAGGCACAAATGCAAACAAAGATACCGGCTTGAGGAGGGCTTGTATTTTGAAGCACTTTCAGAGGATTTCTTGGTCTGAAACCTTAGGACATCTCATTGTGATCTGTCCAGACCGTTGAAGGGTTGGATGAATATGACAAAAGGCTGCCCAAAATCAAAGACCTGAGGCAAGGTTGAACCTACTATCTAATCTGACTGAAACTGACTGACTGATTGATATGAGCTAACTCATGTTGTATTTAATACTGTCAATATTAAATACAAATTTAGTTGATCTAGATTGTTCAAAATAATTTTTATAGCTCAAAATAATTTTGTCTCATACTGTAAATTAAACTTCATCAATTCATCATAAATAACATTCTTCAATGCAGGATTTCTGTAGTCTAGAAGCCTACTCCACAAGCACAAGGTATCTTACAGGGTTCACCCTGAGCATGATGTCAGGCCATTAATTTATTAAATGTAATCTTTCTTTCTTACACACATACATACACACACACACACACACACACACACAAAAATCCATAATTTTGTCACAAATTAACCCAAAAAAAGCCTTTGGACTGTGACAACCTATAGGAAACCCACTCAAACACAGGGAGAACATGCAAACTTCACAAAGACTGAGCTGGTTCAAACCTACATCCGAACCCCCAGCCCAACTGCTAAGAATCACCAGCACTAAGGGCTATACCTCATGGATATTAGCATGCGAAAAACTGGAGTACACCTACACCTCAGTATCCAAATATAACTAGTTCCTAGAAATGGCTTGAATACTGTAAACTCGAATATCGGGAAGTTATTTCCATTTTTTCTAATGAGGAAAAATATCATTTCTTCCAGGTCTATCCTAGAAACCCAAATTTATTTCCCCAAAATGTCCCAAAATCTAAAGTGTCCATTTCAGCCTGATAAAGAACTCTTTAAACTCCAATTACCAATTAATGAGGTAATTAATATGGATTTGTGTGTTTATATGCAGCCACTTTTTCAATTTTATATCAATTTTATATATATCAATTAAATCAATTTTATATATTATTTTCCTTATTATAAGTAGTAATAGCAACAAATGTTTAATGGTCAAATGTATGTAAAAAAAATGAAAACATAAAAGAGAAAAAACAATAATAACCTCAAAAGTCCAAACTGTGAACATGGGCCACATGAGGTAGACTGAAAATGAAGCTGTTAGGAACATTGCTGCCACCTAGCATTGCAGCAGTACTTGCACAAATTTCAAATATTTCTCTGATGTGCTTCGGCTTTACTCAAATGGCACTCATTGTGCCAAGAC
Source organism: Arapaima gigas (assembly GCA_900497675.1). Classification (NCBI taxonomy): domain Eukaryota; kingdom Metazoa; phylum Chordata; class Actinopteri; order Osteoglossiformes; family Osteoglossidae; genus Arapaima; species Arapaima gigas. The sequence goes on along the minus strand of UFQX01000400.1, from coordinate 434,752 downwards.
TTCTCCACTTAGATATAATTTGGATATAATATATACCTCCTGTTCTATTAGGAATTGTAAAACCAGGAGATTGAATACCAGGGTATACATGTATTTTGATTCTGCTTTTAGATACAACTAACTGAGTTTCTGAGTGCTAATTAGTGCACACAATAATAAATTAAATATATCACCAAACTTTATTACCTTTAAACTTGCTGAATTTAGCACATTTGTACATGCCCATCAGTGACAGAATGCGTGTAAGCATGTGTGTATGCAGATCCTGCATGGTGCATAGACTGACATGCACACTGTAATAAATTACATACCACCAAACTTTATCTTCGATTTTGTCAGCATTTGAGTGAGAAAGTACATCAGCGTGTGTTTGCAGAGCATCTGAGGCAGCCGTGCTCCTGAGTGTGAGAAAGTGCTTGCATTGAGTAACAAAATGCATCACTTACGTCTAAATGTATATGTGTATACGCCCGTTTAGTGAGAAAATCGTCAGCATCTTGTACATATGCTCTGTGTGATATTACTACATGCTACATGTGACATCACTAATCCCACTTCTCCAAACCTCATCAGAGACTTAAATTTTCTAAAACAATAATAAGTCGTTTAGCTTGAAAAACAATGTCATGCATAACAAAAAAAACAGACAGATAAACACATGAAGACACAAAGATCTTTATATAGATCATTCTTCTTTAAATGTATAAAATCCAGCAGGCCCTTTTAACAGTCACCCAGCTCATACTAAACTCACATTTTGATAAAGCTGCCCTGAAATGATGTTTTGAGTCGCATATTCCTAGCTGACACGCGTGGTGAGAAAATAGATTACTTCAATCACCCCAATGGAGTGGCCAGCTCTGAAGTGTTCCCATTAAAATAATGCAGTAGTGAGATAAACCTATTAGCAATTCAGACTTCTTCAAAGGCCAGCCCTGAGTAGTAAACCACATTAATTTGGGATTGTACCAACTAGTGAAAGTTGGCATGGGGTTACAATCGCATAAAGCAGCTTGCAGATAAAGTTTGATAATCCTCTCTTTAGGCTACATGGTAATTGTCATGTGATGGACAAACAACCGCCTGCCTTCACTGCTGCTGCAGCTAGTCAGCTTAACGGTCAGGCATCACCCCATGATTCAGCCCAGCCCTACTGCATGTGGTGTACTCCACCAGGCCACCTCTGGTTTTGCCAGGCTGAGACTCCAGAGTTTTTGTCAAGTCCAACTGGGATGTTGTCTGAGTCTTATAGATGAAAAACCAGACAGCATCAGCTGCAGAGCTGGAGAGGAGGCCTGAGCCACGTACTGCATGCACCCCCACTCCCCTCTCTCTGTGAAACTCTATGCTCACTGCAGTACAAAGGGCTGAAGTTGGAAACTGGGCATCTTTGCCTGACTTCTGATGTGAGCAAACCACGTTCCTAAAGAAAACCAGAGTAGTGAACACCAGGGAGTATCCATTATATTCAATCACAGCTCCAGTTCATCATAAAACCCCCACTGTCATCAGCAGAACCAATACAAAAGTATACACATTTCAGAACCATGGTTGCAACAAGGAGAAGAATAAACCCTAATTAAGATATCTGCTTCTTAATAAACAGCTGAACAAGTCCCATGATTAAAAGACACTGTGGCCCATGCCAAAAAAGCCTGGTCTATTTAAAGGCTGAGGGAATAAATTGGACATCTCACTGACATTTCTAAATCCATAGCCAGGCTCCTCTCTGACTAGCAAAAGACAGCGCTTTGAAGACAATGTACAGTATAAGCAACCCCACCATCTCTTTAGAGTGAAAAACAAATGTCAAAACAGTCAAGAGGTCAAGCAAGGCAGAGAAGCAGAAAAATAAAATCCACAATAAAGAAGTTTTTTTTTTAATCTGGATCAGAATGGACATGCATTGACACAGTGTCAAGCTTCATCAACTGTCCCCCTCGACAGTTATAATCACTCCATTCATCATCTCCAATTTTAATTTTAAAACTACTAATAAAACCACTACAATAAATAATTAAAACCGTCACGTAAAGAGTAAAACTAATTTATAAAACCCTAGTTAAAACCAACAAATATTTATAATACATGACAGTAACAAACAAAAGGTTCCTTTAACCTTTTAATTAGAGCCTTGGGGTATGTTTTTTAATTGTTTTAGTTTGTTACCACAATAAAGAAGATTTTTCTTTTTTCTTTTCCGGATCAGAATGGACTCGCATTGACAGTTGTCAAGCGTCACCAAACTGTCCACAATAAAGAAGTTTTTTTTTTTTTTTTTTCCCGGATCAGAATGGACTCGCTCGGCTATCGCCAAGCGTCACCAACCTGTCCATCGCGATAGTTGCAATCTTGCCATTCATCAGCTCCGGGGANGGACTCGCTCGGCTATCGCCAAGCGTCACCAACCTGTCCATCGCGACAGTTGCAATCTTGCCATTCATCATCTCCGGGGGGAAGCTGATGGACCTGCTTGTCACCTTTAAGTTTGCAGACATGGAGATGCTGGGGATTGAACCCAGGACCTCGTACACAATAAAGAAGATACATTGTTTCTCTTATTTATGCCTGTTAATGTGTGTAAAGCTGTCATAGCACACTAGTTGCCTACAATAATAGAGCTTACATTTCAGATGATGGTGGGAAGAGATTTTTATTTGTTTTTCCCCCTCAAAAGAAAAGCAATATAAAGGTTCGTCTATAAAAATGACTGCTTTTTCAGAGCTTTGAAAAAAACTGCTCTGCTGCATTTCCATAAGTACCATATTGCAGAATTGCCAAAGTGTGGTCATTAAAATATTGAAAAGGCAACCCTAGTCTCCATATAAGAGCTAGATGTACTGTCTGCACAGAGAGTACAGTGGTTTACTGGGAGCCTAATAGGTCATTGACAAGGGTTACCTTAGATAGAGCCTTCTTGAGTACATGTGTATCATAAAACAAAGGGTAAGAAACCAGCAAAAAAGAGCTCAGCATAACACATGTAGTTCTGAGGTTTGGGCCATGGTAAAGCTAGGCTTAATGGGGCCCTACAGTGAGAGTCAAAACTGCTGAAGACCCTGGCCCTGGAGAAACAAAATGCTTTTGGAAAACACCGGAAGCCTCACAGAGGAAAAGTGCACATTTTAAATCTGGCATGCGTTTTCTTTTGGTTTGGCAAGCAGAACATAATGGTTCCCACGTGTTTATATGCCTTTGTGTGCGTGTGAATGCATTTAAAAATATAGATTTTTATTATACACACACTCAGAGCTAAGTTTTCAGTAACTCCTTGCTTACTTACTCCTTAGTTACTTGCTTGCTGACTGACTGTGACTCTAATTATACTTTCCTCCTTCATAAAAGAGTTACATATAGCTAAAGTTGTTGCATCCCTACATTCAGAAATTTACAAAAAAATAAGCTGGTTCTGCATCTTCACACATCCATATTTAAACTGAACACTTTCGACTCTTTTTCGACTTTCGACGGTATTTAAAATCAGATGTTGCTCCTGTCTGAAAAGCACAGGCTCTGTCCACTTATGACATCAACACAATGATTTAAATAAATATTAAAAGATTCCTCAGACTTCTGATCTCTCATTCAAAGAGTGCAATACACTGTTCACAGCCTCAGTGTCGGTGACCAGCTCAAGGCACGGAAACAAAAGGCCTTCTCTAAGCATGTCAAGGAGGAGGGGAACAGAGGAGCTCACATCTCAGCCCCACATTCCCCAGGTTCATCCATCTCACTGGATCACTGGAGCAGTTAGGCCACTTCCTGCCCATCCTACCCAGAGGAACTAGCCACCCCTCCCCTGTGACACAGCCTCTAGCAATTGCTGGCCACACACTTTAAAGGTTTATTTGAAAGATGATGCATACCACACTAAATTGAGCTCACACGTGGTGGGTTGTGTGGGACAGGAATGGCGTCAATTGCCCTGGTCACCATGAGGGCCAGAATGAAGTCACAAAGGGACACTGCTGTGCTGCCTGTGACTAAATACCCCACACTGTCTGCAGCATCTTGCACACCACTAACAAGACACTTCATGGAAGACCTACAATCAGAAGCGTAGAGGGAGGCTGTCCTTTAATGATAGGGTGGCTGCCATACTGCCCCAAAAAGTCTGGACAGCAGATGGAGGCTTTCCCTCAGTCCCCATGCCAGCCCCACCCTACAATCCAGAAGATTTCAAATTGTTCAACAAAACAAAGCATTATCAAACTCCAACTGTGCTCACAAATTATCTCAAGCAATGAAACCGTTCCTTCATGTTGTCCAATACAAAAGTCAAACCTCAGCATCCTCAAACCTCTCCAGAATGGCCATAACTTTAACAAGAGAGCGGCAATGGTAATAAATATCCCAAACTTCACTGTAAGGATATATATTGTTTCCTTTAATTACAGTATAAGTGACAAACTTCACTAAAGATAAATTTAACTTCTTTCTGATGTCTGGCTTTACTTGTTGGTGCCCTCAAGGATTTTTACAGATAACAGATATGCAGTGTCTGCCTCAGGAAGTGCCCTTCAGCTTGGGGTAAACATGGTGTGAAGCTTTCGTGGCATGGGACATATGAGCCACCTGAAGCTCTCCAGCTGCAAACCTGGATTGGGAGGTATTAAGTCAGCCAACAGTTTGGATGTACTACTGGTAATCAAGATACTTAAACTGCTCCAAAAGGAATTACTCAACTGTATAAAAGGATACATACATGGCCAAAACTACGCAGACACACAAACACAAGACACATATGTGCCTATTGAACATTTAATTTCAAAACCATGGGCATTATTATGGAGTTGGTCCTACCTTTGCTGCTATAACAGCCTCCACTCTTCTGAGATGGCTTTCCAGTATTTTTTTTATTTATTTTTTGTTTAATATGACTGCAGGGATTTGCTCCCATTCAGACAAGAGCATCAGTGAGGACAGGCACTGATGTTGGGCAATGGGGCATAGCTCTGAGTCAGTGTTCCAATTCATCTTAAAGGTGTTTGATGGGGTTCAAGTCTGAGCTCTGTGCAGGCCAGTCAAGTTCTTCAACATCAGACTCAGGAAAACCATTTCTTCATGTTGCACATAGGGGCATTATCATGCTGAAACAGAAAAGGGCCCTCCCCAAACTGTTGCCACAAAGTTGGAAGCACACAATTCTCTAGAATGTCATTGTATACTATAGTATTAAGATTTCCCTTCACCGGAATTAAGGGGTCCAAATCATGAAACAGCCCCAGGCCATTATTCCTTCACCACCAAATTTTACAGATGTCTTTATGAATGCAGGCAGGTAACCTCCTCCTGGCATCCGACAAGCTAAGATTCGTCCGTCATATTGCCAGATGGTAAAGCATGATTCATTACTCCAGAGAACATGTTTCCACTGCTTCAGAGTCCAATGGTGATGTGCTTTACATCACTCCAGCCCAAGCTTGGCTTTACGCATGGTGATGTTAGGCTAGTATGCAGCTGCTCAGTCACAGAAACCCAGTTCATGAAGCTCATGATAAACAGTTCTTGTGCTGAACCTGGTAACCAAAGACATACAATTTTTACATACAACACATTTCAGCACTTGGCAGTCCCATTCTATGAGCTTATGTGGCTTACTGCTTGATTGTTGAGCTGTTGTTGCTCCTAAACATCTCCGTTTCATAACAACAGAACTAAAGTTTGACGGGGTGGGTCTAGCAGGGTAAAAATTTGAAAAACATTTTACTGCAAATGTTATCTAAAGTGATTGTATGGCTCTGTCCTTAATTTTATACACCTGTTTATAATGGGTGGGCTAAAAACATCAAACCCATTAATTAGAAGTTAAATTTTTAGCCATGTAGTGTGCTTCAAAATTCTAAGTTCTTTTGTAGAAAAGCATCAGGAAAATGAATGTATAATAATGAATTTTAACCTCTTCTCTAGCTAAAGCTCACCCATTTAAAGTTCCCTAGTAAGACATGTGACTGAACTGAGACATTATGAGAAAATACATCTCATAGTTTTCTGCTCACTACTAAATAAAACACATCAAGGGGAAAGACTAGGTAAATTCCCATCTTTCAAAAAGTAAGAATGTTATGGTGCTGTGTTAGGATTAATAACTGCCAAAAAATTTGCTCTTAAGACCACACAGGAAAGTGTGCCTTCAATTTAACATATCACAAGCACCTCACATGCACAAACAATATAAACACGAAATTAGTCTCTGGAAAATATTTTATTTGGACACATTGGAAGTATACTGAAGAGGTGGATGGCGGCCCCTGGCACTGGTTCCTGCACTGCCTCTAGCTCACGCCACCTATAGCCACCAGACCCACTGCTAGCCATGCCCTTTGCCCGGTATCTTACCCACAGCTTCTGGCCGAAGCCAAGTGGCAGGGCACACGCCAGAGATGCTGGCATTGACAGCACGAATCACACCCTGCTGACACAAAGCTACAAAAGCCAAGTGTGAGTCACATAGAGAGCACAGAGTCACAGAGAGCAAGAAAGGACACTAAGGAAATTGAGTTTGTGTAAATAAAGGCCACTAAAAACACAGAGATGCTGTTACCATAAGGGCACTAAGGAAAAGGACTTTGTGTTAATGACTTGCCACTAAAGAAACAGTACTTGCAAACGAAATGGCACTGAAGGAAACAATCTGTGTCAATGAAAAGGTCTCAGTGTAAAAGAAGAGAATTACAGAAACACACACTGCAATAAGAAGAAAGGTAGTCCTAACATTATTATTGATTTTGATCTGAAATGATCTCATGTGTTTCCCAAACAGTCTCTCAATCATATACATATTACAATCCAAAGGTCAACTCTGAACATCCAGCAAGTTGTGTACTTTGATTAATGAATTCCATTGCTTTTTCCAGGTTCGATAGGTTCATTTTCCTCCTTAAATGACAGGGTATTTAATCCAAAAAACAAATTTAAAGATAGGATGTTTATTGAGCATGGAGTAATCAAAAACAAAATCTCATTTACAAAATCTGACAAAATTCAGATGCCCCATTTTCAGTTGCTATACCTGTGTATCTAAACTAGCATCTAGACCATTAATATTCAAATTGTTCTTCCCAATCTAGTTCTGCCCTTTACTGAGATTTAGTGAAATAAAAATGCAACATCTCCATGTACCAGAAGTGCTGCCTCGGAGGAGGAAATTTCAGTGAAAAGACAGAATTACAAGAGTGGGGAGTTTTAAAGTTCTCATGCTCAAGTGACTGAACATAGAACCTCATCAGATACCATCGCTTTCACATTACTGTGTCAACCTTACACATCTCTGGGCTTGGCAAAGGAACCCTTCAATGGCAATAGCACTCAGCAGCTTTTCATCATGTTCTGCTGACCTCCAGCTCCTTCTGAAACAGCAGCATAATTCAGGATTTGGGATGGAAGCAGGTCAACGAAGGTGAGAATGGTATGGATCAGCTGTCATCAAGCTAAACACCAGTGCACTCAGGCCTTTTGGGTTTAGAACCAAGGACAGAGGGACCCATTACCAAAGTTGATCAACCCCTACTACTCATTTTACTGTGCAGGTATTTACACATGTATCTGTGAAGCTCAGTAACAGATGAGCCATGGAGCAGATGCAACCAGAGCAGGTGTGACTATTTTTTCCATCACCCTATTTATAGAGAGTGTGAAATCAGGAATAGAACAGTAGAAGTAGTAGCAGACATAATCTTTCCCTGATCTCAGAAATGACCACATACAGCCAGTGACTCCAGTTACAAGTGTCCTGCCTTGGGAGCCACTCAGAATGCTTGCTCCACTGAGCTTCTACATGCAGGTAGATGGCCCTGGGGGAGGTATATGGCCAGTGCAGCCCATGACAACTGTCACTGTCAATTTTCTTCAGAGGCACAGCTCTCCAGTGTAGACCCCAAACATCAAACGTGGCTCTATTCTCCCTTGATCCAGGTAGCCCAAGGGACCAGTTTTAATGAGCAGACCTCTAAATGGATTTGGGATTCAGGTTGAAACAGGAAACCAGAATGAGGGGTGGGGTTGCACTGACAAGGCATGATGGGAATTAGTAATAGGAAAAACTATACTGTATGAGTGACACTGCAGTCAAAGAAGCATTGTGCTTCATACTGTACAGTCCGCAAACACTACAGACAATTTCCAAGACTATGTTAAAACAGCATGCCATCTCACCATTGTTAAGGATGCTTATAAGCAAAATAAAAAAGCTTTACTATGCTAAATCACTCCAGAGAATAAGTCGCATAAGCAAAGACTGCACATACTTGATGCCGGAGAAATCGACAGATAACTTGCAGATAAGTCGCACGTAGAAGGTATTTTACTGGTTGGATCACAATGCACTGAATGAGTACTTCAGATGATGGATGCATTTGTGACCACTCCATGCAGACTGATTATTTGAAACACGCTAGTTCAAGTCTATGTTAGTATCACTGAAACTTTCAAAATGTTTGTCTTCAGCATTGCTGTTAAACAGGTCAGCAATTTCAGGTGGAAGATACATTGGACCCTCTGGCTTGTCATCATGGCCCTCCATATTGTTCTCAAATGTTTCTGTGTTTCTGTAACTCTTTTGTAATCAACTAACAAAACTACGGGTACACGCAACACATTATATAGTATAGATTGTATACAGTTTTTTAAAAAATATACATTATGTAGGGGTAAGCAACACTGGCCCATGAGGTGAGAAAAAAAAATCATGACCTAGTAGTCCAGAAAATATGGTAGAATTCATTGTAAGTCACTTTGGAGAAAAGCATTTATGATATGAATAAATGTATGTGTATGATTGTTGAGGGGGACTTTTAATTGTTGACTATAGGTGTCTGTTTTTTCTGAATGCCGAGGAGGTCTGAGGTAATTGTCTCCTTACAACCATCACCAATGTTGAATAGCCAGCTGGGCAGAAAGAGCATGAAATTTGCTCTTGTTTCCTCAAGTTTTACATGCTGAGTAACATCCAGTATCTCCAATATAAAATTTCATAGCTTTCATATCTCTGATGCAGTCTTTTATTATACCACTTCATTATTCTGTTTTCATGCTTAGCAAATCCTAAATACCAGCTTCATTTTAAATCATGAGATTAATGAAATCATGTAATACCTACAACTAAAAAACTCATGTCAAGGAAATTATGGATTCGTGACTAGGGCAGCTTAGAGGAGGAAGCCTAATCTAAAAAAAAAAAAAATTAAAAACTTCACACATCATTACTATGTTCATATAATATACTTCTCAACTACACGCAATGAGGCAAGTTATCACCATACAGGATGTAAAGTATAATGGACCCCATCTCAAATAGAAAACACTACATAAATTTAATCAAATATAATTATTTTTCTAAATTGGGAAGAAGTACATAGAGGGGAGAAATGTATGTAGATGAACTCTACAAAAGACTGTCTGGTTAACAGAACTGAATAAAAGTTTAGAGGAGAACCGTGTTGCATGAAGATTTTTCAAAATTAGTTTCTCTCCCAAAAAACATTTCTCTTGTCGCTTGTCCATTCTAATGGCACAAGCCTTCAACTGCCCTCTCAGATGACCCATTTCATAAGGGATTGCAGGAATTTATTCTATATCATATTGTATAATTTATTCTATCTCTGTATTAAGGAAATTTATTGTATCAGATGATAAAAATACATTCACATTTTTAAGTATCATCTATTTTTAAAAAACGGTCACTGATTTAATTTTTAGAGGTCAAAATGAAATTTCCTTTGAAATGTGATGCTCAAAGAGACATGGATATTATGGACATTCAGGAAAACAAATGGATCTTGCACTACTCCAAGTCAACAGATGATGATGATGAGATTTATGCTATCATACTTGCAAATGGTAGACTTAGTTACTACTAAAATTTTCAACATGATGCATTTTAGACAAAGGATGGTGTTCACTATACTGACATATAAGAGCAAATATCTAAAATTACAGAAGGAACAAGTTATAGAACTCTTCATCCAGCTGCTGCAAAGCTTAAACAGCCTCCTGCACTCTTTGAGATGTCACGCTGCTCATCTTTCTGAGAGTCACCAAGGAAACCAGCTCATTAGATGTCAAATTTTGGCATGTGTTTGGGATTTCTGTGGCCCCCATCTTCCTATAGCAAACTGAGCATTAAAAACACCACAAGCTTGTTCCAAGGATCCAAAGAAAAGCCAGTTGGGTTTGGTCACTTTCTGTGAAAACAGAAGCTTTTCATGATTGTTTTGCGAGGCCTACACATTAAAACGTGCTCGTCCTCAATGACTGAAAAATAACCTATGTATGGAGAAAAAATATACAAGCAACTGCATGAATACTTTCCATGGTCAGAACAAAGCAGCTAAGTTGCCAGACCTGCCTGGGACAAAGAGGAAAGGCAAATAGAAATAACATATTATATATTCGCCAACTATATTACCCTTAAAGAGGTTACATTTAGTATACAAGCATTCTTTTTACTGTTGAACAGGCAGATGCCACAGAGAGACCAACACATGCCGGTCATAGTCAATCCTCAACATCAATCTGTCAGCCCTCCCTAAAGTGTGTGCCTGTATGTGAGTGAAGTGGCCCATTTGTCTTCATTCTGATAAATTAGGAGACATGTAACACTAATGTGTTTAGAGCCATATGCATGCGTGTGCAGGAAGTGTCCTGTTTGTCCTCATCCTAACCAATTAGCTGGGATCTGCCTGGAGGTACACATCACCAATGTGTGTAGAGCTGTGTGTACGCATGCTCACACTTGACTATGCAAAAACCTCACTTAGGATGTACCTGTGTGCACTTGAAAAACAAAGCCATGCATAAAGAACAGACAGACAGACAGAGATCGGACTTTATAGATGTAGCAATTACAAGTGTAGGAAAGACCTTGAATAAAAGTAAATACAATGCAAGAGACATTTGACACAGAGAGCAATAAATTTTAAACACAAAGTGATATGAGCAATACATGCAAATTGAGAAAGTCTACATTTGCTTCAAGTACTCATATCACCTTACACTCCTAAACACACACTCAGGATGCTCTTTGAGATGGATTAAAAAGCCATGAGCTCTCATACATTACCTCTTGAAAAGAAACAACCAGACATTAACAATAACAGTTCTAAGTGCAACACAGTAATGAAATGCTGTTATCACTATTCATGTCAAACTTTGTATTTACTTTGGTTGTCAGTCTGAGATAAGGAAATATACATGTGTGGCATAAAATGTTTCTTGTCCCTTTACATACTCACTTTCATCTTTATCACAGTCTACTTGCATTTTTATTTTAATAGGCGGAACATTACATTTAAATATACATTCAGAGACTATACATGCATTCTGTTACTGGACATTTATTGAAATTCTTTACAGCAAATCAGCAAAAATTACATAGTTCTTTATTTAGTGGAGAGCTCACCTTAAGTTTTCCACCACAGCACAATAGTTTTTGAAGACAACAAGTTAAGTGATGTTTAATTTCTTGCATTTTTAAGTATCATTTTTTGTCGCAAGATATTATAATACACTAAAACTATGATCTAAAAGTGTGAATGCTATAATTAAAGCAGACACTAATTTTGCATGTAAACTGCATTTATTGCAATAACAACAGAGAAGATAAGACAAGGAAGAATCATTGCTTCTCTTGTCCTTCAGTTTACAATTTATTACAAAATGTATTATTTTTTGGGTCAGATTGCTTTAAGTTTTTTACATGCAATTTAAATTGAACTTTTTGGGGTAGGGAATGTATTTTAATTTAGCACATTAAAAAAGTGGCTTTCCCTTTTAGTGAAAATTGTCATAAAGGACAAATTTGATAACTCCTAGATGGAATAAGAATGTAGTGTGTGTAATCCTGCTCACATGTAGTCTTTTGTATCTTTTTGTATCTCTTGTTTATCAACTTTTGTTCACAGGTAAAGTGTGAAAACTCACTAGTGCCAGCTGTCAAACTGAACCCTGAAGCACTGTGGGGAGATCAACCAACCAAGAGCAACCCATGCTCATACACACCAAAACTGCATCCTTCTTCATTCAAAATTTTCGAAAACTTTTCAGTCAAAATTTGAAAAATGGCTGAGTGAGCTAGTAACAAATATATATTAATGTAATATAACAAAGATCAAAGCAAAGAATCCTAATCCAGCATCCCAATAAGTACAGCCATTCTCTCAATTTATGCGCACTCACACAACGCATTTTTGCTATAATGCAATTTGATGTTTTTAATAACATTGCTTGATTTATGCACTAATCTACTTGGTACAGTACGCTACTAATAATTTTAAAAATGTAAATTTAAAAATGAAAGAACTGTTCATAAAATAAAAAACTCCAACATCATAATTTCAAATTAACATCTAAAAATTTTTAAAAAATAAATAAATTACACAGAAATCCCCTTTGGGCTATCCTGTGAGTGTGTGTGCCAGGATACCAGCATCTGTGTGTGGGGGGGGGAGGGTCATATAACCATTATATAACCATTTACATTCACCAGCCATTTTATTAGGAACACTTGTACACCTGCTTGTTCACACAATTATCTAATCAGACAATCATGTGGCAGCAGTACAATATATAAAAACTGTGTAGCAAGAAAACCCATCTGCATCTTGTACATCATTGTGTGTAGAGTGTTTGTGATATCTGCCACCTGTGTGTGTGTTGCGCAAGAAAACTCGCAATAATACGTACACATGATCTCCGTGTAATATTACAATGTGCTACACGTAATATCACTACACCCACTTCTCCAAGCCTTGTTAGAGACCGAATTTTCCATTTTCAAAATAGTAAGTAGCCTTTTTGGAGCTAAATGAACTTGACCATGTAAAAACCTAACTTCAGGCAAGCAATATTGTGTACTAAATTGAGACTGGGTTAAAAGAAAAAAAACAAGCAAACAGAGATTGAACTTTATAGATATAACCTAAGCAACTATGACTTACACAGGAAAAAAGTTTAGGAAAATAGTTAACCCATCTGTTTCCAGCTTCTGCATATTTTTACCCCATTAAAAAGACCATGCAAGTGATTTTTCCTTTTAGTGAAAAATCACTCCACAAGATCTTAATACATAATTGTCCAGAAACAATACAAGCAGGTATTGACTACATGCCATGAGATTCCAGACATCATAGCATGTTGCAACTCTTGATATTAATGACCCAGTGTGCATACAAATTACTGTTTAATACACAATGGATTACAGTGATCTTGTGAATCTGATTTGTGGATTTTTAATCAAAAACACTGAATATTTTTAGAATAGAATAGAGATGATGACCATGCCCTCTTCCTGCATGTAAGGTTGTAGTAAAATTCTGATGAGATCTGCATCCTTAAAGCAATCTTTAACAATAAAATAACTCCATAATCTAACAGTTCACAACAAATCCCTCTTTAACAGACACTGGCCAGAAGACATCACAAGACATTTGAAACATGCTAAACACTACCTGCCTTGTACTGTGGGGCCGCACGTGGCAGAGAGGTTAGAGAGTCTTCCTTGTAATGCAAGGACCCAGCGTGGAATCCAATGCCCTACTCTATACCCTTTAGTAAGATTCCCTCAAAATTGCACCAATAAACACCTTTATAAATAAGTAAATCACTTTGGGTGACATAATATTTTACGTCACTTTTGAGAAAAGCATCAGCTTTTAATAAATGTAAAACAATAAATGGATGGATACACAGATATTAATCTACATAATGTACAATGAGACAAACCCCATTTGGAAACCAATACGCCCTTTTGGGTCCATGAATTCGCTGACAACAAAATACATCTTTAATGCCTATTACCAGGCTGTTCAGCACCTCTTTTTTTCTTTTTACATATTCTGACATTTTCAAACAAACAAAGGCCAGATTTTTATTTTTGGAAATAACTTGCAAACTAAGACACATGAATATTTTATCTGGTATTTCTCCTCTGCATAATTTTTTTTTCTTTTTTTAAACTTGTGCAGAAATCTGAAGTAAATCTACAGTTAGCAGAAAATGGGGACATGAGAAAAGAAGCAAAATCCCATTTTATTTGCATTTTCACATGTTCTTTTTCAGTGGGCACATGTGTGATGAGAAAGAGCATTTATCCCAGGCCTAAGAAGTGTATATGCTTTACATAGATCTAACATACAAATGTGTGTATATCTACAAATGTTTATGATAAAACAATTTATACCCAGCAAATATGAAATGTCTTCATAAAAGGAACTGTTATTAACACACTACACAAATTCAACTTTAAGAACTGCATTCCTGGCATATGTAGCATGAGCACATATACATAGAACATATTCAGTGTTTGTGCATCTGTATGTTTAAGTCCAACAAGGAGGTGTTGCCAGCTGGACTGGTCTGGAGCATTACTGATCCACAGGCAGTCATTCTCTTCAATCCCCTTCGTGAAGCTAGCGAGTTAACAAGTGGTCCTGGAGGCTCCAGGAAAGACAAACCCTGGAACCTCTTCTGCCAAGTCCTGCCATTTCACCTTTGAGGTGTCTCTGCTCACCTGAAAGACCAACCATGTCATTTTCTTAAGTTTACTCATTTTAAACATGAAAACTATAAGACATTTTTTTCTGTGGAAAATATGCTCATTAACCAAAAAACTAAAACACCATTAAATGTGTTGGACTGGAATCCTACACTACATTCAAAAACAAAACCCCAAATGAACAAGCAGATCCTGGTATGGGAAGTGTGTATGTAAAGCAGTACCAGGTTCATTCAATGTAATATGTACCATGCGAACAGGTCGTGACTACTGTTAGGGAATAAATGCCTGTGTAACACAGGAAGGAGTGTGTGGGGAACAGAAATTCCTCAGATGTGTAGTGGGAATCAAGATCACAGTGCGCACCTCTGAGAAATTTCTGTTCCCCACACGACACTTTTTTGCCCCGTTTGTTTTACAAAGTTAAAATTGTGGTTTGAAGCACCACAAACATGGAATTAAATGTGTTGTGAAGATACTTATTCCAATAATCAACACTACTTTAAACATTTGATGCAGATCATCATTTACTATTTACAGACATGGCTAAAATTGCCATCGTTCCACTTCGTTCAGAGAATATTGATTTTTTTTTAAGTTTAAACTGAAGTATTTGTTATTCAGCATTCTTCATTTCACATTTCATACAAGAGAAACTTTGTCTGATTTATGACTTAACATTATTTAATAAACACTATTTATTATTGGTACCCTTAAGCAAATACTTCATAGCAGTGCCTTTGGAGACAAAAACTATAAGTGCTTTCTTTAGCTCTGAATGAGATTTTTACACTTCGACTGGTAGTTTGGCCCCTTCATCTTGAGCAAACTGACCCAGTTCAGTCAGGTTTGACAGGTGCCTTCTTCAAACTGCAAGTTTCAGCTCTTTCCACAGATGTTCTATGGAATTTAGATCAGGACTCTTAGCAGGCCACTTAAGAATGGTCTGATGTTTTCCTTCTCATCCATTCTAGCTGCGTGTTGAGGTACATTTTGGGTCATCCCACTGAAATGAAGACACAGCTTTCTGACAATAGGCTGTAATTTTTGCTCCAAAATGCCTTGATAGTATTCTGATTTTATCATGGCCCGCACAGATTCAAGGAACCTAGTGTCAGAGACAGTAAAGCAACCCCAAAACATCACTAAGGTTCTTCCACATTTCATGATAGGGATGGTTTTCTTTTCTTTGAAAGCTTCATTCTATTTTCAGTGAACACAGAGTTGGTGTGAATTACCAAAAAGTTTTAATTTTGGTTGATCTGTCCAAAGGATATTTTCCCCTCAAAGACTGTGCCTTGTCAACATACATTCTGGCAAATTCCAGCTTTTATATGTTTCTGGGTCTACCATGGAGCCCATTTTCACTCAAACAGCAACAGATGTTGTAACTTGAAACTGTTGCAGCTTTAGCTTGAAGGTCAGCTTGGATCTGTTTTGATGTTTTCCTTGATTTGTTCTCCACCATTCAAAATCTCTCTCCAATCCTGGGTCAATTTTCCTGTTCTAGCCACATCCACAGATGTTGGCTATAGTCCCACGGGCCTTAAACTTCTTGAAAATATTGGCAACAGCAGTCACAGGAACGTCAAGCTCTTTGGAGATGGTCTCGCAGCTTTAACATTGACCATGCTTATCTATTATCTTCTTTCTAACCTCCTCATACAACTCTATGCTTTTTCTTCTCTTCTCCATATTAAGGGTGATACACACAGTGACACGAAATAGAGTGAGAGGTTTTCTCCATTTAAACTGCCTGAGTGATCATAAGATTGAGGACACCTGTAGTACTAATTAAAGGAGTGTAGTCTGCTTGAAGTATTACTACAACACAATTATTTCTTATAACTATAGGTGCCAATAACATTGTCCAGGACATTTTAGAATGTCTTTGAAGTATAAGCAAGAATTCAGTTATTTTCACACTTTTTTAAATTTAAAACAAAAGAAATGCATATATGAATAGCAAAAGACGTTATAATTTCAACACTTTTCAGGATGAATGGTGAATTATTTGAATAAAATGTAAGGTTACCAATAATTTTCACCATGTCTGTATATTCTGAACAATCACATAAAGTGAAAGACAAGGAATAGCTGAGGATAAAAACAATATAGTGGTTTTACTAGCATTTACACACAACAACTAATACTGCATTCACTAACAACATACTTTCAGCACTGCATCAAAACTTCGTGAAGGTAATGCTGACCAAGGGAAGGACTGCAGACTCAAAGAAAATACAGCATGGTTGCAAACACTGAAAATTAATTTGTAACCATATACCAGCTAACCATTTTCATTTTTAAAAATTTTACTACTGCTAACTTTAATACCATGTTCTGCTTTATTCAGTTTTCTCTGGCATACAAAATTGCAGTTAAACGTGTTCACGAGTGTTTTCCAGACTACTGTTGATAACAGTATGAGGACCAATACTGCCATATCCCATCAAAGAGAGAACATTAAGAACTACTGATCAGTGAAGTGTTGTAAATGGGATTTTGGAAATGTTGAAGAAACCACACAATCATGTTTTGTAAATGTTTGTTAATACTCTCCATGTCTTCATTCTGGGCACCCAAATGAATTGTTACACCCTAAAATGATCACCATTTAGTGAATGTCTGGTATTAATTTTACAGATTTTAATTCAAGGCTTTCCATAATGAATCCAGTCGTTTTCTCCTGTTCGAAAATTTGTAGCATTTGCAGAGTTCAATAATCTGTCATCCATGTAGAAAACTACTTCAAAGCTGATTTTTGGGACACACCCTGTCCATCTGTATTAGACTAGTCTGTTCACTCAGACTGGACACAGGACATGTTCTTTAGAACAACACTTCAGGCAGATTCAATGTAGTAATTATAATTTCCTTAGACATTCCTTTAACACACCATGTGGAGTACACTGCTGGCTGCAAATGCATGCAAACCATCAGCTATGAACACACTCGCATGTTTAATGCAAGTGAAAAAACTGAACAAATGCAAGTTATTTCAGTTTATGATGATCCTTGAGGGAGTGCCCAGTATATTAAAATTTTGGTAATACTACTAGACTGCATAAATAAATGTACATGCATGACGTTAGTACATAGCGTACACCACAAAGCAAAGGCAGGCCAGTTTCCCCACTTAGTCAGTCCTTGCAAATGGCAGACCTACATAATGGAATCTATAGATTAACCTTTGAAACAAATGTCTATATATCAGATGTATTATTTGTACTGTTTTTCTGTTTGTAAAATAAACATAAAAACATTCAGTTTCTTCTCTTCACCTAAAAATCATATGATATGCTTTATGGATAAATCACTATGAAGAAAAAGTTACATATATAGAATGCAAAACCCAAACTTTCAAGCAGCTTTTTTAGTAGAAATAATAAATATTTAAATCCCAGGCAATAATAAGACACAAATCACAAGAACATATGAATACAGGCAAGTCTTCAAAGGTCTACATATTTCCCCACACAAATGTATACACTGGCTGGAGTATACATGCACACACTTTTTTAAAACTCTGATAACACTTGTTAATAAACCTAAGCAAGATGATTTCTTACATTTTAAGTCCAAGTTGGGTTCTATCCATTTCACCACTGAAAGAATCAACTAGATAAAACAGCTGTCCCCTGGCTGGATTCATCCTCAACATTATGCAGTAACTGCAAAACAGCCGCTAGACACATCTCCTTCCATTTTCTCCTTCACACCACCTTTCCCTGCCGACTGCCAATTAGGGTATTCGTCTCGAATGAGCCATACTTCCTTTCATCTTCATACTAACCCCCGGCATGCCAAGTGGGCCAGGGGTCAAATGTCGTCCAAGGCCATTTCCCGCTTCATCTCCCAGTGAACAAAACTGGAACATCTCATACAGGCTGCCGTAGCAGCACCAAGAAC
Source organism: Arapaima gigas (assembly GCA_900497675.1). Taxonomy (NCBI): domain Eukaryota; kingdom Metazoa; phylum Chordata; class Actinopteri; order Osteoglossiformes; family Osteoglossidae; genus Arapaima; species Arapaima gigas. The sequence goes on along the minus strand of UFQX01000400.1, from coordinate 416,349 downwards.
AATTATTCTGAAATGCACACACAGTTCTGTGTATGAGATGTACTGCAGTAACTTAAAACATGCCACGTTAACATGTAAAAACAAAAAACATTTGTATTCAAAACATCATTTTAAAAATGAATCTCAGAGTTTGATGTACTGGGATCAGAAAAAAATATTCACAATGTTTTAATTACAGTTTTTCTCAGCTGTACTGACCTAAGTATTAAATATTTTTAAATCCATTTAATCAAAAATATGAGCCAGTATCCAAACTAACGGTAACGTGAATCATTAATTAAAGCCATTGACAGTTAAATGGTTGTAGTGAAAAATAATCTTTGCCAGTAAAATTCTGTAACAAAAAACGTGCTATAGTTTTTCCACCGCTGTGCAGTATACTTAATGCTTGCAATGGAGTAAAATACTATGTAGCCAAACTTCTGTAAGAAGAGAAAGAAGGGAGGGCAATTTAATTATACATTACCATCAGCAATAATTATGCTAATGATTCCAAAACGTAATTATCCAAAACCAACATTCTGAATATATTTCTAGAATACAATCGAAAAGGAGACTGCAGACCAGGAATTCCCATCACTGAAATGATAGGCACATTACAATAATTCTACTCTGTCCAATACTGTCCTCATATACGCAGACACCTGTGTGATGAAGGCAAGTCCACACCTGCTTGCAGTGCTCCAGGTACCCCCATGCCCCCATGAAGCACTGCAGAAGAAAGCCACCCAAGTCGGTAACCCACCAGAAACCTCCCCCACAATGCCCTCTGTCCAGACACTTCCTCAAGGGCTGTGATCCAGGGCTCAGATAAAAACAGCTCTGCAGCTTGTTGGACCAGCCAGCAGCAGGCACACAAAGGCCTTATGTGAAGGACTGCGAGAGTGGAATTCTCTAGAACAAAAAGATCAGTGAGCTCCATAGCAATTATCTGACACAGGGCCCATGAGAAAGCCCATTTGTCAAATTATATTCATTTATATATTCAGAGGCCCCCATTTTACACAACACACTTCAAGTAGAGTCACTTGAGCCCAAAATGAGCACAAAAGAGCAAAAGAGTGATTCTTGGTCATCTGAGAGAGATATATATATATATATATATATATGTGTGTGTGTGTGTGTGTATATATATATATATATATAATATATATATATGTGTGTGTGTGTGTGTGTGTGTGTGTGTATACACACACCTATATTATATACCTATTATATTTTTACCTTCTGTGTGTATATTATAGTAATTAAATGTAAGCATGAAGCAGTGATATTCTACAATCAAACTAGTTATTCAATGAAAACAACTTTTTAAGGCAAGCAAACAGTTGGTTCAAAATCATTTGTATCAGCAGGTAACCTAAAAGGAAAAAATTACAAATATTTGAAGTGTATGTGATGTAGAGTTTTTAAATAATAACAAGCTGCTAGCAAAGATATTTCAATAGGGACTACAAACAAGCATGAAGTAGAGCAGACGGCAAGGCAAATACTGGATGTAAACAGAGAATGATCAAGGTCAGTGTTAGTAATCATCATTTAAATTCTTCCATAATTCACATTAAAAAAACTGCTGGATTACTAAAAACAGCTGCATCTCATCTATTGACCATACAAAATTGTTTTCAAATTAAGTTAAATTTTTATAGATTTTTTTTTTTAAACAAGGTAATAAAGTTGCTCTATAAGCCTAATCAGACAGGCCTTTGGAGTGAGAAAGGGGCCTGGGGAAGGGGAACTGGTTGAGTAATATTTCAGACCCCAAGTCTCACAGCTTTAACATTAAACATTGTGCATTTACTGATGTGTATATGCACCCAATTAATGATACCAAAACAAAACAGAACAACAATATGAAAAGAATTCATTGTTATGATATTTTATTGTTAATCAGTCTCCAGTAGTTCATTACCTCCTTCCTACAAACATTTCAAGCAAGCAAAAAAATTAGGTATTAACACAAACCAAAAAAAATTCACTACTAACCCCAACTGAACAGTGTTGGTAAGAAAAACATGGCAAGAGAAGGGGAGTCCAGAGAGAGCAGTTGAGATAAAGTGAATGAGAACCAAGCAGAAATGGGTAATGTGGCTGCCTTTGCAGCAGTCAGCGTCCTTCTCAGCCTTTATTGGGAATGCAAAGCTTCCTTGAGGGGGAAGGGCAGTTCACAGGCCTAACAGACACAAAAAAAAATGGGAACACCTATGCCTATGACTAAACTTCTCCCAAAACAGCATCAGCACCCTCCACAACACCTTACTCCAATCGTTCAGTTTCTTACAGTGCTCATATCAGCTCTCAGGACTCAAGTGAAACCTGAAGCAACAAAGTCCTTTTCCAAATTACCCTGCATCCACCTTACAGTCCACAGACCACACACAAGGGGGCCCTCATAGAGCCTGCAATATCATTTCTTCAACTACACATACAAGCAGAAGAGGTTTTTGTGAACAGGTTAAACACACACTTATTTACAGTCAGGAACATCACTGTTATTCTGTATTTAGCTAATGTCACTGTCCAAGTCATCATCTACCATCTCTATATCTATAAAGGTCAATCTGTTAGTTTTGTCTGTTCTTTATGCACGGTTTGTTTGGTATTTGGTACACAGGTACCCACCCTAAAACACACATGCATGCACCACGGGGTGTACTGGGGTAAGGACCCAAACTGGTGACAAGAAGTTGTAGATTACAGACACAGACACACAGCAATGGACACATGACTAAGGTATGGGTAATAAACTTTGGGGACAAATATTTTGTTATTACTTTTCTCCTTCCCCACACTATGACAAGCTTATGCATCACTCTCTGCCTTTTCAAGAGCACTAACAATTTACACACTAAATGCAACCATTTTAAAGATTANGGTAATAAACTTTGGGGACAAATATTTTGTTATTACTTTTCTCCTTCCCCACACTATGACAAGCTTATGCATCACTTTCTGCCTTTTCAAGAGCACTAACAATTTACACACTAAATGCAACCATTTTAAAGATTATACAGGCTGGTGACACACGTTGTGTATCCTATAATTTTTTGGCCCAGACAGTGTTGGGTAACTCAGCTATTGCTAGATATAATAAACTCAGCTACTTCTACCCATTAATGCAGTAGGACATTGCAACACTCACTAATTCACACACTACAAGCAATTTATAGTCACCAGCTCACCTGTAATCCATCTTTGAACTTTACAAGAAAGCTGTAATGCAAGCAGGAAACCCACACAAATGCAAATTCAGAGCCCGATCCATATTTGATCCCATATCCATACATGCAGTCCAGAAGCTGCGAAGCACTCATGCTACATGCTGCATCTCCTATTAACATCTCTACATGGTTGGTAAGTAGAAGTATTTAAGCACAGTTACACACAAATGACTGTGTGTAACTGTGACTATGTGCTGCTATATGCAAACAAAAATTATACAGATATGAACTTTGCGTTGGCTGGAGCATAGAATGAAAATATCAAAAAATGTAAATTGCACTGAAAAAGTTTTACTCCAGCTGCAAAATGAACAAGTGAAAATGTTTTTATTAACAGACAGTGCAGATCAAATGCAAAATTATGTAATTGTAAAGAAAGATCTACTGGAGATTTACACAAAATGATAACCCCAGGAAGATCCACTCAAGTTTGTGCAATAAAGTGCCAGTCACAGGATATATGCAACTTATAAAAAAAAAAAAAGTGCAATACCCTTTGACACACAACAGGACAGCCTTAACAGCACTGACAGCATGTGGATTCACTGGACAAAACAGAGGCAATTGTTACACACAAGCTGATTGCAAATGACTTAGACCAAACAGCTGCCAGAAAACAATGAGAAATCTCAGATGGGACATCATAACTTTCAGTATTCTTGCCTTGCCCCTTACCTGCATGTGGAACAATGATGTTCATGCAATTATTCAACTCTATGGCCCAAAGCAGCAGAGTGGTATCAAGGGCCATGAACCCTTGAAATCTGGAGGCCCACCAGCAGCCAAATACTGCACCTCATAAAAACATGTCTCCCTCTCTTTCTCTCCTACAATGAAAAAGGAATGAGCTTCTAGTAGGAGGAGCATCATGTCCAGCTACGTGTTGCTTTTTTATAAACTGTGTTTTACTGAATCAGGCTCACACTATCAAATTCTGGCTGTATTCCAGTAAATCAAACTACTGTTATAAAATCTTAATTCTGTCCAGAAAATGTCTGCAGCTGCAAATATTCAAATAAAATGTAACTTTTATTTTCAAATGGTACATAAAAATGTTTGGTGCACCAAAAAGTAAAGCAAACATACAATTAGAATGACATTTTTATTGCCATAATTATTTAGACCAAAATTAACAAGTGGAATGATTAACTATACTTAAATATTTTACTATGAATAGTTGAGATTACCAGGTAGACTTCCTTGTGAGGATTTACAGAAATATGAGACTTGTGATCCAACTGCAAAAAAACCTGTATAATCTCAAGCAATGAGCAAAGAGCAGGGTCAGACCTCAAACATCTCCAGCTTCACCCTCCACCCCCTGTTGGAGTGATTACAGCATCCAATGGGGGGAATTCACCAGGAGTCCATTGGTTCACACAAAGCCAAACTGGAGGAAACAGCAGGATAGAGGCTCGTGGCAGGGAAAGAGAGTAGAAGTGAGAGGGGGAAGTCGTTCGTGTAGACATTCCACAGATGCAAGACCCCTGGAGGAGTTCCAATGGCCACACCACATGATAGGTGGGTCACTGCTTTGATATCCCATTAGCATCCACCCCCCAACAGATCAGCAGTAACAAATTTACTCTCTCTCATTCAGAGCTGCACTAAGGAAAAATTCACAGGTAATAACCCTATCCAAAAAAAGTGATCTTCCCAAGCTGAATGAAGCTATTTTAATTATTGGCCAGATTATTTCTGACAACAAAATCCTGATGAACCATAATTTTCACACAAATGGGGTCAGGTTTTGTTAACAAAAAAAGTGAAAAAAAAGGCTAAGTTGGCATTACCACACTGCAAGCTGATGTCAAAAATAAAACACTTCATCAGCAAATTCTGAACCTGCAAAAAAGGCAGCAGATTAAGCATTGGTAGTTTCAGCTACTCTCCTCTTGTCTAAATAAAAAATCTGCAGAGGGAAGACAACAGGTAAGCTGTGGTAAGGCTTGACCAAGCTTAGAAAAATACAAGAGACAAGCAAAACGATTTAGAGAGCCTCTCAGAACATTGCTGCAGCTGGATGTAAATCAACATAAAACTATGCCACAAGGACAAGACGACAGCTGCTCCTTCACTAAAGTCAGCTCCCTCCAAATTCACACATCGATTACAGTTATTAAATTAAGAGGCTCCAACACACAACTCCAGTGACAAACCAGAAGTTCCCTTTCGATTGATGGAGCCACTTTCCAGAAGGAAGAAATGCTGCCTGATAGAATCAGCTCCCTCAAAATAAGCCTGTTGACATTCCCCTCTAAAATCTATCAGAAAATCATCACACCAACACTGAGGGAAATAAAAATACTACTTTTTACATAAGCACTAAACATTTCTACAGAAATTATAAGAATAACAATTAAAGCTATGAATAAAAGTACACAAAGCAATCATCTCATATGAGTATCAGGTAAAATATTAATGAATTAGCCAACATTTTATTTTTTATAGTTACAATTAAAAATCCAAACAATCTCAATATTACCATCAATATTAATTATTAATCCTACAATTTGGCAGCAAATAATTTGACGCTTGACAAAAAAAGATCCTGAATGTAATTTTTTTTTAAAACAAAAATAACCTTGTTTGCAGATTAACTGAAGGGGTAATACAGCTGATTTTGATCTGACTTCCACAGAAAAATCCTTCACCGCTGTTGTGGTGGATATTTCCTTAAGCAAACATGAAACCATTTTCAGAAACACATCACTTCCTGACACAACACATCATTCAGCATTCACCCCATGGGTCCCATTTTGTTACCTAGGACTGACAAACAGTGCACACGCACACACAGGCACACACACATACAGTCCTTCATATTGACTCAGAGGACCATGTGGACGATTCCCACAAAAACGACAGGTCCCTAAAGAATCGGCACCATTAAATAGGTAATTATTAAAATATAATAGCAAAAATCTTTATTTGAGTGTACTTATCAGATCTATGTGGCTGAAAGATAATCACAACTGAAAATACTGGAGATCTCAAGTCATGGCCATCTGAAGACAAAAATGATATGACTCCAAGGTAGAAATGGATGGAAATAGAAAAATCTATGAAAGCAGGCTATGGGGACAGCAGGAAAGAGGGAGAGGGACAAAGAGACAGGGGACCAGGCATGTGACAAAATGACAAAGCAGAAGCCCTGGGAATAGAGCACACCTCAAAGCAGGTTCTGGTGGCTGCATTAAAAAGCTCACAGAGATGAAAAACCACCCCCCCCCCCCACCAAACACCTTTATATACACCCTCTGTAGCGTGTGTGGACAGTTAGCACACAACACCCACAGCCAGAGAAGGACAAAGTTTTTCATTTGCCAGGCAGCTCAAGAACTCCATAAGAGTGTAGAACCATAAAAAGTAATGTTTCTGCTGGCAAATTCTTCAGTGTTTCTGGAACTCAAACATATACTTTTCCAATTTGCATTTTAAAAACCCCTCTGAATTGTTTATTTAAATATGCTATATGAAATTTGGACAATACAGAGGCAGCAGTTATGGATCTGAATGTGCTTTAAAATAACAGTTCCAAATTTTAAAAAATAAATCACTTGGACAGCAACTGCAAAATCAAATCCCACTAAATGCTGCATTATTTAGTCTAACATATGTCTGATAACCAGATGCAAAAAGCAGTCTTTCCCTAGAGGGATTGTTAACCATTCCAATGCTGTACCAGAGGTGTAAAATGTGCACCAAGACTGATGTAAATCTGGTATAAAATGTTTATTAATACTGGGGCACGGTGGCATAAAGCCTGCAGTAAATCTCATGTAGTATGTGAGGTGAATCTGTAGTGAAAAATTCCCTGAAGAGCTCCCCTACGGAGGCAAGATTACAGTTTACTAATGTCCATGTAATAAAGAGCTTCAGTTTCCCAATAATACCACTATTTTTAAGAAATGTACTGTAGACTTAATACACTTTTAACTGCAGAAATAAGACAAAATGCTCAAAGGTTGCCATTTATTAGCAGGATCATGAACTTATGATTAATATAATACAGAAGGAATTAAATAATCCAATTATTTCTATATTTTAAAAAACAATAAACGTGCAGGTGTTCAAAACACCAGCAGTACTACAATAGTGTCATATAGATGGTATGCTTACAAACTCACCGTCGTGTGTGTGTGTGTGTGTGTGTGTGTGTGTGTGTGTGTGTGTGTGTGTCATGCAGAGAAAAGAGAAAATTCACCACTTCAATTACGTTCAGTAGTCATAGTCTGTGCACTGAAAGGTGCGATAATTTAGTGTCAAACCTCAACTCATTCACTTAAATACTTGGCAGAAACACCACAAAACCAATGTACAGCCTGGTCGACAACCGTTTAAATACGGCACACATTCATTAGTACCTTTTTCAAATGCAACTTTTTACTACACGTTTCCTGACTGCACTTGAGTACAGAGAGAAAGCGGCCGCCAGATTAATAGCCAGCAAACTCAGAACGAAATGAAAATAGCAGAAAAAGTGACTCAGTGTGTACTAAGACGAAAAAAAAACAGGAAAAGCAATAAGTGCCCTGTATTTCACCGCTTCGCACGGCTGTGTTCCGCAGTTTTTACCCCGTTTCCCTGCATTCTTCTTACCTGCGTGGTGAAGACTCCGAGCTCCTGCGTCGACAGCTTTTTCATCTGAGCCGCCAGAACCTGTGCCTCTTCCAGGATGGAGAACTCGCTCTCGGCGCTGCAGCGCGCGCAGCAAGCCGCTAGACACATGGCCACGAGACTCCACGCGACCAGAGCCTCTTTCTCCCGCCGAACTCGGGTGCACTTACTCCACAACGAGCGGGAGCGAGCGGCAGGGGCGCGGGACTCCTCCGGCGGCCGCCTCGCCATCATGGCTCTCGTAAAGCTCCACAGGACCGCGCGGAAACTTGAGGGTGACTGCGGCGCGTCTTAACTTTGTCACTGAAACCTTTCAGGTGTCCGAAGCGCCGCGGCTCTGAAACGGGAAGAAGCATCAAGACGCGCCCCTACCCTCCATGTGGGGATAGGGGGGACGCGCGGAGAGAAGGAGGTGTTTTTGAAAGTAGGAGGAGGAGGAGGAAGGAAGGTGTATCCTGTGTGAGCGCTGTACTACAGCGCGAGCCGAGCATCACAATAGGCGCGAAGCAGCTGAACTGGCACTGTTTTTTACATTGCAAAAAGCTTAGATGTTGCGGCCGTAACTATTTGGAGACTAAAAAGAATATTATCAACAGTACTGAAAGGAGTTATGTACAAATAACTGTGGAACACTTCAGGTTTGTCCGAACATTTTGGAACATATCCCCTGCCCCATTATTTTTACGCTTTTCAAATGAATATTAAATATAAAAGCCAAACTGTTATATTAATCTATATTTTATTTTTAATAGAAGAAAAATATTAGTATTTATTTTAAATTTGAACCGTAAAATGCGAGATGTGGTTCCTTATTCACAAAATAACTATTACTTTTGTTAAAACCCACTGAAATCGTGATAAAGCAAATGTTATTTTATGCCTAAGGAGACTGTGTCCTTAAACCGATGAGTCAAAAGTATCCTCTAATATATCAGTAGTCAAACATATTGCAGATAGTTTTAGAATTACTCTCATTTAATTTTAATATTAGATCTCCTTTTAAGGCACAGCAGGTAGCCCTGGACATGCCTTGTTCCTATAGATCACTTTAAAATGTATAGCATGTATAACCATTTCAGTGCATTTTTTCCAAAGACCAAAGATTCTTATTTCAAGCAGTAAATCATTTAAAGTTAGCTACTTAGGGATAGAACACGAGGGTCCAGTCTGGGACTTTCAGTTTTGCAAGGCTTTGTTCTTCACCACCACCCTATGTAGTGCCCTTGTTCAAGGAGAGTAAGGTTTTTATTTGACCAAAATGGTTTTCTAACCTCTGGGTCAGATGGTCACCACACCCAAGGGTAACACACATGACTGCAAGCGTGCAGCTACCGGTAGTGCAGCAAACGACACAAATCTGTGTTGATGGTTTGAGCTGTGAGCCTGTCTAGTGCAGAGCTGACTGGTTCTTCTGTGCTCCCTAAAAGCACGACATGGTCATTATGTTGAGACTGGATTGTGTGGTAGGGTGGGCCTGCCCCAGCGGGAGCTGGGCTCAACACAGCCAGTGAACCCTGTGTGTTCCAAATGGAAACACTGAGCCACTAGCCACAGGCACCGTCACAGTAACGTGGTAACAGAATTAAAACAGAACAAGGCAGTTTCACAGGCAGAACTAAACACGACCTAAATCAACCGCAGACTGTAGCTGAGTGAGCACATTCTGTGGATAGTTTGTTCTTATAAGTCTGATATCTTGTTCAGTTAAAATTGGGTAGAACAAGTGCGTAGACAGGAAGATGAACAGACCACATCTAGTAGTCAACACTTTGTGTTGTCAACATTAGAATTCACACACATCCAATGAATTATATAAATTGAACTGACATTGACCAACTTTCTTATATTATAACCTTATATTATATAATATAATAAGATAGTATACAGTACTACATTCTTGTCAAGGTTTTCGAATGAGTGAATCCTGAGAGTTCCTAACTTAAGTTTGATAGTTGGAAGTTGAGTTATTCTCATTTCAATCTGCTGTATAGCCTTGTGCCTTGATGCCACAAGCAGGAACAGCTTATATATTTATACTAGACCACTTTCCATTCTGAAAGAAATGCTCACTTGCTCCTAAATCACTGATTCACCACAATGAAAAAACAGACTTTACAGCTTTTAAAATTTCAATGCAGACACCAGCTTTATATTCTAGGACTTTATATGCTGTGGATTCCGAGGGAGTGCTATTTTTTTTTGGCTGAAATTTTTAAGTTTTGTTAACTTACAGTAGATTTAATATTTTCAGTGTACCTTTGCTGCCATCCAAGCTTGATGGTTTTGATGGTGTACGCTTAGTGCAGTAAAAGCCCTTTCCCCCAAGGAGTCTTGAGAAAAATTAATTGTAGCCTATCTCTTGTGAGGTTATTGTTTTGTAAAATTATTATCATGGTGCATCACAAAGTAGTTATAGGGTGTATAGCTTTGTTATATCTATTCATAATACAGTAAATGGATGGTTTAGGCCACTAATGAAGAAAGGTTCTCCACAGATGGAACTAGTTGCATCAGCTGTACACAGAACCATGGTAAAATACCACATAAGTGCCTCTAACATTGGGACTGTGCTTGTAATCATTTGCTGTGGCCATCAGATCTCCTTGCACTCATAGATTCTTGTAATTTAGTGAGGCCTGGTGAACACCTAGTGTTATATGAGACAGTTTCTGTTGTATGTTAATGCAGGTGGGATAGGACAGTGTTTAGTGTACCTCACCAGCAAGGGTCTGAATAAGTTATTAGTCAATACTGCTTCTCCCCTTGACTCATGCTCACCATTTCAGGTGTAAATAAGAACCCTTCTTAGCACCTCAGAAAGGAGAACTACTTTATGTCACAGCACTATCTGTCACTCACCCATATCTGGAGCTGTCACCCTCACCCCTTTACAGGTGTACCCAAGCAAGCTGCACTGTGCTAATTGCCACAGATTTTATCTTGTTACAAAAGGAATAGAAGCACCTGCCTTTCAAATGTGGACGATGAGTTTTCTTTTTCCACACCCAAACCTTTTTGGTCTTGACTTTGCAGCCAAACAGAAGCACCCTAGAGAAAGCATTGAAGTAAAACCATGCCCCAACAGGAGGACAGTGTGGCCAGCACAACTTTATTGTGCTTGTTTCTATACTGTCATTCAAATGACAACAAAGCATCCTGACGTTTGATGTGCCGAAGCACATACCCATACAGCTGCTTGTGGATAGGGTGTGAGAAGTACTGATGGTCAGAGGTTTATGCTGCACAGTGTGGGTGTTTCCATCATGTCACATGCACATCCTTGATTAGTGAGGAATTAGTGTAGCTAGTGGTTGACATCCTTCTGAGATTCCATTCACAAACAGGGGCTTACAGTTATTCTCACTGTCAAACTGTTCAGGAGACTGAGGCAAACTTTAGTTGGATTGTAAGTACATAACTACCAGTGGTCGCTTGCCTATAGTTTCATGCTGTTATATAATAATATGCCCCCCCCCTGCAGAAACAAAGTGAATAACCTATTTAACTAAATAATGTGTACAGTAATCTTAACAGTTCTAAGTGTGTCCAACTAAAAGGAAATTCCTTTGCCAATTTTAGTCTAACCGGCTAATAAGCTGTGTGAGCCTCGGCATTATCCAACACTAACTAACAAAAGAGATCAGTGGCCCTGAAGTTCAGTGGAGCAGGGCGGTATCTATCAGCATGTCAGACTGGCTCACTAATTGATGAACTTGCTCAACATCCCCCGCCACCACTTCCGATCTTTACGTGCCTGCCACAGCTCCATATCAGCGCTGTGGCAGGCTAACTGTGGGAAGGAGAGGGGGAGGACAGTGGGACAGCAGCACAGGCGGCATTGATCAGAGTGGGGGTTGAGGATTCCGGGGCTTGATCTGTGTCCAGAGGACAAGAAAGGAACGGCTTGGCTGCCCTCAGCTCCAAGCTAGGCCATGGAACCTTGCTGACCCCAGAAACCCAACCTCTTGCCTCCACTGGAGTTGGATAAGCAGCTGTGACACATTTAGAAAGAGGGGACTGATCTGCAAGCATGAAAATATGGGGCTGACCTCACTTAACAAGAAAAATAAGGTTCTGAAAAATGGCCCAGTTCAGCTTCCACCTTTTTTAATATGTACATTTGGCAGTGTCTGAAGAAATGTTTCAATATTTGTAGTTTAGTGCAGAGTCAAAAGGTTCCAGATGAGGTAATCGGTAGCAGTTGAAGAAAACATTTTGAAAATACGTAGTGTGCTATATTGTACTTTAGTTCTGTGTGCTGCAGCTTGTCTTTTCTGGCTTGCATATTGCACATGTATTTTCAGACCGCAACAGTCTGGATATGACAACCCAAACACACACACACACACACACACACACACACACACACACACACAACACTAATTAGCAGGCAGACTCTTACACGGCTGTGGCACATCAAACAGAGAACTGTGCTCGCCTGCTGCTTGCTGCCCCGTGCTGAGCCTGTTGGCTTCCTGTGGTCCAGACCTGTCTCTATGTCCCCTTCAGCCCCCTGTCCAGCCCTCCTGGCACAGGAACAATACACAGAACAGCTGACAGCAAAAACAAATCATGTTTGACCAGTAGCAAGTAGATCCTGATTCTCATCTAGAGCCAGCCCAAGTGAATTCTCTTTTGCAAATGACCCACTGGTTGAAAGATTTGAATTGCTTTTATTTGCATTTATCCATCGCATGTAATGGCAAGCTATATTTTTCACACAGATATGTGACATATCAGTCATCTAAACTGTTTCATAACCAGAGTCAAGCTGATTATGAAAATGGGATGCTTCCATATGATGTTATGATACTGAAATATTGTAATTATTGCAATATTTGTCACAGTCATTGTATCATACTCACAATGACACTGTAAAAGCAAATCTCACAGCTGGTGGAAAGCTTTGCTGACATTTCATGAGCTTGAAAAAACATGCAATTACATGGGAACAAGCTATTGCCTAGGATAGTAGTGTTTGGTTTGTTTTACAGGATTATTTAATTTGCATAATTTTAATTAAACTGTGAATCCACAAAGCCACCTGGTTGTGGGTGATAAATGGGCTGGGAAAGGAAACATGATTAGACAGAACCTAGTGAATACATTACTTAGGATCTGAGCAATAGGAGATGAACGGAACTACCATTCTAATTGTTTTTTCATTCTGAGTGATGTAGATAAGGGTGGAATACAATGGAGCAACACCTGACTCAACTGGTTTCAGTAGGCTTCGAACCGAGAAAGCGCAGGAGCATCGTAACATGGCCGTGTTTATTACTGTAAACACCTAATAGGTCTGCTTTCATCTCTGCTGCCAGCGTTATTATTTCTGAGCCTGCTTGGGTACCCTTAGCTCTTTTCGCCACAACATCAAAGCTGTGTTACAGCATAGACTGCGAAAGCTGGGTGGCTCTGATATTTTCTTAGTGAACTGACAGCTATCAGTCAGACTTGTGCAATGATATGAAAAATCCCATTAATTCAAAGCACACAGAAAGTGAACACACATAGATCACTTGCAGTTTGTTTACCGATTCGGCCGGTCCACTTTTAGCTTAAAATCCCTTCAAAAAAGACCCACTGTCACCAGACAGGAAGCACTGCGGGGGGCACAGTACCCAGATTTATGTCAGACTCCCCATTTTCTCCAGTGACTTTTTTGGCAGTGGTTGTACTCCCACATAACCCTCCTTTGTTTTCCTGGAAGATGATCCTGCTGTATCACTGCCTCCAGGACTGCCTGGCACGTAAGGCAAAGTTACAGGAGTTGGGGTATGGTTGGTGGGAGTGGGGGGTCTTGTGGAGTGCCTTGGTCACCTGACATTAGTTTTCTCTGACATTCCTGGCATTCACTTTCCCTGTTTCAAAGGCTCACTTTTAACACAGCTAATGTGCAGCTAGGTGAGGAGCCCCTTCTGTGCAGTGACCACAGTGCTACAGGTTCCATAGACCCACTAATAATCACAGACCTCTTGGCCAGTTGCTTTCAGCTTTTAGCTAATGTAAAACCATCATTATCGATTGCCAAACATAATATTCCCAAATTGAAGTCTGTATACTGCACATCTATGAATTTTCATTTAAGAAAAATATGTATTCTCTAACAGTAAGGAAGTGAGAGAGACACAGTTTGCTTCAAATGGAAAATCTAAGCAGTTTCTGATTTATCTGTTTTTAATTTGATTTAGCTGTTATGTTTGGCAGTAAATAATGATGAAGTAGATTTAGTTCAAACAAGCTTCATTAAACAATCTCATTGATAATGGCTTTGGGAAAAAACTTCTTCAGACAAATCTGTAACACTGCAAAATGCTGCAAACTGGAAAAAGTTTAAAACATGTAGTTTCCATGACAACATGATTCCAGGGCATTTTATGAGTGATATATAAAAAATACATTTTGCTTTTTTCCTTTGCTTACTAAATACTAATGTATTCAGCTTTAAAATCAGTGTCTCCCAGTAAAAGCCACTGCTCTGTCAGAATGTACTTAAGATTAAAACCAAGTATGTCTTGACATCCAAAAAGGTGGAACACAAGAACTGTGGACAGGTGATTATTGCATTATCTCACTTATGACAGATTATGGCTGTTGATCATTTGGATGTCATGTCAACTTGTTTTTCTTGGAAGTTGACTTCATCTTACATGCTATTGACAAAGTGAGCTACTCTAACTTGCAAAATACATTATACATTCAGCCAAGGCAGTCTGCTAACAAGAACCATTTAATATTAATTCATGCATTTCCAAATACTACAAAAAGACATTGTGGATGACGTATCTACACACGACATTTCAAAAGCCATTACACATTTCATATCAAATTACCTGAACCTGTTACCAAATTACCTGTAACAGCAATCTTAAACAATACAGATTTTTTAAAAATCAAGTAGTAAAACTCAAAAGGTTGCTTTGATAAATTTAGCCAGAGGAATGAAGAAATTTCTGCTTTACACTGCAGTTTTGGATGATATAATTCTGATAGTTGCTCAGACACAAAAATAGCTTGAAGCATCTAATGGTTTATTGACCAGGATCTATATGAGACAATATTTAAAAAGGTAAAATAAATTTTAAAAAGTAGCAGCTGGCAAAGTTTTTTTTTAACAGTTGAACAAAACTTTGTAGTTTCACATGCTGGCATATGCTATTTCTAGTGCACAACATATTAAAATCAAATCTAAGTTACCTAGTAAATGTCCACCATTTTCCCTTTGGCTTAAAAATTCACACCTATTATATTTCTTTTCTGCTTGAACTGTGAGAACTTTTTCAAGTTTTGTAAAAAGTCTTCTGGCAGGTTGTTTCTCAGTTTTTAAGTGCCGTATAAAAATGTAATATAATTAATCAGTTATTACTTTTTGTGTGGATTTTTATTTTGTTTACTTATTTAAAACAGACATGTTTCTGCAGTTAGTAAACTAATATATAATCTATGGCTAATTAATAAAAATCATATTCATATCTGTTTTGATGCAGTCAACTTTTCATATTACATGAATAGAGGGCCTATATTTTCAACTGAAAATAATGTTCATTTTTTTGGACACTAACTGTAATCTTCCAATGGACTAGTGTCCCACCTAGGATTCAACTTGTCTAACATTCCCTGTTTTCTGGAATATTTTCTACAGCTGTGCACTGGACTATTCGTTGCTGACAGTGAGTAGACTATTGACTAACAGTTATTGAAAATAAGTTTCAGCAGTGTTATGTGCTGGATGGTAAATAACTCATAACAGTGACAGGTATGGTTTTAAAATCTCAATAATACTTCTATACTGCTGTACAAAAATGCATCTGGAATTCTGTATCATTACACACTGCATCTGGGCAAGCACATTAGCAAATTTACACATTTAAAAAAAGCTATCTGGAGATATAAAAAGTATTAATCTTGCAAGAATTAAAAACTATCCCAGCTTGGTGTACTGTAGTGTACTGAATTTAGATGCAACTCAATCCTTGTTAAGGTTACTAAATGTCATCTGTGGGATCTTGATCCGTAGTCCTGAAAAATAATGGTTCCTTCTCCAAAAGAAATAGTTTTAGGGATTGCTTTTGTACTTAGCCACCACCTCCCATTTTCAAGTCAGGAAAAATGCCTCAAGAGCACTTCATTTTTGCCAGCTGACACACAGTGTGTAATTAAGCCATGTAATATTTAGACATTTTGAAATGGAAAAATATCCAGAATGGCTAAAATGTAACAGTGCATCTTTTTGTAACCAACCTGCACACACAAAATGGTGGCACACGGAGCTTGACCTGTAGTGCTGACATACCTAGATTGTTTTCTGCTTCACTTCTGATGTAAACAGTTGACAAGCCACAGACCAATAGGAAGGGCAAATAGTTGAATAATAACAGTGATCTTGACCAATCTTCAACAAAAGAGGTGCAACACTACAGGAGCTCATAAACATCTTAAAGGTGGCCAGTTCTCTGGCCAGGTTCTGCTGAAGGATCCCCAGCTTACAAATGGGGGCCCCAGCCTGTCGGGGTGATTGTTGGGCTGAGTGGAAGCAGACGTAGGGTACGAGACAGTGCTGCCTCCTTCTTCACAGCCATATGGAAAGCATTAAGCCAGCATTCCTATGCAGGAGATGGATTTGTTTCAGAGCTCAAGCCTGGGACACATCATCTACAGCTTGCTCAAGTTGGAGAGACCCAATCTTTCTGACACAATTCATTAAATCAGCCACCCCCTTTATGTCCACTGTCTGAGGTGGGGGTGAGGGAAAGGTAGACAAACAGCATATTGGGGTGACAGCAGCCTATCAAAAAAAAAGCTACAAATGGAAAGAGGAGTAATGTGGCACAGTGATCCCAGACCAGTTCTCTTCAGTAACACCCTTCTCAGGTCTTCCATTTCTATGTGGACAGCTGGGTGTCCTCTGTTTTCCTAATGCACCAAGCTGTTAGCGTCACTACAGAGAGATGACAAGACTCTCAGAGGCTAGCAGTCACCTGACACACTTGCTGCACTGTGTTCTGCTGCCTTTCAAACAAAGCTGCGATTAGCATCTTCAACCATTATTATGCTTCTTTTTAAGCTTGAGATTTTTCATGTGCAAGTAAATCTCCTGGCAGTTTCAAACGTAATTTGCAAACAGTGGGAATTATTTAGCTAGAGAGTGGAAAAATGCTACTGTTTTTTCCCCCAGTGTGGCTGCATTTAGCTTTCTGGCTACATATTCCCACAGTCTTTTCACTGTGCTATAGCACCTTTAACACATTAGTGTGAATTCTAACCACCCTTAGCATTAATATGCCATTTTAGCTCCCTTGCCTTCAAACAAACGTAGGGCTGCATGTGTATGTAGCCTATTGTTAATTTTCTAAACCAGGTGAGAGCAACAATTCTTTCGGAAAATGTCTATACATGATAGTATACCATTAAAAACAGCCTTCTGGGTATGTACCTATGATGTAAAAATTTCTGTTTGGAAGTTATTTGGCCTTTCAAAAAAACATGTAAAGTTTATACTCCTTTGTTTTGTTTAACTTTTTTTTTCACTAAAGTGAAATCTGCAAATGGTAAAAAAAAACGGTGTGTTTGTGTTTGTAAAAGCAAGCCCCTTGAAGTTCACTTGGCATTCTTGTAACACAGTAAATCCTTTAACATTGATAAATTCTTGCCAGTTTTCTATTGTTTGTGCCATTTTTCTAAATGGTTTGCAGGTCTCTGCATGACAGCTGGAAGGTTGTCCAATGCTTTTGGCTTTGAGGGTTTCACATTCCACTTAATATGATGAGAGTTCAAAACTAAACAAAACAACTGCATATCACATTCGAACATCAAATAAACAGATGTTCTGACAAGCCTGAAAAATGTTTGTCTCTAAGCGGTGGAGAATAAAGAAATAACTTCATTATTTAAATTCAAATTAGAAGTTCTCTTAGTAGCCACAAATCAGTGGTTAAACTGTACAGTGAGAAAATGTATGTCTCATTTCAAGCTGACAGTATGTTCATACATAGACTGAGTAATGCTCAGGATTCTGTGACCAATGTTCCGAGAATTTGCACAAAGCAAACACATTAAAGCATTCCAGTGATCCAAATTCATATATGTATGTAGAGAAGCTGTTGCTAATTTATCCCAGGCCCCCTTCATTTCTGTTACATCATTCTTTCTATTATTTCTGAAAGTAATGGTAGTAATCTAAGACGTTCTTAAGTTTGCTTGTCTCTACAGCCCTGTCTAAATATTTATCTACACATATCTCAGGCACTTTTCATAACTGACCATTGAGTTTTGAGTGAAGTGATTAGGTTGTGTTTGTCAGAGGAATATTTACATCACTATAGACAATGAAGAGAAGTACTAGACAGTCTTGACAAAGTGTAAATAAGTATCATGCAGTGAGGATTTCTGTACTTACACAGTTTTTAAGCAACTGGCATGTAGATTTTTCCAATAAACAGAGAATTATCATTTTACATTTCACCCACTAAATATATTTTCTGTAGTCACATATAATATGAGTAACTTGTCTACTCATATTAAAATATCAGATCAAATATTTGGCAGCTTGTGTACAAAAATACAAACACTGCTCATTAATCCACCATTATCTCGGGAAATATGAAAGTAAATGAGCATTAGAAATCAACGTACATAGTGTCATTTATATTGTCTCTAGAAAAACAAGAGTTATCAGTTATTGTTCAGATTACCTTGTTGCTGCAGTATTTTGTGACAGAGCCAGCACAACTGAAAAGATGCTGTGTGTGTGTTACTACAAGATGTTGTACTGATACAGTAATCATGCCGAAGCCATGTCACAGAAAAAATAGAAATAATGTTGAGACTGCTCAATGTTCCATTCAGTTTTACTCTTCTTAAAACCAGTTTATGCAATGTCTTGCAAAACTGTTCAGACTCCTTGAAGGTTGTTAAAATTTCCTGAATTACAAATTACACATGCACATATTTTTCCACGTATTTTTGAAGGAAGAATGGATGTAGCAAAATACAGGGAAATACTCCTAGTGAATGTTCTTCAGTCTGCTGAGAAACTCAAGTTTGGGAGAAAGTTTACCTTTCAGTAGGGTGGTGATTCCAAGTACAAAGCCAAAGCAACACTGGAATGGTTCAGAAACAAAAAGAAGAATGTCCCACAGTGGCCCAGTCCAAGTCCTCACTTCAATCCCTTTGACAATCTGTAGGACGATTTGAAAATTGAGGTCCACAAGCATCATCCAACTAACTTGAATAACCTGCTGCAAATTTGCCCAGACAAATGTTAATAAATAACACCTGAACAGTGTGTAAAGCTAATACTTTTTATCCTNTAACCTGCTGCAAATTTGCCCAGACAAATGTTAATAAATAACACCTGAACAGTGTGTAAAGCTAATACTTTTTATCCTAAAATACTTCAAGCTGTTATTACAGCAAAAAGCCACTCTACAAAATATTAATTTGTGGGGTTTCATTGTGCAAGCAACATATTTCAGTTTTTCATTTTCTTTAAAATATCTGCAAACAGATAATTTAATTTTACTTTGGAAAACTTGGTGTTAGAGCATATGAGTTCACAATAAAAATACTGATTGGAAAAACATATAAATATAATTTGTAATCCTGGCAGTTGATAACTTTTAAGGGGGTTGAATACTTTGGCAACATGCTGTACATAAACTTAGGTATATGGGTCACAAAAAGTGAGTTAGTTCAGTTTGATTGGGGAATAAAATCACAAAATATGCCAAGCAAGGGAAAAACATTTCTCCACTGGAAATGATGAACACTGACTCCAAGTGAAAGTACAATGACAGACCAATGGGCACAGGACTTTTTCACAACTAAAATAATTACCTTGAATAATAACAAAGAACTATATCAACAACTCTGTGATGTAATGTCAACAGTTGTTAAAGGTGTGCATTTAGAAAAAAGTGGGTTGTTAGTACTGTGGTGTTATTCAGCTTGCTTCCCATATGCATGATCTGGGTTAATGAGCACAAAATTCGAGGAGTGGAAGAGAGTAATGTTGTCTGATCAGCCCACTGCTTGTTTTATTCTTTTTCCTACACTGTATTTTGTTAAACCCAAGAAATGCCATCAACTCATGTGATCTGTGGCCAGCTGTACAACATGGCAGCGTATCTTTAAAGTTATGGACAGTTGACTACAACGAGGTAAAGAAGATCCAGTGGTTAACTATGACATATGCACTGGAAAGGTCAAAAGGAATGAGGACAGAAGAAGTTCAAGACATGGAAGGACTTTGGACATTGCGGGGAGGGCAGTCACAGAGGAGGGACAGAGTGTATCCACAATGATATCCATGTAGGAGTTCATTCTGGGCAAGGAATGATGGCAATTGTCTATAAAAAACATGCACAATGTTGATGAAAAGGTAAAGGTGAAGCAAGACTGGTGTATAATTCTGACTTCAGTTTAGGTCCAGAGAACGTTTTTTGAAAAGAGGTGAGACATACAGTAAATCTATCCTCAGTATAGAGGACATATATTTATGTCCTCCAGATAGAATGAATATTGTTTTTTATACCAAAAATTCAGTGTAAGTTTGGAGCTCCTCATGTGAACATTAATTGAAATTAATGTTTTTTAATGTAAAGATATCTAAAACTATAGTTTTTTAGGCACAAATTAGGTGTTCCAATGTTTTATACACAGATGAATTGTGTATAAAAACTCCCCATCTGTCATGTATTGTTATTTTAAAATACCTTATGTTTTGCTTGTATTGACCTTACTGGGCCCCTGTAGCATCTGGTCTGCAAAACTGTAAAGTCTAACTGTGTCTGCACTCATGCTGTGCAGTATGTTATACCATCCATTTCTGAAAACCCATCATAATATTTGAAAAATGAGTGGAGAAACAGCCCACCAATGATGAGTAAGGGGGACCTGCTGTGGATTTGTGTCTAAATGTTACTAAATACATTTGCTTCCATGTTTTGATAGTATATGGTAAGGAATTCAATTAAAATTGCAAAAAAATGTGTGAAACAGTATCAATTAGCCATAAACTGAGGCCTGCTTCTTGCATCAACCTGGCTGCATGGTAATAGAAATACCTAGTACTGAAGTTAGATATGTGACTTCAAAGGCCTGTAGCTTGTTTCACTCCCCAAGGTTATGTGGCAGGGTTGAGACACTGCCCTGCTTTATCTACCAGCAAGTTCCCTGGTAGCCCTTGGACAATGGCTGTCCATGCTCATAGGTAGGAGTTTGTAAGGACACTGTCACATCACTGCAGCTACCAGGGGCCAATGTGTTGCAGGCTGAAATTCCATCAACTGCCTCAGCAGTCAGTTGCCTTTCTGGCTTTGCTTTTATCTACCAGAAAAAGGTGCATCACAATGTAAGCTTTTCTTTTAATCTGCCCACTGTTAATTCATCTATCTTAATAATCGATTCCAGCCTGCCATTAACAGAACAGCGAAAAGCAGCAGGAACACACATGAATTATTCATGCTTGACACTGCTAACTTGATTCTGGATTCAATGTAGTTAACACCATTCACCAAAACTCCCATGAGGCTCCTGTGATACATTGTGATGTAGGCCTTTATTCTGTGATATATACAGCCTTAATGAGTGCAGTAGGAAGAGGATGAAAACGACTAACATTTTTCTTTAATGATATAAGCGGTAAGGCTGTAAATGTCAATGTCCTGCCTCATCGTCCATGACCATAGAACTATTCATNTTTTCTTTAATGATATAAGCGGTAAGGCTGTAAATGTCAATGTCCTGCCTCATCGTCCATGACCATAGAACTATTCTGTTCATTAGGGGTTCCTATTCTTATTTTTGTCATGTTGTTTTACAAAGGCAATCTCTCTATCATGTTATATTCTGGACCGCAAAGGCTTACGTAGCCCTCATATTTATTTTACTTTTCCCTCTTGTACACATGCAGACTCATTTACCTGTCAGTATGGACTTCAGGCTGACTCACTTTAAATGTAAAGAAGGTTTGTAAAACACGTATACTCACATAGAAACACATATATACGTTTATGCATCCAGAGAAACAGATTGACAAATACAATACACACACACAAAAATGCACATATGCAGACACATTCACACACCTCCTGCAGGTATCAGCTGCTATCAGAGGCCATCTAACTCTGAGCTCTGGTGAATCACGGTATTCAGATCATTCTGCTCAAACCTTCACAAGGTCCATTAAGTGTCCAGGCAATTTCACCACTAAGAGATGTCCTTCAACAACCTCCTGACTGATAATTCTGGCAAAGGACATCCTTAAGTTTTATAAGTTTTATATTTTATAAGTGTGTGTTGTGTGCATTCTGCCTCTGCTGTCAATGTTCTTACATCCAAAGGTGTGCAATAAGAGGCAGGTCTGCACCCTGAAAGGTCACACTCTACAATGCCCAAATGCAAACCTTTCCAATTTTTAATCTTTTCAGTAATATCTGACTAATCCTAAATGAACTTGATTTTTTGCAAGCTGTGTGGAAGCTTCCACAAAATGTAGGTGCAGAAGAGAAGCAGAATATTTTAGTAACACAATACATTAAATTATTTGATTTACCTTCTATTTAGTGAGCACTTTTGTCCAAGAGGGCTCAGTGTTGTAAATTTCCAGCATTTTTATATTTCCAATATTTCTTTGAAAAATTGTTTAGAACTTTTTGTGAACTAGAATTGAAATGGGGCACGTGCCAATATTCCCCAAAGCTCTTAAAACATGCTGCTGTTAGCCTGATCTGTATCTGCCAGTCATCAGCTTTACCCAAAGCAACTTCTGAAGCTTACAATTTAACACCTATATCTGAATCATCCTGTAGTAATGCATTACCTTAGTCCAGTTAATAAAACCTAGTTAGGGTTTTTTTTGGATTTACCAACATTTTATGTTAATTTCACTCCCTACCAATCAGAATGTTTGAAAGGATTTGGGGGCTCAGTCAGTTTGCTGTCAAACCTATGTGTATGCAAGTTTTACAAAGAAGGCACCAGATTGATAATGCTCAGTGGTGGCGTTCCAGAGTCTGTACATCATACCCAGCTTTCTATTGCCACCTTCAGATATGAATATCAGGCTCTCACCAACCCACAACGGGTTTTCGCACAAATTTGTTCTTCATCTTTTAGAGCCAAGAGGTGACTGGTACATAAAGCTCCAACTCGCCAAGTACACCATCTTCACAGCATCTTTCTTTTAAACGAAGAAACAGAATACGGCCCATTTTCAAAGACAGGCTGTGAAAAAAGCAACTTGTTATTTTTATGGGTGCCAGGGTGCTTCTCTTCATTAAGATAGCTCTGACAAGAAGTGGCTCTTTAATGTATAAAGGATTCACTGGGCTGCCACAGTCTTCTTTCCCTATCAATACCCAGGCAACTCTCCACCCCAAAAGCCAGTGGTTTACAGAACCACTAGGTGAGCTTTGGGGAAAGACACAGACTGACCATTTGCAGCTCTGGGCACATACAAATTTTAAGGTTTCATCGTTATTTAATGTGGGGAAAGAGTATGATGCTATATGTCCATTTCAGTGCCACCTGTCAGTCCCCTGAAGGCCCAGGTTGAGAAGCATCACCTTTTACTCTATGGCTGCCCATGATACTTCCTATGGTCACTCAACACCCTTGTAGACAGCCTTACAATGGTGTTTCCATGTTTTTGTCTTCACTACTGATAGATTTCTTTAAAGAATTTGGGCAAAATTATGCTTAAGTGACTTAGGTTAAAATTAGTTGCTCATTAAAATATCAGCTGAAAAATATTATTGTGAGGAGCAGAGCCCTGTGAGCACTACAGACAGCTCTATGTCAAGTTTAACACAGCGTAGGAACGATGGATTTACTGACCCAATAGTACAGCACCACAGTCCAGATGTCATATGTAAAAAATATGGACATCTTGCTAAATAAAATCTGAATTTTAGGCTCACGAAAATGTGTCAGACATCAAAGTGCTTATAAACTCAGCACCAAATTTTTGGTCCAAAAGTTAGGATGTCTCATTGGCTGAGTATGTGCCAGTTTATCAGTTTTGTTTTTTTATGGGTGCCTCTTAATTGTTAGCCTCAGGGTTAAACTGTATACATATATACCATATACCCCAGACTGGTAAAGATTCACACAAACACACACACACACACACACACACACACAGAGTCCCATCTTGTGACTTCAATCTTACCTTCAACCAGATTTAGATGTTTATTAATGATGATTTTGTCTTTTCATATATGCATGCACTAAGGCCGACTGTAAAAATACATTACTGCCCTCTTCTGGGAAAATTATGCCACAAGCACCTCCATTTTAGAATTTATAGCCTTCTGAGATCCAGCCATTCATCCATGTCCTCTGTACAGAACACATATTTTTAAATGTATATCCAAAACTGTCCATGCTTCAACACATCTTACAGAGGACTTTTAATTCTTTTAAATACTGTAACACTTCTGGGGTGTAGTTTCAACAGTTTTCTAGAAATCCCAGAAATACATTTCAAAATCTTAAGAAGATATGGTAAAATAACAGCATGATGCATTATTATATTTTCCTTCTGGTGATACTTTGCATGTATGAAGCTCTTTATTGCTCAGCACACTGATAGAGTGGCAAGATTGCTGCCTACACTGTGTGCACAGATACTCACAGACTCAAACGAGGAAATGGGGAAACCAACATGAAAACAATTCAGTTCTTAAAACATAAATTGCATAAAGCAAGGGCTGTACTTAGTGACTGTTTCATTAAGCACAGTTCATCATGGAAATTTGGGAACATATGTGGGCTGATAGGGCCCTTTTGAAAAGGTATCCATTAGTGGAAGCAGTACAGGGTAAGCACATTGCTGACAGGTAAAAACAGCCCCCCACAAGGCTTTGACACCTACTACAAATCTTAACAGGCGGTAGGCAATGGGTTGTCCTGCAGGCGGCAAAGCCACATTTTTATAGAGCGCAGGGTACAGTAATCACACAATATGTACATATAAAGATTTGTTCTTCTTTTTTCTGTAAAATAGCAAATTTTAAATAGCTATGTAAAAAATTGCATTTTCAACATACACATTTCACAGCAGGTGCCAGAGTGATTTGAACTGAAGTGAGTTCTCTGAACTCGAATGTTGTAGGTTTGAATCCAACCTCCTGCACCCTTGAGTAAGGTACTCTGAACTGCTCCAGTAAAAATTACCCAGCTGCATAAATAGGTAAAGTCAGTTTGGAGAAAAGTATCAGCCAAATAAAAATATAAATGTAGACCTGTGTATAGTTTTGAAATGGAATGAAACAAAATAACTTTTATTGTGGTTTGTGTAACAGCTGGTAGGTGAATACCTCAAACACTGCTCAGATCCCTAGCATAGAAGTTTGGTTGACAAAAGGTTCATATTTTTCTACCTGTAATTTTGACAAAGGAGCAAACACTACAACAATATTTGGGCCTCCCCACAAAGGTGATTCCCAACACCACAACACTCGTCCCTCGTCAGCTGTTCAGAGCAGAAACTGAACACAAGCTGCAGCAACATGGAATAAACAGTCATGAGGGCATAAGAAAATTAAAAAACACAATAAATTCACTTAATGATGCAGAGAAAATTATGTTCAGTGCAAGGCATCATGGGAGGACTGTTCTTACTATGTTAACAACATAGCATTTCTAATGACATGTACGTCATGGTGCACGTGTACTTTGCAGAGTGAAAGACATAGTGATCTTCTGAAAATTCTTTACTTTACAAACATCAGTGAACCACATTATGAAAATGTCCATTGCATGCTGTCCTGTGTCTCACCTGTTGCTTGCAGGAGGCTCCAGACCTGTGACCCTGATTGAAAGAAAGAAAATATAACCTTAAAAGACATGCTAGAAATAATTTTTGCTGCAAATATTATAAAATATGTTGATGTTTTATATTTCTTTTATTATTTTTGTTTTTATTCTGGGTTTTTAAAAAATTAATTTTAGGTGAAGTTTTTCACTACCTCACAACAGGAATTCCCCTAAGGGGGGGTGATCACAGAGCAATTCAACTGACAGGTCAACTTGTTCTTTTACAAGCAAATCTGGGACATAGAGTTTCTGTTTGAAATATGCCAACAACATTTAAAATAAATTAGGCCCATTTTATACCTCTAGATTGTCTGTTTGTAACGGTTTTTGTTACTATACTTTTCAAGCAGGCAAATTTAAAAAGTTAGAAATTAAGATGGTAACGAACAAAAAGGTTCTTTCTTAATTTATTAAATAGTGTCTGGAGTAAAATCAAAAATTAGATGTTCAGATGATCAGATGTTCAGTCTGAGAAAACTGACGTCATCGTTCCAAAATTAACTGTTTGCTGCCATCTTGTGGACAAATCCTATTGTTGCCACATTTTACCACGTGTAAAATAACATTTTGCACAGTAACTGGGCACTATTAAAAAGTGAAAAAAATAAAAGATGTTTTGACAAGGTGGGGACGGTTCAGAAGAAGCAAATTTAATTTCTATGTGTGGGACACAAAATTGGAGCCAAAAATGTAGTAGTGGCTGGGTTCATGGTGAAAACAAGTTGACTGATAGAAAAACAGACTTAAACTACCTAAAAGTTTTGCAACAGGCTCTTTTTAGTATACTTTACATTAATAATAAAGCAGACTTTACTGAAGCAGCGTGTGTAGAATTTTACACTTTACAGTTATCCTGTTAGTACCTTTTACTTTTTTGGGATGGAGTGGTAATGCAGTGGATAGTATAGGTGCCTCAGAGCACCTAGGCTGTGGGTTCAGATGTAGGTTTGAATCTGACTCAGTCTGTGTACAGTTTGCTTGTTCTCTTTGTGTTCATGTGGGCTTCCTCCCACCATCTAAACTTCACAATGCTTCTGGTGGCTTCGTCACCCTACCTTTCGTGTAGTGTTTATGTGAGACAATGAGTGTTTGTGCAGCTGCCCTGTAATGGGCTGGTGTCCTAATACAGTGCATATCTTACCTCGTGGGCAATGCTTTTCCAACTGACCACTATAATGTTGCATCAGGACAGTTATCAGTTATTTAGGAAAAAAAAATACATTATTCTTGTGAAATGGTTAGGCATTAGATATAATTAGGCTAACGGCTATTATAGTACGATATTTGAGGATTTAGACATTAACTTTTTGCAGTGTCTTGCAAGCTATAATAAACAAGCAACATGAACATTAAGCATCATGAAAACTATCAAGTTTAAATCCACACTTATACTTCTCAAAAATGGTTTCAAGACATGTTGAAGATTAGTAGGGTCATTTTATAATAATGATTTGCAGCTTGTTTTTTGAATGTATTGGGACAGTAAATACGAATACATGTTGTTTGTTATTTATTTTTACATATATTTTGATTATGGCGTCTAAAGTTTTAAGTGGGGGCGCTATATAGCAAGGCGATCGTTTAGAGATGTCTTGCTGTGAATAGTTGTTTTTATTCCTTGTTCCTCTTTGACAGACTGTCCCTGATGGTGATTATTGCTGATCTGAATCTAACATTTCTATGGAATTTGATGTTATGATAGGAAACCATACTGTAATTATGGAAATAATTGCAAGAGAAAAGACAGAGCAGAACAAAAAGTAATTTAATTCTGGTCATTTTCCGATACAAAACACTTGTGCAAATATCCTCTGAAAAATACAAAACAAGGTCTGTTGGTCAACTGTAAACCTTTCATTATTTATAAACTGAATTTTTTTTCATAGGGCTGCCCCAAAAAAAGAGTGAAAATAATTTGTGGAAAACAAAATATCCAGTACCAAGATTCACAGTCTGGTGTCAAGTGGTTTTTGAATGCCTACATATACACATCAGCAGAGGATACCTGTATAAAACTCCAGATACCTAGGTTGGTACAAATGTTCTTATCAAAACTTAAAAAATCAAATTTTCCTTAAAAAAGTTGAAGAACAGGTGCCTGATCACATTACACATAACATTATCACAGTAAACAGGTCCAGATACTCTGGACTAAACCTGTGAACATTTTCACCTTCATTTTACACACACCTCACAAAATGGCTGATTGTCTACTTTACAGGCGAATAGTGTACCTTTGTATTTAACAGTTGCACGGCAACAAAAATATTCAAACAAGGAAATACAGCTGCTTAAATAAATCCTCTTGTACATATAAAAGGATTGGCAGTAAATGATTCAAAATATTTGCAGTATCCCTGTATCATATCTAAAGCATTTAGTCCAGTCCTAAGTAGATGCTGAATAACAAAATTTACCTACTTCAAGACCTAAAAGAAGATTTTCTAAATGAGCATCTATCATTTGACTGATTGTGACTCAAAGACAAGAGTGCGGTGAAAAAAAGGTTTTGGGAAAAGTTGCATAGGAGCTGATTACTGGTAAGTAGACAATAAATGACATACTGGTTACAATTATGTGTATTTTTGTTGCACCTACATCATTTAAAAGTGTCCTCCTGTTTCTTGATGTAAGCTGTGTCACACAGTAACTATATATACTGTTAACACATATAACAGGAACGAATGAGCTTTTAAAAAATCTATTCAACAGTTTTTGGAAGAAGCAGAGTTCAAGATAAAATGCTTATTGTCAAAATAAGGGAAAAAAATTGTAAATGTATGGTCAAAACAATGATGTCACAGAAATAGTTTCACAGGAAGTAACTGTCAAGGCCCCGGGGAATGCAGAATGCATGATAAGGCAAACTTTAAGCTTTTTCTTTATGTGAAGTTTTGAAATATAGATCTTTGTGTATATTCCGCCTTTGTATTTACAGAAAAAGTCAATAAAAATAATAATAATAATTAACAATTATAGTGATTGTTTCATATCATTATTCCACATATTTACAAGTCAGCAGTTATGACAGATGCACATGTGTCGCTGTATGCGTGTCTGCTGGAGTCTGTCAACAGTGCAGCCTGTGTGGGGTCCATCTGTAGGGTCTTTTGGCCCATGTGACCAAAGACAGGCACCGCCCCACCAGGTGCTACACCAGGGGACATGCCAGTCAGGGCTATGCAGTGGGAAAGGAGGGGGGTGTTGGCATCATGGTTGGAGCCTGTGGATGGTATGCTGGTTACATGGCCCGTGCTGGTGGAGCCACTGGCACTGCTTGGTGAGCGGCTCTTTGGTGGAGGGCAGTGTGGTGCCAGTCGGGGAGGGCCCTGTGGCTGGAAATGTGCAGCAGGGAAGGCTGCATAGCCCGGGGGGATGGGGTACCCATTAACAGGGATGAACCTCTGGCTCTGTGGCAGGGCTGCCGCCACAAAGCCAGTGATCTGACCTGGGGACAAGGCCTGGGCAGGGTAGATATAGCTGGTATATCGGGGGTTGCTCAGGTTGCTGACAGGGCTGGCGCTGAGGGAGGTGGTCTGTGTGGTGGCATTACCCCCTGATGGTGTGCTAGAGCTGGCATGAGAAGAGAGCCCCTCCCAGGCACGCAGGCGGGCGTGGATGTCCTTGAAGCGAGGCCGCCGGGCAGGAACTTCCTGCCAACACTCCGTCATCAGGCCATACATACGGGGTGGGCAGTCCTCTGGACAGGGCAGTAACTGTCGTTTGCGTACCATCTCCATCACCTCTTGGTTGCTGAAGCCATAGTAGGGCTGCAGACCAAAGCTAAAGATCTCCCACAACACCACGCCAAAGGCCCAGATGTCTGAGTCTATGGAAAACTTGCCGTATGTGATGGCCTCTGGGGACATCCACCGGATGGGCAGCAGGGACTTGGGCTGCATGCGGTAATAGTCAGAAGCATAGATCTCTCGGGACAGTCCCAGGTCCGAGATCTTGACATGTAGCTGCTCGCCTACCAGGATGTTGCGTGCAGCCAGGTCCTTGTGCACAAAGAAGTGGCTGGACAGGTACTCCATCCCAGCTGCCACCTGTGTGGCCAAGTGTAGGAAGTCTCCGTGGTCAAGGCTGGACTTGACGGTGCCGTCCTCGTCACTGCTGCAGCCCACATCAGAGTGAGGTGACCGCATGATGAGGAACTCATGAAGGTCGCCCTGAGCGAGGAACTCGAAAAGCATGCAAACAGGCTGTTCCTGTGTGACCACACCCAGAAGGCATACGACGTTGGGGTGTTGCAGCTCAGCTAAGCATGATGCTTCCTGCTGGAACTCACCCCACAGCTGTGGGCTTGAGAGGTCTTTTAGCGTCTTGATGGCCACCTGCTGGGCATGTTCCATCCCGGGCAGGTATAGGTGGCCCTTGTAGATCTTCCCAAAGGCACACTCCCCCATCTCCTCCATGAAGCGCACGGCAGAGAGTGGTAGCTCTTTGGCTTTGTTCTGGGAGTGAGAGGGTGAGACGGAGAGAGAGAGAGAGCGAGAGAGAGAGAGGGAAAGATAGGGAAGGGTAGGAAAGGGAAGAAGAAAAATAAAAAAGAAACAAGAATAAAACAGGAAAAAAAACGAGTAGGGAAAGAGGGAAATAGAAGAGAAAATGATGGGAGAAGAGAGAAAGAGTTGGGTGAGAATGAAGAAGGGGAAGGTAGAGCAAGAGCTTCAGCCTATACTAGGTCTGTCACAGCACTACTGAGTGACTCCATCCCTGACAAACCAATTAATAAATCATCATTACAAAACAATGGGGGATAAAGGATAGAAAATTAATAATTAATATGCATTTGTCATCTCCTTTCTCACTGATGTACACATATTCAGTGTTATATTTTGCTGTTAGGCTAATCTTAGGGTGTGTGGTGCAGTGATCACAAAACGGGGTATGGAGAGGAAAATCTGCAAGCAACAATAAAGTCAGAACAACACATCCAAGAAAGATAGCATTCATTTCTTGAAATAACTAGTAAAAAATAAAAGAGCCATTATTAGGAAAATCTAAAGTGAGGAATAAAATACAGCAGCAGTTAACATGGTACTGCTGATACTGCAGTAACTTATACTCCTTCTTTTTCATGACACAGCTGCACTCTGATGCCACCTTCCACTGTCCCCAACAAATTCTCCATAAGTGCCCTCCTCTTCTGACAGCCCACAAAGTGACTTGCTGACCTTCTCCTTCCAGCTCACAGTCTGCTGTGTGCCCTGACTGCTGAGGAACTGACTTTATGAGTGTGAAAGGCGTACAGAAATGATCAAGTCATAAATCCCTTCATACTCTGACCTGCAAGGTCCCAGAGAGGCAAATATTTAATAGCGTAAATGTTACTTTTACACAGTATCTACAACTGGCCATGTAACACAAGGACAACTGCATCTAAAGATTAAAACTTCACTGGAAATATTCACACTTGTAATCACACTGTAATTCCCACCAGTGTAAGTTTACAGTGAGGGGACGTTTACAGTGAGACAGAGTGGCATCAGCATCAGCAGACATCAGGATGTATCTGCACTTATGTCTCACTGCATGAGCATAATGCTCTTCAAGCTTTGGCCTCTTCTTATAATTTCTGAACCTGGAGGTACCATCTGATGTCTGTAAGGCAGCTCAGTCATCTGGAGCCTAATCTGTGAGTGATACCATTCCAGATAGACAGACAAGCCTCCAGAGATAAAAAGATGCCAGGGATGAGGAATCCCAATAACACTGAAGAAAAGATGAAATTCCTGAGAGGAGCTGCGATTGGTGGGGAGGAGGACGGGAACCAGGCCTCTTACGAAAAGGGGCAGATGTTTTGTGTTACACACAGTCCCCTGCTGCACTCTGAGGCTGAGCACTGACCCGTCCTTGCGCACATACAAATGGTTGTCATAAACAGCAACCCTCGGATGACCCGGAGCTTGGCACGGCTTCACTACAGTGAAGACACCTGGGCTATTTAGTAACTGACTGGATGCTCGTGGCTAGAGGGCCTGTTTGGAAATAGAGTGTGGAGTTGTGTGCAAATTGTTTTCACTTCTCTTATGGAAGAATGCACATGGCTACTGGCATAAATATACCCAAGGGCTAAGATAACATAATGTGCGGCCTGCCCCCATACTGCCTCCCTCAGATACACACAAAGCACTCTGTCACACGGTGGCAGCAGAGCAAACAGTGCCAGCTCTGTATTAATGATGAAAAACTGTTAGGATCCGTGCCAAATGATTGAGTGACTCAACATTGAGATGACATCTGACAGAGAACAGATGACCATCATCATCAAATGCTGAGTAAGCTGAATGACTGACTGCTGATCTTGACCAGGTATTTTAAGGCACTCCAGAGAACCAGTGTAAAAAGCTGGATAAGAGACAGCCCAAGTTGTTTGGTCACACAACAGAGACCTGGGCATCTAGAGCCTCTCCATTTGGCCTAGCAAAATACACAGGTATTGGCTCTGATAGGCATCTGAGATCTGCATATGCACAGGTCATCCGTGCAGCCTTCCAGCAAACATGATCTTCTCCCATGCATATCTCTTTGAAACTGCTGCTGCTTCAGATCTGAAAATCTGATGGGGTGCTGCATGCCGAAGCACGGCAAAAACAAGGATATAACTGCCTCACTGAGCTTCCTGAGCTTCAGGACGTTGGTGTCCACATATAGGCTCTACTCAGACAACCGTGGACATCTAGATGAGCAGAACCACATGACTAGCGGGTTCCTTTACTCAAATAAATGCTGTAAGAACAGGGAATAAACTGGAGGAGTCTTTGAAGTGAAGGGGATTGATGAACACCTGCCTGACCCCATGGGGGTCCTTGTCTCCTGTGAGAAGGATGACTGGTGTATGAAAAGGGTGTGACTCCAGACTTCAACAGTTCATTATTTCTGTCTGCTGGGTCAGAGGGAGGTTGAACCCTTCCATAGCACACCTACACCTGCACATGGAAACCTAAAACTCAGCCAGAGTTGTCACAATAGCTGCCCAAAAGCTACCAAATGTAAAAAAAAAAAAAAGTGTCACAATCAGGGCGAGACATACTGTAGGCACACAGCTATAAAACTGAAATATGATTTACATGTTACATCTGTCTCCTGTTATTGATTTGACAAATGACCAGGACAACAGATGTGCATGACGATGAGGTTCTGAAATTTGCCTCTTTTTTCACATCAGCTCATTTAACTACTGCTTTTCGCCAATCATCTTCCACAGCCAAACAGCATGGTGCTCATACCTTGGGTTTGTAGCCACTGAACATGGACATCTCCACATTCTGGCCCCGGACAGGCTTGGGCTGCCGGGTGGTGGGGGGGCGTGAGGTCTTCTGGTTATTCCGACACATGCAGATGAAGAAGAAGAGCAGAGCAATGGCCAGGGGAATGGCGACACTGGGCACCAGAATGTACAGGATTTCCATGTTGCCCCCGCTACCCCGGTTCTCCTTGGAGTCTGTATGCCGCGAAACACACATGTAAGCACACTGAGCCATATACACAAGCACACACGCTGGATTTTTCACTTCTCTTTATTATGAACAAAATAAAGAAAAAATGTACAAACCAGATTTATGGCTATATAATTTACAATGCAATTTTGTAAAGAAAAAAATATTTGTTTAGCTATTTAAAATTCAGCTATTACAGTTCACTTTTGTGCAGTGGGTGTTCATTGACTTTTTAATGTGTTTTATATATAATGCTTCAAGGCATTATTGAATCAAGTTTTCTCTGTGAAAGTGACTAGATTTAGTCCTTATCTGTGGAAATAAAACATCTACCATTTTTCAGAACTGCAATGCAATTAAGACATTGGTAGTAATTCGCTCTTACCAATGTCTAATTTGTGGTTAATGTTTGATATTGGGACTGTTTATAACTTACCTTTAACTTGTTTGAGTCTTTTGAATGTGATTGCAAATTAGCATTAATGTGGGCATGAATTGGATGCTGTAATGGTAGGTGAATCCACAGCAGAAATATCCACATCTGATCTTTCAGCTAATATCTTAGGCTAAATATATCTGCAGGTTCAGTGGCAGTAAGGAAGAGGTCTGATCTCAGTGTGTGTGTGTGTGTGTGTGTGTGTGTGTGAAAATGAAGACAAGCTGTTCCTCACCACAGATGGGGATGTCGCAGAGCTCCATGACCACGCCCTCATCCAGCGTGAAACACCAGGGCGCCTCCTGCTTGCTGCCAGGGTTGCGGCAGTAGGAGTGTCCTCCGTTTAGTTCGGGGTAGCGCACTGCCAGGAAGGCATGGCTGTGTGGGTATTGCGAGTTCCAGGGTTGGCATTGACGGCCTGACTTGGTCACACTGACTGTGCCCCGGTAATCCACACCACTGCTGTTGAAGCACTTGTGGTCTGAAAAAAGTGGCCAGAGGCATTTTAAAGTGAAACAAAAATTTAAAGTTTGCGTCAAATGATATTCAGTACAGACAAAACAGTACATGACAACACACTGGTACACTGCTATAATTCATGCCTACCAAAAGCACTTTTTCTATCACCAGAAAAACATTAAGTACAGTTAACAGTCAGTAGTAAGGAAACAATAACACAATACATCCAGCTGCACTGGTCTTTAAACTGCCAGGACTGTTTCTGGATTTTCCACCATTTAAATTAATAAATTCAAGGGGCTGTTAGTAAATAAATCTATCTGACAACCACAAGTTTCAGCAGTTCTACTGTTTACAGAGGCGATATTAAATGACCTTTTAAATAAACTATAAAAATTAATTTTAGCCATTTACAGGCCATGTTCAGTGACCCATTGTAGCACTACAGCACAGCAGCAGAGGTTAGTCTCCCCGAGAAAGACAGAGATACTAAACATACAGTATATTTGCTGGACACAAGTGATTTATGCACAATCACAAGGGTGTCAGCCTTCATCACCACGTCTCTTTCTGCCTAAATGTCTAAATGATAGGCATGCTGAGTTCAATATCCTTTTGGTTCCTAAAATTACTGTATGTTTTACAGTCACAGAAACTTAATCATGTCCACTTTCAAACTAGCCAATTTATAATTAATTGTTAACATTAACAAAAATGATTTCAGAAAAATGTTTCAGAAAACACTTGTCTCAGCCTCTGCAGAGGCATGCCAAAGCAATTCAGCTTTTTCCCCATGAATTCCAGAGCATTAGTATGTAACTGTATTTACATGTCATGTGTAATACATTTGCGGGTGGGTGTATGCATTCTGTATGTGAGTTGCATCTTACTCTTGTTGATGCGTTCCGCCATGGGGATGCCAATCCTCATGCAGTTTGCTGCCTCGGGGCTGTCAGAGGGTGCCAGTTCTTCACAGTTGGGCAACTTGAGGCGCTTGAGGATGACTGGGTTTGAGCGGGCAATAATATATTCTGTCTTGCACAGATCGTTCTCCAGGATCTCGCACTCGTCCTTGCATAGGTCACGGGGCTTGTCCACACCCGAGCTCCGGTCACAGGCCGGAAAGGCAAAGTGGCAAAGAGAGGGGATGGCAAACTGGGAACAGCGGTCTGACAGGTGGTTTAGGGTGCCGATCATGGTGAAGGCAGCTGTCACAAGTCAGAGGGGCAACCTTGTCAAATCACTTGCGTAGCATTCACCATAAAAGAGTTATCAAACATGTAGACAACACACTCAATTTACTAGCCATAAAATTTGTATTCACAGTTGTGTGCCAAAGGCAAGAGTGAGGAAAAGTCAGCCTGGGTATTTCAGCACAGGTACCTGTGATCTGTGTCTCAATCTCCCCCTGCATCTGCAGAGAGTCCACAAAGATACTGCGGTTGCCGATGAAACGGGCACATGCAATACCGCGGTATGGCTGGCAGAATCCTTCCTCATCATATTCATCTCTGGAGGGGTCAAACAAAAGGGAAAGGGCATCAGATCAGCTCAGCTGTGCACTAGCAGGTCGCAAGGCTAGTCAGCTCATGGTCTTCAATTGCCAGGAGGTGGTTGATCCAGGCAGCCAGTGAAACACCTGGTTCCACTTACTGTCCTGATTGAAGACCTTTAAGTCAGTTTCTGGGCCTGCAGTTGTAAGGCAAGCTGAAAACCTGTTAGACTTGGTGCTCCAAGTTGCACTCCCGCCTATATGTGTTTGAGTAATTAACATTCTGTCCACCAGGAGGCACTATGAGCAACTGTAAGCAGTTAGAACTTAGTGCTACAGATCACTGAAGCCACTACCAGCATGCTCAGCTCCTCCGGAACATCTGGTCATGGAATATCCATTCTGCTTTCTTACAGCTCCCAATGATATAATTATTTCTACCAAAAATGTCTTATTTTAAAGACTTACTGTTCACTGGAAATGACGTGCTCCTTTGATTTTCAAACTATCCTGTCTATTTCTATAATCCAAAATAGATGAGTCACCAGGATCAAAAATGAAGCAACCAAGATGCACCTTTTCTGGTGCGTTCACACAGAGGGCAAGCAGACACACACACTCAAATGCAAAGTGAGCAAAAAGTTCATGTTATTCAGCCATATAATGAAATGAGCAAGAATCTTATCTCCCTATTATAAATCATTGCAAAGAAATACAGGCATGCTTCAACTCTAAACTGTATATGTGTTCCTGAAAACTTTTGTGTTATGCAAAATAGTCCAGTAAAAATGGCAGGACTAATGGAAAAAGTCAGGTTAATGGCAAAGCATGCAAAACCTATACAGTTTTGATACCACCTCATTGACAAACACAATTCTGATGTATGCCAAGCCCTAAATTAAATTCCTAATAAAGAAGCACTAAAGCTTTTTCTTCAGGTCTTAATATATTGCTAAGGTTTCTTTTTCATTGTGAGAAGGTTTGCCCCTGACCACTTCTATAGTCTTCAGTCCACACACTTAACAAATTTTATTTTTTCCTTATATCTTTTTCTAAGAGATTTTGTAGTACTTGTTCCAATTGCATGAGCCATTTCTTGAAAAATGGTCTATAATTTTTTTCAATTGTTAACACGTCTTCTTTTATGCTCTCCAACAGAAATTTTCTCTCTAGCACTCTTCTGTGGCACTTTCTTCTTCTTCTTGCTCAGTTTTTCTATGGGCTAAAAAGAAATTTAGCAAAAAAACGCACAAAGGCCGGGGAAAACCATGCAAAAAGCGTTTCCAAAACAGAGCACATATCGGGAAAAATGCGATAGGAACAAACATGGGTTTCACTCTGTTCTGACCTCATTCCCCTATTTATTAATTGCAAATGAGCAAATTTGACTGCATGCTATTTCATAGTAGATAGCATGAATTGGCACCAATTCCAAAACCAAATCAAATACTTTACCATAAATCCCAACTGGTGCTTGTGGTGCTGTAGCTACTAAAATAGTTTCAAGTTTAAAGCAAGTTAAAGTTTTACCCATTTATATAGTTGGATATTTTACTGACTGAATTCACTGCCCTGCAATAGACTGATGTCCCATCCAAATTAGACCCTACCTCACAACCTAGGCTTGCAGGATAGGCTCCTGGCCTCTGTGACTCTGCCCTGCACAGCTGGTTACTATTACCTGCACAATGTACTTTGGACTTGAACACTGAACTTTCAGGTGAAGTCCTTTACTCTACATCTATCTCTGTGAATGCTGATGACACTTATAGTTCTGATTACCCGGTGACCACTGCAGAACTGGCCAACTAGGGTTAGCATGCCCATCGGCCAATGAGTTTTCTATCTCATCTTTGGTTGCTTTTTGCCACTTCTGCACATTTGCCACTGATCATTATTATAAATCATTACAATAAGGCACAATATAAAAACAAACATGAAATTTGCATCAAAAAATAGTTTTTTTGTTGCTACCGAACAAGTAGCATGGACAAATGTTAACACAATTAACACACTTTGATCCAGAGTAAGAAACAGAAGAAAATGGCAGCTTTGATTTGCTTTCAACTATGTATACATTTAGTCCCTTTGCTAATACATTGAATGTTCTAGTACAGGATCTCTAAATCTATTTCATTATTATAACTAACATCTAAAGACTTTTTAAAGTGTACTTTCAGTTTTGACGTTGCATGCATTACAGTAAGCAGGGACAGGCCAGACCGACTCCATTCTCACATACAGGTACATTCAACAAGTCCTGATGGAAGTGGAGCAGCACCACCCGCCTCTCACACCTACTGGAAAAATGATAAAAGCCCACGTCAAAGCACAGTACTTCAATACACGTTCCCATCCGGAACCTGGAGAAGCTTTGTGCATTGTAATGTTTTCACTATTAGCATTAGTTCCTTGAAGCCTTTGCCAGTGTGTGACAGTGGGGAGCTGAAGGTGACAGGCGAGGTGCTGTTGATGCAGACTTTGCTATTTTCCATTCTGTGTAAATGCTGAGATAATGAGGGTGAAAACCTCTTTGAGGAAAATTATGGTTAAGGTGGCCTACCAATTACTATCTAGGGAAGAGGACTCACACTTTTCATCTGCAGCCCATCACTCAATACTAAATTTTGTTGAGGCAGAACATATTTCAGTCACACCAATATCTGCAGAGGCTTCAGAACTGAAACTCTGAATGAATCTTTTCTCAAAATGAATGTGTAGCCAGAAGCTGAAGCCTGACTATGGTCTAGAAATGGAGTGACTGAACACCCTCCAACTCCAACACTCATCGATGACTCTAAATTCATTGTGGGGTCACTGTCCTTGTCCTAGGTCGTTATGACTTTTCTGTTAGGAAAATCATAACCACAACTGCTGAGGCAGCAGACTTTGTGAGAACAGTACTCCTAAAACTCTATATGACTTGAAAAGCCATTCTGGATTCTGATCCACACACGGGCAGGAAGAGGAGACTCCCTGCTGCTCTGTTCTGCTGCTTGGGCTATGGGGGCCAACCGCTGTCCCCATCCTTGACCCTAGCCCCTTGGCCTAGGAGGGCTCCTATATAACTGGCAGCTGTGACCACTTAAGGCATAGCCCCCCCCTTAATGGACTGAAGATAAACCCCAGCAGATTTATGGGCCCGTCATCCAGGGGAAACACGTCTCATATGCTTAGCATTACAGACAGTGGGGTGGTTGTGGGGTGGGATGTGCAGTGGAGTAGAGGGGTTCCACCTCTTCTATCAGGGCACTTAGGTACTGGGGATGATGGGGAGAACAGGGGATTCACCCTGCCCACTTGAAAGCTTTTAGCAGATGCCACAGGAACTAGACAAAGGATGCAGGATGGGGGAGTGCGTGAAGACAAAGGCAATGATTCATCTGTATTGCTCCACCACAACAGAACCCATTCATTGTAGCCAAACTCTGGCCTTTACTCAGAAAAACAGTACAGAAACAACAATAATCATGGAAAAAGGATAAGCAGTTACAGATCTGAGTATCTGTTATGATATTTCATAGAGCTTCTGTATTACTTTTATACTGCTCAGGGATTGTTCAGTATTATGAAAGAAAATAATAATTGGTGTTTAAAAACCATAGTATTTTCATATTTATTTTACCGTTTTTATTTTTAACTGCAATAATTTCATAGAATGTGAGAAATTCTCCACTGTACCTGTATGATCACTAATCATACCAGGCTATTGTGAGGCCTACATGAATAAAATGGAGTAATAAAAATTCCTTTCTTCTGCTGTTCACTTCATCTCCTTAGGAACCACAGGGCTCCATAACATACACATACTGTTTATTAATCTTAAAATGAGTGATTGTATTTTTAGTGCCATGACAACTGAAATCACACAAAAGTATTATGAGCAAGAAAAAAACACATTAGGCTCAGCTATCAAAGCTGAACTATTGTATGTTTCCCCTCCATAACTTCTTTGTATTGGCTTAAATCCCAAATGTATGTAAAAAGTAAAAGAGGAACAGAGAGGCATGAAGGTTTGGGGTAATAATGCATGTTATCATAGTTGCAAGGTTCAAATCTTTGTACTTTGTACTAAAGATCTACCTATACAACATATGTCCCAAGGACAAATCCTGATAACCACCTTCTTTTTAGAAACATCTGCCTCTTTGCTCCTGTCTGTTATAAAAGATGGAAATGCAGCTGTTTTTGCTGTAGATTTCAATTGCCCAGAGGCTTCCTCTCAAAACAGCAGCAAAAGATGAAAGTAAGTAGCACTGGATTTAAAACATGGTGTACTAATGTGAAGGCTGCTAGTCACAAGAGGACTGCTATACACCTGAGAAATGTACTTAAATTGTTCCAGTAAAACACCCAGACATATAAAGATATAAAACTGTCAGTCACACTGAATAAATTCACAGGGGAACCATTCTTATGGGAAACCACCACACTGATAACAAAATCCTAGTACAAAGGGAATGCACCTTTCTTTTGGGATGAAAAAGCAGAAAAAAACAGAAGGGGGCTCTAAAGGTTCCCAACCACAGGTTCATGGACTGTTATAACTATTAAAAGTCAATAATCATTTAACAGAAACAAATATCTTCTGCAAACAGCAAAATCTCTGACAATGTGCATTTTTTTATACAGTGGACACCCAAGAAGAGACAAGCTCTGAAGTGTTTGGCAGTGAAAGGGATGGTTTGTCACTCTGAGCATTCTTGAAAGATGCCTCTCTTCAGTACCTGAGTGCTCAAAATACAACCAGAATGCACCGCTGCCAGCACGTGAGGAAACATAAATGCCTAACCAACATTGCTGCTGCTTCTGAGCTTGTGGAGAAGCCCGGGAAAGGGCAATTATGACACAGTCCAGGCAAATACCTGGAAGAGGGAAACACTACAGCAGTGTATGGAGCAATGGAATAAGGGTGTAAATCACCACTTGTCTCATGCTACCAGGCCATCTGTGATTAACAGTGGAAACACTACTGTATTTCTTGGTTTCTGATGCGTGGTGTATGGGATACAGAACATTTCCATAAGACCGGGCCATTAACCATTCTTATAAGAGAAACCGAAACAGGAAAGCTATGATTGAGCCCAAAATTATTAATGACTGACTTCAGTGGTGGACACAAGTATACTTTTGTAGGTACTGTGGCATCTGTTCAACATGGTCCTGGAGAATAAGGTTCACAATCTTCCAATAAAAATTAATTTATGGACTGCAATCTTCCTACATTTAACTGGAAATTGATAAAGTTTTGTATATACCTAAAAAAAAACTTGGACCTTTCATTCATATAGTTTTACATTCACATGATTAGCAATGTTGTCCTGCGGCATGATGGGAGGTCTGGGGGACTCATTGTTTCTAAAGCAAAATTTTTTTTACTAAATTACTTCTTTCAGAGAAACCTTATGTAACTAATGACCAATACTGGTATAAAATGCTCCACAGAAAATGATTTCACCATGATTTTCATTTCAGCCTTTCCACATAAGATTTTTTTTACATGTCCTTGTGCTTTTATTTCTCCACTATTTACTTTCCCTATACTCATACTCACAGATTACATCACTGGCTCGATTAACACATATTAAGAACATGCATTTTTATGACAGGGCAGCTTTTCAGGTGGCCTTCACATATTCACAATGGGGGTATTTTCTTTTAGCTACAGAAATGACAAGTGAACCTGGTGAAGATGACCAAACAGACAGAGTACAAAAAAATCCAGAGCTCATCAGTTTTTGTCTGAGCTTATGGACCGCTGCCCATGGCTGTTTCAGATCAAGCCATTTATCTGCAATCTTTCATAGATCAAAAAAATGCAACTACAGTGACAATACAGCTGTAGAAATACTGTAAATCAAAGACAATCTGTTTCAACAGCTCTAATTCTATCCACCGGATTTTATAAACACTGCTCATTACTCTTAAATGTTTTTAAAGCAATGTGACTTCCACATAAGCTTACAACTCTATTCACCCACCTCTTTTACTACTCTTCCCAATGAAATGACAAGGCACAAAAAGTTCTTTTACTGTCTATTTTACTGCAACCTACAGAACAAACAAAATAAAGATTTATCATCCCATTACAGAAAGCATAAAAGCCTTCATCCTGAAGCAGGTCTTTTGTTTTAACATAAAAAATGAGTGCATAGAGATTTGTTGTGCTTAAAGTGTATAAAAATAAAATTAAAAAAATGTTAAATTAAAAAAAAAATTTGCAAGTCACAAATATAGATGATAAACTAACACAGCACAGTACTGGGACAAAATTGGGACACTGTTGAACACTGTGAGGCTTTACCAGCCTCCAGTAGCCAGCCTTTCCCCTACTGTTTCTAGGATAAATCTATACAAATGCAAAGACACCCTCTGTGGGGTAGGACTGTACTCCACCGCAGATAATGACTGGAAACTGAGTCTTGTGTATTTGGTGGGGGGTCTTAAAACCTATATGGTCAATTAAAGGTCCTACCTGACCCTGATAAACCTACCCTGATCTAGCTTGGACAGGCACCGATCTAGACAACCAAATCCAATATGGACGGACCTCTGACCATGGGGATTTAAATCCTTAAAAATCACAATGCTAACAGATTCCATATAGATTCCATATAGGCCTAATAGGCCTTTGCTACCTGGCTGCCCTTGATGTGGACAGTTAGAAAGGGGCCTTTATGGAACAGAGGGCTGGGCAACCCTGCATTGCACTGGGTGTAGGTGGCTAACAGAGGGGCTGACCTGACCCATATTTCAGACCCCGCCTCTTACCCTAAGTGGACCATGTCCAAAAGCTTTCCCCCAGCAGCCAGTCTTAGCGTCTGTGTCCCTAATCCATCGACACTCTACTGATTGAAAGCAAAAGAAGGCCTGGCATGAGTTCTTATGAACTCAATATACTGTATGTAAACAATGGGGAAATGAGAGTGAAGCTGTCACCTGAGTAGGTAAGCAGTAAGCAGTAAGTAAGCCATAAATAGAGTCTCATACCAGAACAACTGACAGCTGTGTAGAAATAAGAATAGAGAATACTCCACAGCTTTCCTTGGGATCCAGACACTCACCGCTTACTATTGGTAATTACCACTTTTTTTATTAAGTTATTAGCTATATAGCAATATCTTGCCAGCCTTGTGCAGCCATGTCAGGAAGCACCTATGGCATTACTGGAGTGTGGTATACTGTGCGGTTTGGTAAGGACTGACAACTTGCCATTGTACTGAAATTTCATAGTTAAATAAACACCATGAATCTAGAGTGGGCTATGTCTCCAGCCAAATCCTTGATCAAGCAGCAAAAGCAGTTTCTTGTGCCCTTTTTTCATACCTTTTGCTATGGAAGCTGGGAAACTGGCCATTCAAGGACCACTGAAGGCTATGTGCTTCACCCAGCAGACTCCGTCCCATTTCCCCTACTTCAAAAAAGTTGAGAGCACAATATGCTCAGTCTGGTCTTGGTTAAAATAAATATTGTACCCGCCTGTGCAAAGGGCAGGGGAGTGCTGTGCGGAGCGCAAATGTTTTTGTAATTGCTTTTTCTATACCGAGAGAATGTTGCTTCTCAGCCTTTGGAAAAATCAAACATTTCTGAGTAACTACAGTATTATTAATCTTTTCCAACAGCAGAAACCAATATATTATAAACAGTAGTTAAAACATATTACTTATGAGAGACATATTAAAAAAGCCAGGGCAACACATTACAGGAGGACAATATGCAATATTGTATAGATAAGTCTCTTTATAGTAACATTTCAATCAAGAGTCATTTTTCATCATATGGGAAATATCTTTTTCGGTTTGAAACTAATTTTGTATGAATGAAGTTCAGTCAACATGGCTGGTAACCATATGATACAAAGGCAATCCAGAGGCAGAATTAATTTTTACAGCTGCTGTGTGAGTGCTGGGACAGTTTTCCATATAAATATCCTTTCCTTTCAAATTTCAGTGTGAGGTGCAAGACCAGAAAGTAGAGGACTTAAAGCCTAAACACTATCAAACCATGATCAAACAACATGAACACTGCCTGACTGGTATCTTCTCGATACTG
The DNA here is from genome assembly GCA_900497675.1 of Arapaima gigas. NCBI lineage: Eukaryota > Metazoa > Chordata > Actinopteri > Osteoglossiformes > Osteoglossidae > Arapaima > Arapaima gigas. The sequence continues at coordinate 372,804 of UFQX01000400.1, read as the reverse complement.
TATGCTAGAGGTGACTGTTGTTGAAGAGAGCTCATTTTGGATGGGTAGCCATTGCTTGACCCCCATCCCCAAGCCAAATGCTGACTGTTTGTTCTGGCCTGTAAAAACATCTCTCCTGAGAGCATGAACGTCTGCGCAGGCCTAGCGAGCCCGGAGGTGCAAGCCAGGGCATCCAGGCTGGGCAGATGACTGACATCTCATGCACAAACAATGGAGTCCATTGTTCTGTGTGAAACAAGGCTTGTTCCCTTGTTCTTGGGATTCTGTTACGGCATTTCCAGGTGGTCTCTGTAAGGCACAGGAAATTAGCAAAAAACGCATTGCTTTTATTAAAGCTTGTGAATGATCAGTTTTAATATATGCATACACCAGCTGGGAGTTGGGTAGGGGTGACAAGTTTTTTTTTTGCCCAAAAGGTGACAGTGTCTAATAACATTGCAAAAAAGTAAATTGCTAAGCCATTGTGAATGAAAACTTCACTGATAGCTCTTCTGGTAGTTTCACTATTGTAAACAAGTGGATACAATGGTCTCACAAACAATATACAAGGGATAAAGAAGAAATCAAGGAAATTAAACAAAGAATATATGGGGACAAGTGATTTGTTGATTCTGTTTCAGTTGCTATTTTTCTATACCTTTGGTAAGCATGTTGTTCTTTAAAATGTTTTAAATTGCAACTTGTAAAACCTTTTTTTGAGAAAGTGAATGTAAGAATGTAATAGAATAGTGACTGGCTGTTCAGTACATGGCACTGGCACTAAACTGCAGAAATTCAGCTTTTTTCCGTTCTGTTCTCTTGAGACGCAAACTCAAAATCTTTAAACCTTGTCTTAAACCTTTTCTTAGCAACAGCATACATCTTAAACCCAGTGTTTTGAAAAACGAGGATTTTAAATGGGTTCACAATTCAGTTCTGATTATCTAAATAGATTAATATTTTCAGTTTCCAATGACAAACAATACATGCTCTAATGTTTATATTAATATTACAAGCATGTTCTTTTGAATTAAGAAATTTAACTATACATTTTTTGTCTTATACTTTCCACACAGTAGGCATGAAATATAGCACATCTTTTTTTCACCAAAATGTCAGAATCCCTTGTTGAATATGGAGGCAATGGTTTGGAGACCTGATGCTGCTTCATTTCTCTTCTTAATGTGTAAAACTTGTCTCTGGACCTGGCTTCATTTGTTGATTTTCTGTACCACTTTAGCTTTAGCTTTGCATAGTAACTAAATGCAGCCTTTATTTTATTCATTCATCCATTATCAATAACCACTTGTCCAATGCTGGAGTACAGTGGTCCTGATCCTATCCAGGAAGCACGGGGCAAGAGGCAGGGTACTGGAGAAAATTCAGTTTCAGGGTAGCCACATATATTCACACACTACTGGCAATTTAGAGTCACCAATCCATGTGAAAGGCATGTCTGTGACTGTGAGAGGAAACTGGTGCACCCAGAGGAAACCTACCCAAACACAGGGAGAAAATACAAACTCAACATAAACTAAATGGGAAAGAAAACTATATATGGCTTTATAATCCAGGTGGTTACGGGACCTTGGTATCCCCTCTGCCACCATACTGCCCTTGCAGTTTCCGGGTACAGGCTTTGTAAACTGACTTTATGCACTGCTTTATGAATTCTTTAATTCTACTTTGTGAATTGTATAAATATAAATAGTCAAAATTTTAAGTTATGTGGGAAAAAAATGTGTTCAGAAAGAAAATAGAGGTAATGTTAAAATAGAGAGTAATGTTGATACCATTTATGCATTTTTGGGTGCCAAAGTATAGCGTTTACAAAGTTATGACAAGAGGTTTTCACTGTGATACAAAAAAGACATTTTCAGCTAAATTACATGGTTTGGTTGAAGGGGCAGGTCAAAAACTGTACAACTGTACTGTTCATTGCACTACAAAAAGCAACGAAAAACTACAGGATCCTATGGTACAAGTAAGTAACATGTAAGTAAACATTTTCCAGTAATAATGCAGGGTGTACTTTTTGGATTTTTACAACTGTAGTAACTGATTTTTTTTTTACACTTTACAATTAAGATTCAAACTTTATATTTCATCTGCAAAACGGTGGACACTGTGGACACTTATGAAGTTCTTTTTACAAAGTCAGAGGCATCACATGCACCTGGAATGAGACCTTAAGTTTGGGGGTCCAATGACCCAAGGCTCTAATGTTCTTCACAGAAAGGCTGCATCCCAAAAAGTAAAGCTCAGATTTCCATAACATCAAGTTATGCCATAGATAAAAATCATCTAATCAGTCAAAGCAAGAAAAACATACATACATATGAGTGCATACATTCTGTTATGCACTCATATATCATAGATGACATTTTATTCCTCTTGGAATAATTTCTTTCAACAAGAAACAGAGAAATTATGCATATTCTGTGCTTTACAATACTGTATGATTATAACATGAATTTATTGTCTCTTACAGAAAAACACTGGATCATTTTGTAACAAATTTTCAAACTAAGAATTTTTGAAGACATGAATATTTCCTTCAGTCTGATGTATTTATTTTAATTGTATTTTTCTCTTGCTGCAACCTGTTTTTTATACCCAGCTGTTAGTTGGCAGTAAAAGTGTGAACTGGCTTAATTGAATGCACTCCCATAGTGTTTACATGTTTGGTGTTCCTGAGTGTTGATAACAAGACAAAGAAAACACATTTATGAGATTATTTAGCACTTAATAGGAGTGCTTTATGAAGACAACAGACTTTATGTTCCAGAATTTAGAATTGGGTATAATTTTAATGTATTTTGAGATGGAGAATTTGAAATGCTAAAATAAAACTGATTTAGAAGGTATTTTTATTACACTTGCAATATATTCAACACTTTTACAGAACCCACCCAGCAAATAAATCACTTCTATTGGTCATGAAACTAATAAAACAAAAAAAATGGCCAGATGTTCATTGTGCATATCTATACGATGAATCAAAGGGGAGGTTAAGAAGTTCTTTTTATGTTCTGTAATTTCATAATAGATTTAATTAATGCTAATGCATTAATGTTGTTTCAAGTTGATAAAAGATTATAAAATAAAAGTACCACAATGGACTGACATCCAGTCCCTAAGTTTCCAGGACAGGTTCTGTAATGCAGTGACCATAGAATAATTATATTTCATTCATTCATTACATTTATTTGAGGTTGTTAAACAACCCAACATATTTTTAAAAAAAAGACGGACATCTGTAATTGTGCTTACAATTTTTGCAACTCTGTTGCTGGCATGCTATTTACAATTGTGCAGGTCTATCCGCATTCGTAAGTTAAGGGTCCAATGTAAGTGCATTCATCTTTCACCAAGCTCAGCCAGATCTGCAGAGGCTCTTCCTATAACAGCCTTGTCTTGGCCTGTTTCTCACACTAGCAGTGTGAGCCTTTCTCTGTCTGAACTGATGTCGGTGGTTAACTTATTCCTGTTCCTGTTGCCAGTGATTCTCAGCTGATGAATAGTTGTCATGCACTCAGTGTGTGCCAGGCCACCTTAGTATCATTTCTATAGGTATACTAACCTACATTATTTTATTATCAGACTGCTTGATGCTTTTATCCAAAGCAATTTACAGTTTTACCCATGTATGTACTTTCTGACTTATATTATCTGAGAACCATGCTTGAGGATACAATCACAGGGCCAACTTGAACCAGGGACACGAACCAGCCAGCTCCAGGTTACTAGGACACATTCTAAAATGGCAGGCTGTCATAGCAGCTGTGGCTGGTGCTCTACAGTGGCTGGGATTTGGCCACAGTGTGCTGTCACTGTCGGTATCTTGTTTTCACGTATCCAGGAATTGCTATCACCAAACCCACATAATACTAGAGAATATTTTATGCATCTGCTGGTTATGACAATAGCCTAGCACACAGACACAATTTTCTCTATGACAAGCAGATGCATAAGCAAGGCTCTGAGGTGTCGATGTTAGTGACCCTATCTCCCTCGAGAATGCTAGCAGGGCAGGTGGCTTTGTAACCCCCAGTTGTTGACATTAATAACAGCCAACAGCTAAACTGAAGTCATGCCCCAGTGAAAGAGAACCCTGTACTCCATAATGAAACCATGTAATGACTGTATTTAGGTGAAATGAGGTGCTCTGTTGTCCGACTGCAGGTTAAGCACAGAGGTGGGTTCTGTGGACCTTAATCAATATTAACACAGACTGGCCTGTAGCCAAGAACCAGCCATTTGGTGTTTCTAGTAAAAAACAAGTCAGTTCTCGTTAAAATAATGACGATAAACAAAGACCAAAAACATTTACGAATAAAGTAACTTGCATCTGTTTGCACTCCAAAAAAGGATCAAAAAGAAGCCAATATTTCTGCGAAGTTAATAAATGTAACCTAGCAACATTTTAAAATTAATGTGGAACTTAAAATAACGGAAATTTTTCATAAAGAGGACATAAGTGCAAGAAAGTCTAGGCACATAACATGTACCTACTTGGAGGAAAAGATGATCTATGATAGCATATTACCCATCTCTACCTGGCATCATGCCAGCCCCTTATGATGTCGGGCACCAGGAAAAAATGGCAGTGAGCCTCGACAGCTCGACGCCGCAACGTCACCTCAAAAGAATGCGCAATGGCTGTACAAGAAGCTTTCCCTTTAGGGACATGGAAGACCTACACAGGATGAAAAATGTCACAACCAGTGGCCTCATACACTGGACTGCAGGTGCCTTGTAGTCCAAGTGCATATCCACAGACTACCTCGTGTAGGCACTGCTGAGGAAAAGAGCACCTCACCTTACCTCTATTCATAGAGGCTGTTGCTTCAAGTAAAGGGTACCTAGAATTAATTATTCAATGATATAAAATGACCAAGAGAGCACAAAGTGTTCCCCTCTGCCATAAGTCCTGTCCAAAGCTGACTGGGGAGTAGATACATGATTTAGGAGCCTTGACTATAAAGAGAGCAGATGTAAGTGCTCAGTGAGCAAGCTCACCTGTCCTTCAAGCTCACACTGATCTAAGGGTCAAAGGCAATAAATAAAACAGCTTATAACGCAAATCACTGCTGACCACATCCCTAAGAGCAACTAGTAACCTGCGAGTCAGTTTACAGACCAGGCATTGCCATGTTTCAAGCCTGTAGCTGAGAAGGGTCAAAAATGAGGCTCGAGGTCACAGAGCAATAAAATCTAAATCAAAAATAACATCCAAATGAGCTTACAGATATTTCAGAAATTCACGCTATGAAACCATAATATAACATGAAAGAGAGGAATGAGCCTGGTAATAGAATGTTCTTTTAATAATGCAGTGGAAATTTTTAGGGTAATGAATTTTCTCATCTTCCTTTTGTAGTTTTTGTGTGGCACTATATTCACTGTCAAGTGCACCTCTGTCAGTCAGTACAAAGCCTGCCGTTGTCGGCTCACTTACTGTAAGCTATAAATTTCTCATTTGGTCTTTAGTAGTGTTTTCTTGGTGTCTTTCTGCCATCAGAGGTAGGCAGTGATGTTTGAATGAAAGGAAATGCACTTACGGAGAGGGCTTTCCAGCGATGGGCGTAGGGTGTGGGTCTGCAGAAGAAGGTGAGGATCAATAAAAGGCAACCAATCCTGACAGACTAACTTCACATAGATTCAGGATACAGTTGCACTACACTGTCTTTGACTTGCAGCCCATTAGGTCAGTAATGTCAGTCTTAAAGATTTTCCATTTGATTCAAGTTAATAGGTGAAAAGACTTTATTTAACAGTTCATTAAAAAAATACCTTCCTGTAATCAGTGCTTGTTTGACACACTGCACATTTTGTGTTAATTTTATTCTGTTGTATTGTTCTTAAACTTGGTTGGCCAAGCTGACCACAGAATAAAGGACTGCACTGACGAGTGGAGATTGTATAAGAAAGGCTTTAATCCTGGAATAAAATTTGCATGTTAAAGTACCCTTTAAAAAAAACATTATACTGTATGTGCCACTTGCATTAGTGAATCAACACTGCCCACCATGACAAACAATGTTCATAAAATGAAGGACAGATACATTTCAGGAACATTTGTGTTTATTCTTTTATTATTTTCATGTGGTTTATGTAATTTAATTTCAATTGATTATGTTTTTGGTTGGTTTTACAATATCTTCTAATTTAATTATGTTGTTTTTTGTTGGCAATGATTACTGTATTCTATCTGCCCCAAACCCATGTTTCCCATTGAAACAGATGTTAAAATTACAAAAATTAGAATTATGGGATATTTCAGGAACACAACTATTGCACTAAAGCAAAACTGACTGTACTGATTTTATGTTGCATATTATACTATTTAGTACAATGCACACCCAGATTGCAGGAGACTAGTCCATTGACTTAAAAAAGATCACACAAGGTGATCCTTAGACTGGTCCTCAAAGGCTGCAGTGTGTGTTGGTTTCTGATTACCTTAAGTGCATTATGTCAAATATGCAAAAAACAGTGCTACTTGAAATATATTAGTACAATTTAATTAATTTAGATGATGTTCTTTTCCAAACGATGCATAATTTTCAGTTTGTAAAATAGGCAACTTGAGTAATAAATGTAAACACTTTGCTCAAGGGTTCTGCAGTGGGAGGTAAGATTTAAATTTGGGTGACAAATACAAGGCAATAGCTGCAACCTCTGCATTACGTACTGCATTTTGTAAACCTTCTGGATGTACCCCTGCAATGTAGAGTATTGCACAGTCAGGGCTTCATGCCAGTAGGCAAGCAGGCCAGCAGCAGCACAGAGAAGGTTAAAGGTGTACCTGGAGTTTACAGAGACCAAGGAATAGTTTTTTGCTAGGGTGTGGGGGATGGAGGGGCTCACCGAACTTGACGAAGAGGATGCCAGTGGAGGACACAGTGCCAAAGCTATTGGTGGCCACACACTGGAAATAGCCTGTGTCTGTGGTGTCCAGGTTGCGGATACGCAGCCGTGAGCCATAGCCTGTGTTCCGGTAGGACACCCGACGAGGCTCTTGGACCACGGGAGCATCGTTCTTCAGCCAGCGGATGGAGGGGGCAGGATAACCTGACACCCGACAGTGCAGCTCTGCCGTCTGGCCTAGAGAGGTGGTGATGTTGTTCAGCGGGGAGTCTAGCCTCAGGAATTGGTCTGAGAGGGAGAAGACAGGTTTAATCCCATTTACACTCACTTCAAAACCACAGGATGCCACATTTAACTCACTGAATGTGAGTTAATCTTTTAATTGTTCAAATATATTTAAAAAATTAAATACACATTACGGTGACACAACTATAGGGAAGGTGGTGTATTAAAGAGTTGGCTTTTGGTTTTCAAAGAAACACATTACTCTAAGGTCCACTCAGCATTCCACAGAAAGGGTGAAAAGAGAAGGATCACACTCTTTTGTATACTGTTCCTGCTGTTGACATTTTGCTGCAGATACCTTGTGATATCCCTGGGTTGGGTCTGTAACAAACTGTAGTTTTGTCTGTCGTACCAGATATTTTCTGAAAATTGCTGAAACTGCTCATCATTTTTTAACTTCACCTCTGATCGCATTTTCATTTTTCTTAGGGTTAATGAATACAGAAGTAATGACATTTCAACACTTAGTGTATATAAAAAATGTACTGAACAACTGTTTCATTCCCAGCGAATGTTAAAATATATTGCAAAATTAACAGCGGCCTTGATAGAGACGCACATTCAGTTTCACAAAGAATTAGGTGGGGAGAGAAAGGCTTTTGTATCCTTGGGTAAAGTACTTCATTTGAATGTTTTAGTCGATTAAAAACCATATGGATTTTCCATTTAGATGAGAACAAAGGAGCCCGCAAAATGTGGAAAAGAGAAGGAAGCCTAATGTAAAGTATGCCTGTGTGCCCAATCAAACAGTTTTCTCAAAACAGTCTTTGGCTATTTGTCTAACAATCACATGGGAACTTCCCTGTCTTTAAAGTATATGTCAAATAAAAATTCTGAAGGTCAATAAACATATCCACAAATAGAATGCCCTGGAACGACAAATTAATTTAAAATGTTCCTGCTCTTGTTCTGACCCTGGTCCTCTGTAGCCTTGGGCTTTATTATCTCAGTTTATATCAAAACTACCTCAGCAGATGGCTGTTGCACTTTCTCCATAAACAGTTTATTTCTTGGTCATATCTCTTTATGTATATATGTGCATATGTGTCTATATGCATGTAGCCGTACATTTTTACTTGTATCTGTTCATGTTAGCTTGTGCACGCCTACATAATTTTAGTGGTTAAGATTTCGTGTGAGTACCACTATAAAGGAAAAGAGGGGAGGAAATGAGCATCATCTGTGTTCATCACCTTTATGTCTAGCAAAAGGGTTTGAAAACATGTCAAAAGAAAACACCAAAATTTTCAACACCCAGACATGTCGTATTACATGTATCCTCGATTTTGAAATGTGCCAAAGTATGTAAATGGGACATATAGTAATGTCAATGTCAATGCTTGTGCTGGATCCAAAACACAGTAAATTTTCAGGAACCATTAATCACCTTGGGCGACTGATGCTGCAGAATTAACACTCCATGCTGGAACATGACATTCAAATTGTATTTGTTCCATATCTCTGGTTGCTGTAGCATTTTAAAGTTAGGTGGAGCAGCACTTACATAGAATTTTCTGGGTTTTCCTTAGCTCCCAACTTCCAGCTAAGGCTGCTTGTGCCCTGCAGGGTGTTGGCAAAAAGGATGCCAGCTTTCTTTCTTTACTGGAAACTTCCTCCTCTTTCAGAGGGTCCTTCCATTAAAACAAATACTGACTTTCGAGAAAAAAACATAGATTTTCTGATGTTTAAAGAAGAATAGAAAGAAAAAATAAAACTTTTGTCCGCAAATGCATAATCTCTGGGCACAGAACAAAGTGTACAATGCAGATTGTAGTTTGAATCTATAAGCCCAGAGTGAAGAAGGTAACAATTCAGCTTAATTCCAATGAGGAAGATGGAAGACTACACAAGGTTCATCTTTGTTTGGTCAGCCAGTGATTTTGGGAGTCAGATGGTCACCAATGAGGGGATGGTTGGTATTGGTAAGGCGTTGCTCCTCTAATCTGCTCTCAGCTTTTCCACATGGTGCTAGGTGATTGATAAGGTGTGCACGTCATTGGTGACTGGCCTTGTGACATACGTATTTGCCATTGTGCAGATGGTTGCACACACTAATGTTGACAGTGGAAACAACTAAATTGAAAGATGAAAATGGAAACAAACATAAAATGTACTTCAGTGCTACAGTGTTTTTTCCCCTGTAGACAATGAGTTAATTATGTTTTCTCTCAGTCCATGTTCTCCTGGTCTTTCATGAAAAAATGTATGTCTATGAAAGACGTCTGCCTTTGAAGGGAACTGATGTGAGGAATGTGACTTTGAAGGGAAAACGAATAAATCCATACCGGCGAATGATTCTGGAACACTGTGGCTGTGAGCACCACATCAGCAGCTGTCAAACTCAATGACTGCTTCTCATAAATAGGAGACTTTAATTACCAACTCAACCTGTGCTAGATTCTGAATAGAACAAAAGCCAAAACATGCCATGCAACATGCCATGTTTACTCAAAAAAATTATTTTCCCAAGTAGAAACTCTAATATGTGCACAGTTAAGAATTCAGTTCTCTGCTTCTTTTGGGTGACTGTAGAATCTGACAAGATACAGAATTATTACCTGTATTTTTGTAATTCTGGTCTCTCAATAAAGTTATTTCAAAATAATGGCAGAAATTCTACGGTTTCAGGCACAGTGAAAAACATAACCCAGTATCCCTGGGAAAGATGCTAACTGCTGCTGCTATAGAGCGTTTGGGTAATTGAGTTACCTACAATTTGCTGGAACAAAAATAAACAAGCAGTTGATTATCATGACTGAGAAAGTGCTCTCGAGACATACTAATCCCACCCAAGTCTTTGAATATTCCGGAATTTATTTGTTCTTACTGTATTGGATGTCCAGCAAGTGGAACTTAAACAAATGGCTCTTGGCTGAAATTCCTTATAATTCTATCAAGGTCCTTCGGTACTACAACCAAAGACCTCAAATTTGGAAAGTCATAATGATCAAATATTCTTTGTAGCTATCCCCCTATGAATAAGTCTTCACACTCTAGTTGTGGTATGAGAACAGCCAAGCCTGTCACCTTCATTAGTGTGTATTCCTTTTTTGCTCTAGGCTTGTGTGAAACCCAGAAGCGCTTATTGTGCTGCATATTTCTCCACCATTCCCACCTTCAGATGAGCAATATGAGGGAGAAGAACACCTTACTTTCCCAGTTTTCCCTAGTTCTACATAATTAGACTAAGATGGACTGAACAATTACTCAGGAAGCTGTATTAAACAGACAAGTAACTGCTGTGTAGTATGGGTAACAGTTTTATCTTGCTCTTCAGCTGTTTTCTTGAGCTGGTTTGTAGCATTAGCCACATAATAAAATTGCAGCACTACTAGAGCACTTCAGCTTTTGAATGATCACACCAGTCTGTGAAATCCATAACGTGTAGCATGGCTTAAGCATAAGAACATATATGGAAATATTATGAATGACAGGAGGTCATTTTCAAATTGTTGGGATATAACAATATGATGATAGGAATTTGTGTAGTGCTAGTATTACTAAAGCCAAAAAATGGGCCTCCACTACAAAACAGCACAAGGACAATTCCCTCGTAAAAACTTTCCCGTGTAAAAACTTTTTTTGGTTATAGTTTGGTGAAACAAGTCCCCCAGATATTTTTCATTTCCTTGGCTTCAAGTGCTTCAGTCATTACTAAAAGGTGACGCCATTATTGTATCACTAAGGCTCTAGAGACAGAAAAACAGTGAAAGTGTTCATGGGAAAAGCAGCCTTCTGTCATTGATGAATTTCAGAAACACACAACACTATTTTTAACAGCTTCTCAGAGAGGCCCAGGTGTCAGTAGCATGAATCATGGTCACTTAATGAAGGTTCAAACGGCTGCTGGCCATATAGTCTGCTGTTACTATTCCCCAAGGTTTAAGAAGTGTATATGTGGAGTCCACTTCATTGCTCAGACCTCGAACTGGTTAGCAAGTAACTAAACAATAGTTCTCATGAATCCTCCTCATGTTCAAGACAAAGAAGTGACCTTCATGATGCCACATCAGTCATGAGTTCAGAAAAGTTAAATGATTATCAATTACTATTTCTATTACTGTTTATTAAAATACATGTTTAGTAACAATTCTCTGTAATTGTTTCATGATGGTAAAAAAATCAGCAATGTCAAGAACTGGTAAAATGCGGACAAATACCCCACAAATCAGACAATGGGCTCCGTTTATGCCTTTGAACCTCCCTTGCAGCTTAGAATAGAGGAAATGAGCAGACTTGTATATGGATGTTGTGGTCACTACAGCCAACCACTAAAAGTACTAAAGAACAAACTGGTACGCAAACAGCTGGGACTTCAGCTGCTTTTAAGGCTGTATTGTGCTTTGTAGTGGTTAAGCTTCCATTATCTAAAGCAATGATATTTTCTTTTGGTCATAATTATTATCCAAAACAATCAGTTCTCATTTCTCAATTCACTCTGTATTTTAGCACTTTGTGCAGACTCTGAGGTGCACTATCAAGCAACATTCAGAAGGAGAAAATCTGAAACAACTAGACAGTTGTTGTGACCCTCCATGACCCCCTAACATGCCCTGCTGCCAGGTATAACGGGAGATAATGACATAACTGCTTACAGAAACATTCTTGAACTCGCCAGCCTACTAATAAGAAGTTACACTGACAGGTCTGCCAACCAGGGGACAAAACATCCTCTTCTCCTTGGTATTTGGACAAGATCAAACTGCACTGAGTGCAGGTGACTGATTACCACAGAAATTCAATAACCAGAGTGTTTGTTAATACTGCAGAAGAATACATAACTCTTGAATACTACTCTTTTTTCTGCCCAAGGGCCTTAAGAGTTACCTATCTGGGGAACTACTACACAAGAGCATTTAAGTAAAAAGTCAAATAAAACTCAACAAACCATTTACCCTAAAAAAATATCTATTCTAACCTAGTACTGTGACTGCATTGCTGTTGTTGTTAGGTGCCATCAAGTTATTTTTTACTCAGTGACTGTGAATAGTTGTTTGATATGATGAGAGGTCTTCATTTAAGCACCTTAATGTTGCTAATGTGATATTCATAGTCAATGTTACTGTGTTGATTCATCTCATTGCTGGTTTTACTCTTTTCCATCTACCTTCCATCTTGCTGAGCATAATATCTTTCTCTAATAATCCCTTTCTCCACATAATGAAACTGCACAAAATAAAGTCTTGCCATTTAGGCTTCCAAAGCAAATCTGGGTTTGATGTCATCCAACACCCATTTATTTGTCCAGTAGAAGGTCCATTTTATTCTGTCGTAACTATCCACAGGGTTTTTTGTGACAAGACACAGGAGTAGATTGCCAGGCCTTTCCTCTGCGCAAAAACTTCTGCTGCCCAGTGGTTTGTCTTAGTCTGGCACCACAGCTGAGATCTGTTCCCCATGGGAGACCCTGGCAGTAGATGACTACTGATGGCTTAGTTCACAGCATCACTGATGCACAGAAGCCCTCAAGGTGCAACAAGCCAAGAAACGATTTCAGGGACTGTGACTGTACAATATATTAATTGGCTAAAAAAATAATCAGTTAATATTGGCGAAAATTTTATAATAATCTCATAAGAAGAAAGGGGGGGTAAAATTTTGAACTGGTCCATAGCTAAAAAAAAAACGAAAATGGTGTTTTCTTTAAAGGTAACTTTCCCAGCAGAGGAGAAGCTCCCAAATCTAATTGGTCATGGTGTAAGGCTACTAGGGGATTATGCATACATGCATATTGGTGTCTTTGAGTGTGCGAGTACATGTGTTTTTGCATGTGTGAATATGCCTTGAACTCATAGAAGCATTGTTTCTCTCACAAGAACTACAGAGCCACACACAGACAACAGCTTAGCAGATAAGATGAGGTTTGTGGTTATGTCTCTACTTGATAAAGAATGTAATCAGGCCAGCAATGAACCCATTCAACATGAAGCCTGTGGAATTACTTTGTGGCCAGAGAAATATTAAAACAAAATGCTGCAGGACAGCAGAAACAGAATTAATGTCAGTTATATTGTTCTATCATGCATTGCTCTATCCACAATAAAGTCTTTCAAGAAGCTGAGGCATGCTGACAGTCATACCCTCTTTCAAAATAATAAAACTTGTGAGCATTGTACATCAGAATGAACCTGATATCCAAAGGTAACATCTCCCAATTTCTATTCACACATCAAATCAGGTGGCCTGATGTGAAACACTTTGTTGGTAAGAGACAGAATTGAATAAAAGAAAGAAGAGATGTTGAAAGCTTATACCTTTCTCTGGGTCACTGGAAATGTTCCACAAGGAAGTGGCCATAATTCTGGGGTCATAAGGGATCTCTGTAGCTGTAAGAGAAAAATGAGTTACGGTTAGTTTAATCTTATTTTTAAGGTGATACTGCTGCCGCAAAAATGTACTCATTTCTACAACTAGCCAGTATGCAAAAATGGCACGTTGAAGCATCACATTAATGGGCAACTCTCCTTTTGAGATCTGGACATTGACTTAAGGCTCAACATTTCAGTTTTTTAGCTGACAACATTTCTTGCTGTTCACAACAGCTTTTTAAACATGGAAATAAAAGATAAAGTGAAATCCCTATTAGAAAAAAGTCTATCTCACAGCATTTCATCAATCAAAGCACATATTTATTAGTTATAACTGACAACAGTTAAATCTTCAGGCCAAGATGACGATGTACAGTGACATCATAAAGTGATATGACAGTCGTATACCACTGTCTAAATGAGCTCTTTGAAGCACAACCCAAAACAAATCCAAAAAAAGAGCAGCTGAAAATGAACAACAGTGGCTTGTGGCATGTGATGTTCCTTCCTCCTCTAACAGTACTCCAACCATGGGGATGAGATATCCTTTAGTTAGCAGATTCACTCACTACTACTAACACTGGTTTTTCAGTGCTCCTACTGGATACTTTAAAAAATGTGTGTGCTGAGCAATACATCATATGGCCTCCCTGCAAGCTCTCCCTCTTAACGTGGGTAAATCAAGAGTGCGCTGACAGGCATAGTGGTGCTTTGGCTCTCTAGTTATCCCTGGGCACTACTTAACACCTCAGAATCTGCAGCAGCACTGTGCACCAACTCAGCTGCTCCTTTTCCATAGCTAGGACATAGCAAAATATTTATGCTTGTCATCATTCTTCTCTGAGTCTAATTACAAGGACATATATTAAGCAGAAACCTGAAAATAAATTTAAAAAGACCATGGTTTTAACTCTCATAAAGATACAGATCTGGCTAAAAGTACTGGTATCCTTGGTGCCATTCTGCTTTTTTCCAAACAACGCACAATTTTTAATAAGTTGAAACTGACAAAAGTATTTGGTGTCCACTATTATTTATTTCATATTTAATAGAACGGAAAGTTTGCTTTATCTATGACATTATTTTAAACAATAAAATAAATGAAAATGGCATGGACAAAAATAGAGGGACCTTTAAACTAATACTGTGTAGCATACTCTTTGGAGGCAATAACTATAATTAAGTGCTTTCTGAAGATCTGAGTGAACAGCAGCACACTGCATCCAAATTGTGGGATCAGTACTTTTCAAAGGACATGCATACACGGTGAGGGAGATAAAGTACTCATAAAATGACAAGGGCCATAAGAGCAGAAAGGAACTCCCAGGGGGAAAAGCAGAGCAAGTATAAATGAAACCAGATTTAAAACCCTGACAGAAGAGAGATCGGTGTGAGTGTGATAATTACGTGTTAACCTCCTGTAACATGAGGGACCTGTCAGAATACTTGGAAGTCTAATTAGCAGTAAACTGACTCACACCTGTTCCAGTGGACCAACATCACAGTGATGTGGTTGAGTGGTGAGTCCCTTGTTCTGTCAACCTCTTTTGCAATCATGAAGACCATTTACAGGAAGTTCAGTATGAGCTCTGCTGTTATGTGTCAGACTGCATAAGACAATCACAATGTCTGTGGCACAGGCAGAGCTTGAAGTGGGCTGGTGCTAAGCAGTATGCAGTACTGACACTTTTTCTTTTTGCATGCTACAGTATTGAGACTTGTTCTTGTGTACTGGCACTTCTTGTAGGCTTCTGGTACTTTTCTCTGCCCTGGCCAATCAGATTCTATAGATAAACCACTCTCTCAGTAAAAAGACTGCTGTAGTATATAGGGATTATTCATAACAACTCTCACTACGTTTCAATACCTAGGGTGCACTAAGTTACGCTGTAAGTCGGCTCAAGTACTGCTTTCCTATTTTTCATTCAAAAATTGTGTTCCCTTTATTAAAGTAATATACTATATCCTGTGAACATTAGCAGTATCTTCTACTATTTTCTATTCATTGTTGAAATTCAAAATTTAACAAAATTTAACATTTATCTGATACTGATCAATGCACATGCCAAAATGCCAATATTTGTGGCACTGGGATTTATTTTTCCACTTCAAGTACTGAGCACAGAGCAACATACATGCAGAACTTGTTTGGCTGGATAAAATGCAAGTCCATTTTACAGAGTAGACCCTGTTTGTTACAAAGGATACTGGGCACTGAAGGAGAAAAAACAGTCAGTGGTGAGCTGCGGGACCTGCTCATTACAGCTGAATTCAGCAGCTGTTCATGAGCAGGTGGAGGATCCGCAATGGAGTCACCAGGGAGCAGAGCACAGTGTAAACAACCATTACATTATTATCTTGATGAAAGAACACCTCACGTCTTATATTTGCACTCCCCACGTGACTGGAGGCGGTGACCGTTTGACTTGTGCGAGTGTCTGCTGCAGAATAGTGTTACAGAAAGGCCTACAAACAGTTTCCATGTTAGGCTGATTTGCAATCTCCCCTAAGAAATGAAATCAATTAGACCCAAACACATGCATAACAAAAAGACCAGCATATACTAAAACAGTGAAGAACAAAATAGTGTTTAGAAAATTACCATCCTTACATTGATTTCTCTACTGCAGCAATGTTGTCTTAATTTCCAAGTAGCTCATGTGAAGATCTCCATAAATGAAGCTTCAGAATATCTGCTCAGTGATTACAAGGGAACTTAAAATATTAAGATTATTAGCAGAGAGATATCATGGACGGCTGATTTTCTTTAACAATACAGCACAGAAGAAAACAAGGTAAAAACTATATGTAACTAACTGTGATGGGGCACTTTTGCAGACTGGAGTTTGTGGTGCATCACAACAGATGAAAAGCATTTCTCCCCCAGTTAGCTCACATCTGCAAGCTAACCCATCATTAGACAATCAAGAAATATCTGGAAAATTGCAGGGCAATTTTGAGATTAACATTCTAATGTTCCTCAGCAACAAAGGCTTGTTTTATTAGTACCAGTTGTTAATGATGCCCTAAGAACAGGGCGGTCACAGCGGCTGCTCGTGGGATGCTTGCAATGAAGCAAAGGAGGCTCCTGGCTCCGATCGGGTGGTTTGCCACCATACATCAATGCACTGTTTTACACACTAACACACTTGCAGTAATAATGTGATCTTAAAGAGCTCTTTAGAAGACCTTTGTATGAAAAGCAACATAATGTAACTTTAAAAAGTTGCCCAATCACACAGCTGTCAAGTGGTGCTGAAACTATGCAAGCCAAATCCTTGTTTATGATTTCAACAACAAGCTCCCCTTGAAACTTGATCCTGGAGCCTCTTGCTAACATGACCAGCTCTTCTACCACTTCACTACTTTCAGTCAGTTAAAGGCCAGTAAGTTGTGACCAAGCAGGCTCACAATTACAGCTGCTAGGCATAGTCTGCTTCTAAATACACCCACCAGTTACAAGAACGCATACAATACAGTAGTCACATGTGCCTCCAGGTTTGCATAGATCAAGTATGGACTTTCTGCCCTAATTCCTGTTCATGATCTGTTTCTAACTACACTGCTAATATTATACTGGCTGAAAATACTAAAAAAATGAGTTATATATTACTTCTGTACCTAAATCTTAAACCTACGGTACAGTAGTATTGCTATGTATATAAAGTGCTGAACAGTAAGTCAAATAAAAAATGAAAGCACCGCAACAACTTTGTCACCTTTTGTTATCAAAAGAAAACATTGAATAATTAGGTGGAAGTCATTAATTAGCCTTCTTGAAAGTGACACCAATTCTAAACATATATTTTGTTAAAACCTAAAACAACAAAATTAAGTTAAAAAAGCACAGTGAACTCAAAGAATTGGGTTCATTGAGACCCCCCTGTGCATCTCCACTTGCTACAGCTACACTGAGCTTACAAACAATCCTAATGAATTATTAGTGTAATTACACTAAGGACTTACAGGTGGAAAATGTAGCACTTACCCACAAGAGCATTAATGAAAATTACAGCTTCATGGGGAAATATGGGGAAAGGGAAATGATTCAAGGACGATGAAGTAGGTCATAAAGGGGGCATTCTGCCCTTAACTTATGTCCTATCTCGCATCAAGCACTTTATCCCAGTGGCCCCTTCTTCCACTACTGTTATTGACCCACTGGCCAGCCAGCGCCTCAGGCCAGAGGAATTGTCTAAAGTCTGCAAACCGTCCACCTCCGAAGAAGGATGCAAGAAATTTCAGGGAAAAGAGCATGCTTGTCCTTGGCCACTCAGCTGTCAGACGGCCAGGCTCCGGATAAAAAGGCCAGTAGAGTTGGGAATGCAAGCCAACCTGTAATGGGAGAACCCTGTCCGGTCACAGCATGGGCCAGTCACTAAACCACACGACCAGGAGAACAGCCGAGGGTACAACACAAGGAGCTTTTGGATTATTGCACACCCCCCAACCCCCGCTGGGAGGCCAAGCTTTCTTTCGGCACCAGACTGAGATGAGTGATACCCCCATCATGAGTAACTGCTCCCACAATGAAGCTCAGTTCAAAAGTTGCTGCCCTCTACACAGGGACCGGTCATTTTCTATTGAACATAAGACATACTTCCCTGCCTGTGGGTCTCAAAGAACCCATTGAACACCAGCCGGGCTGGTGTGTGTGCTGAAGGGTGGAATGAAGAGTTACACCACACCCATTAGGACTTTACCTTTGATGAATTTTCTAGAATACTATAGTCTGACCATGAAGAAAACACTTTAGCAGGTAATTACAATACTTAACAGTCTAAATTTCCACAGCACCATATTGTCACAGACTACACCGAAAGTATAATTTTGTTAAACAATATATGGATAATTTAGCACACACTGCTGTTTATTAAAAATTTTTCACTGTTGTAAAAAATCTTCCTCCTATGATGCACGTGCCTTTAAAGTCTCTAAAGAGATGTAAATTGGCTTATTATTGTTAACATATCAATATAACTTATCTGAAAATGCAAGTGGCATTTTTTTCTGCCCTATAACTATAACAGCTGCTAAATAATAATGTCTACATCAATAATATCATGAGCCGCCATAATAAATTAGGATTAATATCAGTATATTAGTTAAACCACATTACTTAGCAAACATGGTTGCTTCACCTTTTTCAAAGTGTAATGCAATATATATCCTATCTGAAAAATAGAGTTAGTGGTCTGGCACAATATTTATGGGGTACTTACTGATCAAAGATATAGGGTATCAAAGTTTCTATGCTGTTTCACCATTTAATGGCTTCTAGGTTCATGACTTACAGTGTTTCAGCAGATAAGATTACACAGAATTTAGGGAATATTCCAAAATCCAGCCACAGTACCACCTACAGCGGAACTGATCCGAGTACCAGACAGACAAAAATTGAAATGTGTACTCTACATGTACTTCACAATCAACTGCCATAAAATATTAAAGTCTGTATGACAGTATGTTTACATTTCCTTGTTCTCTATTTTGGCAACAGCTAAAGGGAGAATTCTGCAACTGAAGATTGAAACAATATCAGCTTGATTTATTCACAATATTTATGCATTGATATGATAAAAACCACCTTCAAACCAGAACTAAGACAAAAGTCAGTTTCTGTAGTTCTGCGATTAGAACTGTGAATTGAGGGGTCGGAAACACTCAGTATGGCAGCTAACAAGCTCCTCCCAGGAGGTCAGTGTAGCCTACAGAGGGTGGAAAAGGAGCTACAGCAATACAGTCATTCGCCCAGGTCTGATCTGCCATCGTCTCCCTCATTGGTTCAGGCAGGTACTGAACCCTGGGCACTGGTAGGAAACGATGGCAGATAGTTTGGGCATGGGTTGTATTGGAAAAGAAATTCAAGATGGAAAACCATATCTATGTGTGGATGAAAAATAATTATTTCTCGTGGCACTTGGCCCAACAGTAACACATTTTTGAACAATTATTCTGTGAAACTTTTTTAAGCCTCATGTGCAGGGAACAGGTTTTTGTTTTCCAGCTCCAACGTGGTTTTCATTTCATTTTATCTATATTGTATTTTTCTTATTTTACCTTTTGCTTGTGAAGTGTGTTTCAACACTATTTTTCCAGCATACGGAGGTTTTTGCTAGATTTCCCAGCAGATTTGGCTAGTTGTAGCCCTCCTCCTTGTCAATCAAGCAGAGAGTCTCCTGGTACCTATGCCATGGAAGGTTAGAAAAATAAATGCCTGCATTCCAGGGACCTTTCTGGAGACATAATGATTAAGACAGAACTGCACAGAGTGAAGTAGGAAGGAATGCTGGCACAGGTTCTGAAAGCTGCAGGCCTGCCAGTATCCACTATAAATAGCCCACTGTATCATTGCTTTATTAATCCAGCTGTCTTGTCTATGAATATGGCATCTCAAAAGTCTAGATCAATGTAAATTCTGAAACTGTCATTCCTGCTTGGATGCTCACCACTAACGAATCAATGGTCACAAGCGGAAGAATCGTAGTATAGGAAGCGTCACCTTGCCTTGCTAAATGAATTCTGTATGGAGCAAGGTGTGCATCTCCACAGCACTGAGTTGTTAGATAAAGACTACTGATGGGAAATTTCAGTTGTTTTAATAGAAGATGAGATAAGTACTAAAATATAATCAATCTGATTGTTGATTTCTTTCACTGTTATGCAAAAAGTTGTTATAACTGCTTGAAATTTTTAGATTTGATTATTTCTTAAATTTAAACATTTGTTTGTCATATAGATTAATGTTTCAGATCTGGTTACTCCGTTATTCCGTTTATATGTCTGCAACGCTCTTAGAAATATTTTGTTAAATTATATGTATATAGCATGTATATACTTATATGTATGTCTGCATATAAAGTGTAACTGTTTTTTGTTGAACAAAAGGGTGAACACAGTGTTTATCACTTTAGATGGATTTCTCACAGTAAGTTATAGTTTAATCCAGTAATAGTCCAGAAATCCCCTCTACATATGCTTCAAAAGGAAGCAGTTTGTTACCTCTTGCAATCAAATGAGGTCAAAATACAGAAACTGAATATCTGATGTTTATCCAATGGCAAAACTATAAAATCCAGTAATCAGATTGGGTGGAGCCTGCGTGCATCTGCAGTTCATCAGTGAATAAATTAACCGTAGCTGCTCTATTAATACTCCAGTTGGATATTATGGGTGCCTGTTGCCTGTTTTGATGAATGACACCTTACACCGGAGCAACATCACAAATGTTTTGAAAAGAAGATATGACTATGAAGATTTTACACAGTCCCAGCCTGTGGTTAAATTATATTGCTGCTTTCATTGCAGCACACCACTTTGATATGTCTCAAACACTACTGAGCATACTCAGGATCTTCTGCTAGAACCAAAGTTGTCCAACCTGCAGCATGTGTGTTACAGTGCTCATTAGTTTAACAATAGAGTCCAGAAAAGTGCAAGGAAAATGTTCCTTTGTGTGCAACTTATGAGAAACAGATTGGAATCTTGTGCACCCAGTGAACTAGGAAGAGATCCTTTAACAAAAAAGGGCTCTTAAGCTTTCTGTTGAAGTAATTTGTCCAAGAGCTTAGTGCTAATGAACTCTATTTTCCCTGCACTGTACAAGGTGGAGGCAGCAGCCCAGTAGTGTTTTCGTGAACCTGGCAGTCACATACTATGAGAAATCTCTGTTTAATTCTGGCCTCTGGGCTCTGGAAGAGAACTGCACATGAACATTTCTCTTTACCAAGGTATGCTCACTTACACCTTGTTCTCTTTTACTTCCAAGGCCCAGTGAGAGACGGGTGAGGCTGAGAAGAGATTCTTAGTGGGGTGCTATTTAGTTTCGGGGGAAATGAAGGACTTCCATTTCTGTCCTGTATCCCTCTACAAAACTGCAAGGGATGGAGTGATCTCAGAACTGTGAGTGATTTTCAAGAAAGGACTCACTAAATTCTTGTCAGATGTAGAACAGCCAGTAATTGGCTCCAATTTAACTTTCAGTGAAGATAGAATCCCATGCCAATCAGGTGCTTGCACCTCAGCAAGAAACAGTTGGAGTACGTACAATATTTGTGACCTCTGTGGGATACAGGCATTAGAGAGGCTACCAGGCCATTATGTGCAATATATCAGAAGCTAAGTGTATTGGGGAGTTAGTCCAGGATGTTCAGAAAACTAAAAACAGAGTGCAATCTGCATGAGCTGTATTATTTGAAAGTAGGCGCCAAGTAAAATCCGACTTTGTAAATGTGATAAATAACCATATTTTTGTACTCTGTTTTCTGTAATGTTTTTAATTATTTTAATATCTGCAGCACTCCATGTGGAAATATAAAGCTTGGACAAGAGTTCTGGAGATTGGGAAACACAAAGCTATATTTTAATAGAGAGAACATGGCCGCACACAGCATCAGAACAAAGATATGACAGGGCAGGAGCCTGGAGCTGGTTATTCTGCATGGAAGTGGGAAGGAGTGAAATCAGCCTGGATGGAATGAGCAGTGGAACAGAGTCAGGAATCACCAAACTCACCATGGGCAGCATGGCATTCTAATAAAAGACACCCAGGTTTAGCTGATCGTGTCCATTGCACTTCAGGAGGCATTGATCACTTGTGGAAGGCAACATACAGGCAGTTTTCAGAAACTGATGCATGAGACCTCTGGGTGCTGCACATTCTCCAGAGCTTCACCCCATCTGTCTCAGACCTGATGCCATTCTACCTCGGCCTCTAAATATTCTGCTCACAGTCATAGTGAATGAGGCCAGCAGTTTGTAACTTTATGTTACCCTTGCATGCCATTTCCCAGTGTCTGACCCAGACATGGCAGAGAAAGCAACGGAAAAGTACATGTGCACAATGACCTCTGTTGTATTACCTCATTTCCCACCAGGGTCTGCAGGAAAATCTCCCAGCTCACCGAGACGAAATGCATTCCGCGTGCAACATTTTGCTGCTGTGTGCTCACATATTGTTCCCATTCTTCACTCTTCATCAATATGTCACGGCCCGGGTATGTCTCCGTTGCAATGTTTTACATTTTTAATAATATGCAGGTAAATAGCGCTGGCCTCCAGCTCAAGAAAAGTTCTAGCAGTCATGAGCTGGATCTGGACCTTATTAGTCATTTTATTCGCATCCACAGTCAAGCACCTCACACTAAATCTGTACTGTTTCATTTACATCTGGGTAATTGGGGCCACATGCGAGGCTGAGCTTGCCCTCTCACCCCATAGGATGGTCTGTCAGGTCCTGGCCAGATCAAATGCTGCTTTCAGTCGAAACATTGAGGAGTCAGAAGGTTTTGTTCCTTAATAAAACAACAAGGCAGAAAAAGAAAAGGAGCCAGCTCAGTCCTGGTCTGATTCCATATGGAAAATGTTTACAGTAATACTCCTCTGTGCTGATCTTATCACATCCCTCCATTTTGTGGATCAGACACTCTCATCACAGTTTAATGCTATAAAAAAACTGTTCATATGGAAACGCCGCTTTTCTCTAAGCTTGGGACACAGGCATAATCTATGTGACTTTACATGACGTAGAGAAAAAAAAGAAAAACACACATTACATTCATTCCTTGCAAGTGAAAACTGACTGACAGCTCGTTTTGTTTACTTTCTTAATGTACACAATGATTTATACAATATATAGCAGTGCTATTCACAGTTTACAGTTCTACAGGTTTATAGACAAAAAACCATAGTCTCATAGAATATGACTTCTCTCAACAAACACACATTACAAGTGACTTTTGGTATCTAGATCTATGCAGTAATACCTCGATTAGCGCTACCTCCTATAGCACTATTTTTATTATTTCAGCCCTTTTGGTAATTCGTCTTTAAAATTTACCACATTTAAAAAGCATTACAACATTATATAACAAGCAGTAACATCACATTTTTTGGAATTCTATACTTAACATCCACAAAATAGACTTTTTCTGAGTTATTAAATGTATAAATCATTTATTTTGCATTGTGCTGTGCATCTGCAGTTTTCAAGCTGCATTTATGCAACTGTATTAATGGCCTCTTACAATGCTATTTAAGTGATTCATTTCTCAAGAATGCATCTAAATCACTATACAAGGTATTACTGTGCATTCATCTCCTTTGTGCTAATGACATTTCTACCATTATTTCAGACCTGAAAAATTCAGCATTAACTTCTGTAACATAGAAATGTATTGTCCATGCACAACTCTAGGGGTGTGTTGAAACAAACTTGAAGACTGATGCAATGCTGTTAACACATTATAGACACAACATATTTCAGTATATTTGATTCTGAGCATCTGCATGTCTTGCTGCACAGTTGTCTGCATGGACCCTTTGAAACAAGCAACCACCCCGACAACACGCAGGGGCCCACCCTTGCCATAACTAGACCCCATCCCCTTATTCTTTCTTCCCTCCTTCCTTTTGGCCCCTTCTTCCTCTAGTATTCCGGCAGTTCAGACTGTTTTATCAAGTCCCAAGTGAACGGTAATAAAAGTAACGCAGGGAGGGGATGGCCCTATGTATGCAAGCATGTGTATGTGCTTGTTTGTGTGTGTGTGTGTGTGTGTGTGTGTGTGCTTGTTTGTCTATTTGTGTGTGTGTTGAGGAGGAGGGCAAGGCAGAGCTAGTAAGAGTCTCAGTTCCTGAGGCCTTAGACAATCTGTTCCTGTGTTGTTTCAGTGCATTTGTCAAGATTAGTCAGGTCTGAGACTCTCAACTTCAAGGCGGCGGCTCGTAAATCAATGCGACGGAAAGCCTCTGCATCAACCCCCCCCCCAGACATGCAGTCACTGCTGAGGCAGACTGCTGTCACAGCAGCCAGCCTGAAGGCTTTTCCTTCAGCTCTGTCCCTACTTCTCCAATTCCATTTGTCCTTTATTCTTCTTACACCCTTCTTTTCTTTCCTTTCTCACATTATCTCAGAACAAGAGATGCAGTCTTTGACAAATACATCACTCTTTGCGATGACATCACAATTATTAAGGAAAGAGGAAGGCAAACAGTGTATTAAAATATTTTTAATAGCCCGAGTTCTAACAGTTCAACCACTTGAAGTATTACACAAAGGGGGAAAATGTTGTTTTATTCACATTTTACATTCATTTTAACTCCTCCTCACTGATAAGGTGTGGTGGTGAGATGAGGTTTTAGACCTCATTTTTGGCCAAATCTCACCTGCAGCGCAGGTCACAGTGAAGCTATTATTGGCGCTATCGCTGACTTCAGTACCTGGCCACAGGGGCTCCCTCTTCTAATCTGCTGTTCTGTTCCATGTAGAAAGGGCGCAGGGAGGGGCTTGGGTGCAAGGTGACTCTAATGATGGCCTTTGTGTGCCAGGGCCAAGCGACTCACACAGTTAATGGCTTTCCCAGTTCAGGGAACTGATGCCTCATAGCCCAAATAACTCTTTTCAAATTAGCCACTGAATTATTACTGTTAGTGGTCAATCTGAAGTCCATCATTCATTCGGAACAAATTTTAGGAATTTTTGATTTATCTTGGACTCACTTTTTCCTCATTGAATTTATTGTCTGAACAATGCTCAACAACTTTTGTAGCTAATCAGAGTCAGGCATGTGAGAAGGTCAGTCATCCTATAAATAAAAATGACAGAGGCCAAGAAGTCAAAATCTATATTTTTTTTATTAGGTGTAAAGAGAACAACTGGATTTCATTCATCCTCAGTCTGTTATTCACAACAGCAGAGTCTGATAAAGGGCAATGGACTCATGAGGTGCACCTTTTTAAAGGCAGCATAAAACAGATAAAAAGACAATAAGATATTTCCCTATTCCGTATTGACCTACACAGAACACACACATACTGCTAAACTGAAGTGCATAGTTTAATTACCAAAACTCCACGAAGTTATTTCAACTGCAATTTTCATGATATCTATATGAAAAAAAAACTAGTTTGGAGAGCCTCACATTTAACCCCTCAGACCTTGGAGGTCCCACATTATACTCCCAGTTGACTTAAAACCACATGGTCTAAAAAACTTACAGAGCAAGGCATTGTTCCTAGTCCTGTTCAAGCAGCAAAGGATCAGAGAACAGAACAATCATTTGTATAGATCCAGACAAAACTGCATTTTAGGCTCATTTGTTTAACTTAATTTGATGACACACTACTAATCTTATTACTTGTCTGCTTACTGCTATCATCAGCTGCAGACTGTGTTGCTTAACATCTAGAATTTTGTACAACCTGAATGTCAATGCAAACTGTTAATTGCAGTCTGTATCAGTACAAGACTAGTCTCAGATTGTTTGAAATGAAGTGCTATTGGCCAAGAAGCTGGCTTATTTTTCCTGTCACACTAAACCTTGTGCAGCTCAAGAATCCTTCTGAACAGCATGTCCCACGAATAAAAATGACCAAAAATATAATATGTATAATATTATATTACATACATGTACAATGTATAATATTCCTCTGATTTTAATTTTTGTCATTCAGAAATCTACTGCTCATATAAACATAAAACACCTAAATGAAGACATTTGACTAAAACTGTGAAATCTGTAAAAAAAAATCCATAGCTCTACCCAAAGTACCCATCTGACACATATTTACAGGAAAGGGTAAAATGAGTGGATGTATACTGAGTTACAATGCTGCTGTAAAACACAAGTCCTCTATGTCTGAGCACTGCCACCAGCTGAGAAAACCAAAAAATATAAAATATCATGGAGTAAAAAATTTCTTATCCCCTCTGATTGCTTTTTCAGTGGCATGCACAGTAAAAGATTAGAAAAAAGCCACACATTAGGCAAAGGTTTACAGTTTCATCTAAAACAAAAATCAAGAGCCATGGGACCTACACTCTGTGATGACAAATTGAAAAGAAAAAATGGCCTGAAAAGGTCATGCTTCAGATATAAATGATGAAGGTCTAAGGAGTACTTAACAGTTAGATTAACTTTTCCACTGAGGAAGAGAAAATTGTAATGAATCCTAGCTACTGTCTGCATTTCCCAACACAACAAAGACCCCCATTCTGAGCCTAAAAGGAGGACAATGTGACTCTGCAGGTAGGTAAGATACAGTCCACTGAAAAATTGCTGCAACAACAAAGAGCTACAGACAGCCATGGAGTGAACAAAGAAAGACGCACTGAATGTAGCCACGGTACACTAGCTTATGTTGGAGTGCTAAAAACACTGTAAGTTGTCTTAAGGGTTTGTACTACAGCTGAAAATATTTAAAAGGTTGCTGACTGCAGTGTATGCTGTCTTTTGATTTACTTCAACTTACCTGACTTTTCGGCCTAATTAAATTATTTTCCAAAATTTACTGACCTCACAGAAGTTGTCTCTAATGCATTATTACATTAAATCAAAGTAAATGCTTACTCTAGGCAATATGTTGCACCTCAGCCCTAATGTCTTAAGTTATGGTATATGCTGCACTATAATTCCCACCACTCTGTGCTCTCCAGACCGATTATTGTATATCTGTGTGTGTGTGTGTGTGTGTGTGTGTGTATAAATGTATTAAATATTATTAGTTCAAATGCTTGAAGTACATTCAGAAGTACAATACATTAAGTTAAAATAGGGACAGTAGTGCTGAAAAATTCTTTGAGTGATCTTTGCAGATGCACCAATGCTTAAACAGACTAATGATAGCATTTTTCCTTACAAATATTACATGTTTTAGCCCTGTAAGTTCACCTCAGGTTTTAAAGCACTTTGGTCACATATTCTATTACTTAATAACTGAAACGATGCCTGCTTTCTTCATATAGAGGTTTTTGCATTCCTTACGGGAATTTCTTAATCACTTGTACTTTTTAATGGTGCTTTGTCCCCTGGTTGCCTTTTTTCTAAACAGTTAGTTTTTGTTTATTTATGTGTCTTTCATCTCTTTAAAATCTGCCCTCCCCTATCACTCCATCCCACCTCATGGTGAACCAAAAGACCCTGTACCACAACAGACACAGCTCCACTTCAAAGCCCTGGAGTGGATAGCCAGTGATAGAGCCCAGAACCCATGGGTAGAGACTGGAAGTTCCCTCTTTCTCAGATGTCAGTGAAGAGCGAAGATGGGGAGAAACGGGGACGTGCCTCTTAAGTCAGTGAGAAATCATCTCAGTTACATACTTACTTCCAGATTTAATGCACCAAAGGCTGAAGGATGGAGTACAAAGTGACTGGCTTTGTCTGGAGACAGAAGCACAACAAGGAGGACACATGGCAGTGCTGCCACCTTTGTGATCCCCTTGTACAAGTTCAAGACTGTGCCAATTGTAACCTTCAGCCAGAATGACCCCACTGGAGACCACTTAACAGCAGGGTTTGCACCATTACAGCTCATCAGGCCAATGCTTTAAGAGGCTTGTACAGCACTACATATAATTATAACCATGCTGTTTTTTTCTCTTGCCAACAACATTGACATTCCACACTTCCATGAAGACGCAAATTAAGGCCGTCCAAATTAATTGCAGAAGTTCTTTTTAACATGGCTCAATGCAAAGGTTTGTATTCTGTTTCAAAATGTAGAACAGTGGCATAAAGTTAAGACTGGTATCACAAAAAATGAAAACAAATGTGCCTTTTCACAACAGAGGTTTCACAACAAAGGGCCAAGAACATTTAAAGTGAAATTGTCTATATAGTACATTAGTGCTATTGCTGCAGAAACATAATTGCTCAGCAATTGCTGCAGAAACAAAAAAATAACACAGTAGTTCAAGCGTTCAAGTCAGTATGGGCAGGCTTTGGCTGTTCTTACAACAACTTAACTGTAGACTCAAATCTGTGACAAATGTGGCTTTACCAGGACAGGAATTAAGGGGCAGAGGGAGCAGTGTGTCCCTGCATTTTACAACATTATCATATCAATCCTTCCTCAGAGCAGCAGGGTGGGGGTGAAATGGAAACTTGAAACCATTACAATTAAGTCTGTAATCTTAAACCTGTAACTGAAAGTCAGATAACCCTGTCCTTACCACTACTGGGAAATCTGATTTCAGCCAAAGCCTCTGGTTTTTTCAGTTGCTGCCAACAGATGTTCTGATGTTTTAAAATCCATTTCATTTCACCAAGGGGCCAGGTAATAGTTGGTTTTGGAGACTGTAAACTGGCACATATTCCATAAAAGGTACATTTAGGCCAAAATGAAAGTGAAGTTGATTATACATCTCTGCGGTAATGTGCAATGTGTAGTGTCTGTGTTGAAGGCTTGTATGCACTGGGGAGACCAGCCCAAAACCTCACCGTCCAATCTTGTTTCTTACTTTCTCACCCTACTTCAGATGATGAGACACAGTTCTTATATGTACAAAGAATACGAGAGGTGTATTAGAAATAAATGTGATGGGGCTCCTCTGATTGGCACATTGGCACACATTTGGGCTTGCAATCTGCTTATTTCCCATATTCACATGTGTGATCTTTTTTGACAGTTCTTCTACTTTGCAATAAAAGACACAGAGACACAGTAAAAGAAAGAAAAAAATTTTTAAAGGGAATTTGGACACAAAACATGCCTTTTGTAACATGTTTTATTAAAAAATCCATAAGAAGCATAGGGTTTTATCCATCCCCAGGGAATTGAAACAGCCAAGGTCAGAGGTCAAAGGGTAACAAAGGGGAGAATTGTTTCTTAAGGATGGTGCTAAAGTGGAAAAGGAGGCAACTCAACGTATTCTGGTTGAAGACTTTTCCAGACATACTGTGCAACTGATCTGAAATACTGTCCTGTCCATATATGTCACTCTCTGTATTGACTCCAGTTAATCAATGGATATTCAGCTCAGGCTGTAGCTGAAGTAGCAGAGCTCACACACAGGACTACGCAGACCTTACACCACCACCTGATAAACAGTTCAAAGCCCATAAATCAAGAAGCTTTCTCTTTGTTTTCAGGCTTGCTGGGTTTTTTTTTAACTGTGGAAGTGCTAAAAGTATATGGACAGCTTTGACTGCTGTGCAGACTATACAAGCTGCTGATAGGCACGCTGTACTTCATTCCTCACATCAGGTCAAATGGAGTGAAAAACAGACATTAAAACAGAGGCACATAGTGTCAGTACTCCAACAATTAACTGCTTAGCAAAAAAACAGTGGCCCAGATGAAACATAATTTACTAACCATGCCAGCAGCAGAAAACCTCTTCCAACACTATATTTCTGATGGAACACAACAGAGAAAGAGGACTCCTCCTCAAAGCTACATCCAGGGTGTGATGGAATTCCTGACGAGTTCACACTTCCCTTGATGGTGGCTTCCGATGGGGAATCTGTGATGTGGAGTTCCCTTGACACAAGTCATGGTAAGAATGATTCACAGAATTTTAGAAACTGAAATGGGTCTGATTTTGCTCACAGTGGACTGGGATCTCATGCTTCAGAAAGCTCAGACTTTGTTCATGTAGAACATGTTCTACTCATCACTATTAATATCATCATAATCAGCTGGCAAACA
This sequence comes from Arapaima gigas, assembly GCA_900497675.1. Taxonomy (NCBI): domain Eukaryota; kingdom Metazoa; phylum Chordata; class Actinopteri; order Osteoglossiformes; family Osteoglossidae; genus Arapaima; species Arapaima gigas. The sequence goes on along the minus strand of UFQX01000400.1, from coordinate 342,934 downwards.
CGCAATGCATGCTGCGTTTTTCTTCTTCACCATTTGGAGATGATGTGTGAAGCCTCCAGAGCACAGCAGGATCACAAAGAGTGTGCAGATGTGTGAAAGTGTAGCTGCAGCATGATTATCTCATTACTGTTCAACCTGCCTCCTTCCACGTTACATCACTGAAGCATTTTCCTGAGGAGAACAGATGACAATGTGCTATTAGATGTTCTCCCCTAGATTCAGTGAACACCTCTGTTAATTAAAACATGACTTTTATGCTGGCATCCATAAAATGGAGTTGATGCAAAGGGGTTGGTGGTGAAGTGAGAGGTTTGTGACTCCTCACACATATTGACTCAGCGGGACCCAGCTTGGGTCATAATCACAGTTTGCTCATTCTGCATGATGGTAGGAATGAAGCCTAATTTTTGAGAGAACCCCCTGGGCAATATGGGGACTATAAATCTGGATGTACAGATGAATCACAGGCCATGTAAAATTTGATATGTTAACAACTGTACAGCCTGGGTCCTGCCCCACACCTGAGGCGGCTCCTCTGATTGGCATCTCACAAATTTGGGTTTGCAATCTGCTTACTTCCCATATTCACGTGTGAATCTTTTTTGACAGTTCTACTTTGCAATAAAAGACACAGACACAGAAAGAGAAAGAGAAAGAAAAAACTTTTCAAGGGAATTTTGCCACAAAACATGCCTTTTGTAACATGTTTAAATGTACAGAGAGTCCTCTCATCCTTGCCAAAGTGCAAGGACACTGAGAGGATGAAGGTGGTCAGCACACAGCTACACTAATGGCTTCACTTAGCGATAACAGTGACCGCGCGTAGAAACAGTCCATTAGCAACGCTCCATCAGAGCAGGTTTCAGACATTACTCCAACAGTACCAACACTGCACCAACACTGCTTCTGTAGCAAACAATGTCTTTTATTCCTAAAATAACTTCTTACTCCTACAATAAAACAAAGCTGGATTATGTATGGAAAGAAGCATCTGATAAAACCAGATGTTGCAAATTTCAATTACACATAAAACTCTACATTTCTGGATTTTGAAAACATTTGGCTATTAAACTAACAAGCTTCAAAAAGTTTTAATCAGCAAAAAGGAAAGGGAAAGTCTAATCCGTAGTCAGTATAATCACTACAAGGAAATTTTGTCCTTCGCAAAAATTGAAAGCCACCTACTATGCTCAATATAAAATAAAAGCATGCAGTATAGAACCATGGAGCACAAGACAATTTACACACTCACTCACTCATTCACTTTTTTGTTAACTGCATGTCTTTTCCAGGAGTTTATCCTGGAAGGTATGCCCTGGATGGGACCCCACTGCAAAATTTGTGTACCTCAAAAAATAGCACTGCTACCACAACCAAAATAACTCCATGAAAATGCAGAAAACAGATTAAGTGGCCTCAGGCCTTCCTGTCTGGTGCTGAATTCTATTCTCTCCATTTCTCCAACTTTTATTACAAACCTATCTGACTTGGGATCTTCAGACCTTCTCTGTCACATGTTTTAATTCATTTCATCATTGTCAGCCTCTTCATCTGCTTTCAGTCTCCCATTCCTGTGCCCCTGGGGGAAACCATCTTCTTACTCATTAACTTCAGCCCAGAAAAAACCTTTCTAAAGATTCAGCAAATTCCTACTTGTTTTACAGCCTGAGTTGCAGAATCAGTGATTCCACAGCTGTGTTAAATAAATCTTCCATTCAACTGTCATTTACATGAAAGTCTGAGAAGCCAATACAAAGAAACATGCAACAACATGTTAATTTTGAAAACAATTAACATTTTGCAACACTTTCTCCTTTGTACAAGTAAAATTCTATACAAACAGCAAATTTTTTCACAAATACAAATTGCAGGAGGATTTCACATGTAGCCCCTCTTCTTGATTTTTTTCCTACTTACTGGATTTCCTACTTAGTTTTACTTCTCCTACTGGATTTTTCACAGTATCCCCTTTACAAAGTACAATTACAACAAATTTCAATAACTCTCCATATATACCAAGAGGGAGAGATACTATAATAATGGTCACAGCAGCCCAACCAATATCTCATATAAAAAGAACTGACAGATAAAAACTTTCTGGATCACAAAAGATTCTGTTAATAGTAGTTTGAATGTGCATCCCTTTAATGTCTTCAAACCAGTCTCATTAAAATGAATATTCTGTAACACTAACAACACAGTCAAATTAGTCTCACCAGATAAGCAGCAGAATTTTCTTATAGCTGATGATGACTAAATTGTGCAGCTGATAATGAAGTAAAATATCTTGTAGTAACGTTAAATCCCTTTCATCTGCCATTGTTTTAAACCGAATTGAAATCACTGAAAGCTTCTTACACATACTTTAATATATTGTTGTGGTTAACATTACTGCTGGGCTGAATGACACAGTACTGATTAGAATCAGTTTTCATGGGTGTCAGTATAAGGTTTTGAATATTCTGCCTTCTTTAGCACCAGCAGCTGATCAGACTAGCCAACCAGTACGACAGGGTCTCGTGACAGCTAAACATGTTAACATCAAAACTGCTTGGTCAGAAGTAAGCTCTTGTAACTAATATGACATGACAGAACTAACTTTTCTGCTGTCACCATTTGCCCATCACCTGGCATGGAGGGCAAAGGGGCGTGAGACCATTTCAGACAGTGTCCACTCTCTACCTCCCTTCCCTACGTCGTGTGAACAAACAACACTCTTTAACTTTGACTGTAAGGTAAATTAATTCACCATGGGAGCTGGTTGGTCTTAATGTCCTCAAATACTTTTTCATCATCTTCTAAATTTGAATATAAAAGGCCCATTAAAGTAGATCAGCTACTGAATGATCTGCTTGCATAGTCACATATTAAAGAAGAACCAAGCAACATATTTAGAGCTCAGTTCAGTTGTTAGGCCCCATTTGCTCACCCTGATTCTGATCAGCAACTCTAGTTCTGGTGGCACATCAGTCACCTGAATGCAAAAGTGCTGACCCTGTAAAATACACCTTAAGTAGTCAGGATAAAGTGTCACTGAGTATATGATGGTAAATTAAAGTTTAGGATGTGGACCACAAAATGTCCATTCAGGCCTCTTGCTTCGTAGAAGCTAATGAAAGCCTAATTGGTCATCACTGAAATTACTCATGTAACCAAGGGCCGAATACTTCACATAAGTGACATGTGATAGGCATACATAAAATATCCCTTGGCAAGGCTGTACTAGAGCTTCTCATCTATTAGTTTGTAGCCTGCTCCTCAGATGCAGCAGCTATGACTGGCATGGAGACATACAGCAATAGATCAAACTGTTGTGTCGTCAGTCCTAAATAATGCTGGGGTGAAACATCCAGGACTGAGGTCAAATGAATTTCTACCATCTTAGAAATAAAGAAAAAAGCACAACTCTGATTCTGCTGTCTTTTGCTTTTGTTTTTTTTGACTAGGTGGATTTTTAAAGCAAGATGTTTGGGGGGTTCTATTTAAATAGACTTATTGTGTGCCATACTTTATTTACCGTAAAAGAAACACTCAAACGTTCTGGCAGGAGAAAAGTCCTGCTCAAACACCAAGCTAAATTGCTTGCAGACTGCTGTTCTATCACATGCCAGGAATCAATTGCATAGAGGTGGATGTAAGTTCCAGTTGGAGGGCTGGGACTATGCTCCACTGGCTCCTTTCCAGTCAAACCCCAACAAAAAGTGACAGCTAATACATTCCAATAATTTAATAAGGGGATGGGACCATGAAATCACCAATGATGGAAACGGAACTGGCCAAGTAAAATTCAAAGGAGATCAAGTTCCACAAAAATACGTCCTCACTGTAGGTTTTCTTAGTTTGGGATACCTTTTAAGTTCCACCTATTTATGTAATTCCTCAAATTCAACTACTGATTTCTTCACAGAGATAGAAATGCACAACCATTGTGGACAAGGGTTTTGTTCCAGCTGATCTGAAAACTATGGAAAGGACAAAAATCCTTCTGTTGAGAAGAAATATTTAAGTTGAGTGACTTACGGTGCCAGGATATTCTGAGAGTTCTGCAAGCCCATAAATTTTTTCCCAGACAGACAGAGACAAAACAGAACCGTTATTGTTGCCATTGCATAGGTCATTGGACTTAACTGTCTCATCCAAAAATACCAACAAATGAACCAAATGAGGGGAAAGAGAACAAGTTGGAAACTTTTCAGCCAGTTTTACAGGGCAGCTGTATTAAAATCACAATGTGTATCTGTCCATACCAATGACAGGCCCAGGCAGACCCACAGGAATAACTTTATCAGGTAAAATTCACTTTCATTGTTGCCCCCTGGCTACACTGGCTACATGAACAGCAATGAAGATGGGCGATGTACAAGTGGAATTCATATTTGCTGGATAAAAGATGTAACAAATGCAAGACACTTTCAACTAATTTTGGATTCATTAAGAAGTAGCAAAATTGTTCTATTATTGTGCATTATTTTTCTTGTGAACTATGAAATATTTTAAACCACAAAGTTTAAATATATAATTTTTAAAGTCCTCAGTGACTGCTACACAGAAGGTAAACTGAGCAAAAAGTAAAAAATTAAAGTCAAGCTACTAACAGATCAGATATTTCCAGTCATTTATATTAGAAGTAACGGGTAACTGGACTTGTCTCTGCAGCCTGATCTTGGCCAGACTGAAATCTTAAGTGATAGCAACAAGCAGCAACAATGTACATCATTGCAACACACAGAGAAAGGCTGCATAGGCTGTGAAATAAGTGATAATCTTGCTTTGTCTTAAAAGCCAACAGGGGAAGCTGTACATGTGTTACAATGGTGGATTCAAAGACTATGTTACTTTAACTTACAAAAATGCCAAAACTTGTTACTGCATTTTAAGAAGCTGGAATAATCATTCATTAAACAGGGTTGCACGGTCAAGCAGAAGACTGGAGCAGGAATGTGAGCAAAAATCTGGCTGGGGTAAGTGGCCTTGGGGCCAGTGGGGGAAGGGGATACTGGCCCTTGGGTACATTATCAGCTTAAAGTTGAAGCCCTGGGCCACAGCTTGGGCCTTGAGGAGCTGCTGACAGAGGGCTACTTTACAAAGAGACAACCGTGTCTTCTGTGCTGCCAACACTTACCTGACAGCATGCTACATAGCTGACCCCCCCCTCCCCCTGAAACTGCTGTCCAGAACAGAGGACCATTATATCTTGCCAGTCTTTTTATCGTCCCATCTGGAGCAAGGAGAAAAGGATGCGTTCACTCTTCTCTGCATACAACACAAGCTTGAGATTCTAGTGAACAGTGAATGTTACCAGCTGCAACTGGCTGCCATTTGGGCTGTGCACACCTGACCCTCCTGTAAACAGTCTCAGGTCCACAGCTGGCCAGATGTGGGCATGTATTGGTAGTTACTTGGAAAAACTCTTCAGTCCAGCATAGTATCGTATTTATCTATTTAGTCATTCTTTTTATCCAAAGCCAGTAGAACAATTAGCATATAGAAGCAAAAAAGGAAAAAGAAATACAGACCCCCTAAGGGCGTGCAAAATGTTGAAAAGCATGTATGGAGACTATGCAAAGTAAATGCCATTTTTATGAATCTTACTACTGAGTCCATGGACATAGGATTGCCAGTAGGTAATTAATTACTCATATTCCCAAGATTAAACAGTTATGGCAAAAGTTTTATATTGATACATTTAGAATGGTACATGGAAAATACTTGCGTAAATCCAGTTGTTCCTGTATTTTTAAAAATTAAACACTAACCGGCACTCCTCAGATCAAGTGCAGTGAGGAAAAGGAACCCAATGTCCCATGTAAGTGAAGACAGACCCTGTCAGAAGTTCCCTGCCTGACGCCTCTAGCTGTTCACCAAAGGTGATCAGAGTCAGGGTGACCAGATGGGGCCTAAACATGGAATGTTTCTTTAGGATTGTTTAGATAATTGAGAATGTTTAACGGGTTTGTAGCCATTTCACAAGCTTTTTGCATCCTCGGCTTTATATGAATTATAAACCTTTCGTAATTTTTAAGGGGAAAATAACATCTTTTTTTAAGTGTAGTAGAATCTCCTTCCCTGGCTGCATTTTCTTCCTGATCAATAACATCTCCTCTCAATGAAAGACAACAGGATGAATTTCTTGCTTTCTCTGATAGATTTCTTTAGTGTACAGTCAACCTTCTGCACCGCCAGTAACTGAAGACCTACCTGAAAAGGGCAGCAGATGCCACTGACCTACGAAGTGCGCATGCATACTCACTAGGGATCAGTTAAGCACTGGTGTCCTCCCTACTGAGTCAAAACAAAACTTGTGAGACTTAGTGTCAGCTTGTTAGCATTACACAAATACTAAGGCCAACAACTCTAGTCTCCATGCAGCAAAAGGCAAACAATCTTTATATAACTAGACTACTGTTTCTGTTGTGCTTCTGTAAACAGTTGTGAACTCAGGGGTTCTACTTTTTATGTGCATGCTGCTGACCTCCATAACAATTTACATCAAATTCTCTTCTTTGTTACTAAAGTTGGTCAGGGTACGTATGACTCATCCAGAGTTGTAGCTTCTGGTTTTCTGCTGACAAATGCCATCATTTACTATGATAGCCTACTGTGGTTCAAGCAAGCAACTGCCCACCAGGAAAGCAGTTAGGATCGACAGTTCAAGGTCCTTCAGCTTTTCATCAAAGTTTGACAGGACTTCTGGCTCTGCCCCTTAACCTCCAAGGAGTTGCTCTGCTATCTCTCTGCAAAATTCCTGATGCACAATCATCAGGGACTGAAATTGGGGGAGGTGGTGGAAAATGACCCCTATCCTTCTGAAGTTGACCTCTGATGGCCACCTAGGGTAAGGTGTCATGGAAGATCATTACTGCCCCTGTAGAAGTTTGCTCCCCTGGGTGTCTGGAAACCAACCACACCATGCCCAAGTCTCTGAGACTAAACAGTGTAAAAGCAATTTTTAAGTTGCAGGATCTTCTTTGTTGACATGTTCCTGAGTAATTTATGCTGGCTCTTGACTTTAAAACAGCAGGGGTGTGAAAGATTTATATCTAGTTTTTTACAGCAGTTTGATGTCTGGTACAATGGCACCTGAAATCATAGCTACCATTTTGTGTTTCATGCAGTTGTATTCTTGCAAATCATTATGTCTTTAATGGAATTTAACCTTTCTGCTTTTACGTATAGCACATACGTCTAAACTTATCATACCCCATGTAAGAAAAATGCTACAGGTGTAAGAATGTAAGAAAAATGCTACAAAAATGCTACACCTGTAAAGATTTTGAAGACCAAAGCACAATGTGCTGATTAGAATTACTTTTTTACTTTTTTTGGTGTTGGACCATGAATAAATGTCAGCTGCAGAAATTATGACTGGCCTGGTCTGAGTCTATGTATGCTGTTCTATTTCTGTAACAGTATAAAGTACATTTCAAATATAAGGGAAATATATCTATTTTTTTGCATGCTCCAGTTCCTATATTGCCACACCAGAAGTACAGTAAATGACTGCATCCACATGGTGTTTTTTAGTACAAAGTACTGGTCAGTGTCTTTGAGAAACAGGAAAGACATGTGGAGGTTTCTTCCCACAGTAAACAGTATTAACATCTAGCTACACATTGTCTCACTCTCCTTTTCCTTGCCAGTTTCTCAAGGCATGAAAAGTCATACCGGCAGCTTTAATCACTACTGCATGGGTCAATAGCAGTTCACCTTTCACAAACACAAAAAGTGAACGCAGGAAAAAGAGGAATTTGGAAGGGGGAGCAGAGAAGTCAAAGTCTGAAAGGTGTTGTCCCATGACCTTGCCTAGACATGCCATCTACAACATTAGTCTATGCTTCACTGAGGGAAATGGCACCTGGCTGTGTGCTGATGTAACATGTTAACAGCAAGTGGAAATGCAGCTACAAGGGAAACAAGTTCCACCATGTCCGCCATCAATGGCAGCAGCAACTGTGATTCATACTTTCTACCTCCAACTATATCAGGTGATTTGGAGAAATGTGAGTCTCAAGCGGATATGCTGCCATGTCAATATTTTTTGTGAGGTCATTGTAAATGCAAACATTGTATAGTACATTAAAAATTGTACAGTAACATTTTGAAGAAGGCACAATAGTCTTCCTTACTAGACTAAAAACAATAAGACTTAAAACCATCCTCACAAACTTTTATAGCTGCCATAAAGAGCATCCTGATCTTCTGTATTGCAGTCGGCTATGGGAACTGCACTGCCTCTGCCTGGGGAACTCTGCAGCCAGCCGGTAATGAAGACTCCCCGATCCAACATCAGGACCTTATTACCCACCATCCAGACTACCTAAAACAAATAGTGTTTTTGGGAAGCTTAAATCATTGTTGAAGACCTATCCTACCCTTTCCAGTGTCTACCATCTGAAAGACCCTATTGCAAAACCACCAGGTTCAGGAACAGCTTTTCCTGCAAGGGTGTCAGATATCTGAATTCTGGAAATTTTAGGATCATTACAATCATTCCTATGGTTTCATCTCCACCATTACTACTGACTGTTTGCACTGATTATCTTTCCCATTTTTTATTTTTTTACCAATTAATTAATCTAGTAATCATCTTTGTAACTACTATTTATTTATGTATTTCCTACTGTCACGCCCCCTGGTCCTGACTCCGCTGGTCTTGATTGCTGATCACGTGCACCTGGCTATCGTTAAGTTGTTATAAATACCTGTCTGTCTTAAATGATCTTTGCAAAGTATTGCCATGATCCCATGTGTACTGAGCATTCTGTCTCTTGTATTGAACTACTTTCTGGTTTTGACCCACGCCTGTTTTGTGACCATGACTTTGGAATCTCCTTCGGCAATAAACAGAGTTCATCACTTTACGCCTGCATGCGGCTGCACCCTTCCTTCAGTGTGACACCTACCTCAGTTTTTCAGAGCTTTTTTTTGGTGGAAACGTGTCTTTTGTTCAGTGTACTGTGCACTGGTCCAAGAGAAACTATGTTTTGTTTCTGTGCAGAATGACAAAGTGAACCTTGAACCTTGAAGTAAACTATTTACTGCCTTTCCATATGGAGGTGTAGAGGAAAAAATCAGTTTTATCGAAAGAGATGTCTGACTTGGGGGGGGGGGGGTAAAAATAGCAGATTCTTCTAGTTTAATCATGGCATGTATACAATAGTGTCTACTGTCTTCTCTGGAAAATGATGAGTGTTTAATTTGAAAAACATGCCCAGCAACAAACTAACAGTTAGGTGCAAGTCATATCACTGAAGATAGCATCTTTTGTACTGAGGAACAACTGAATGCACTTGTAGACAACAGCATGATCTTCTGCAAAGACCCACACATGTCCAAATATTAATATAGTTAAAATTCATATAAATATATAATTTAATTATAACACCACAAATACAGTCCTTCATCCATTGTTGATAGCTGTCACAATCTAGGTTCACAGTGGTCTGGAGCCTACTCTTAAAACACTGGGTGTCATGTTGGATACATTCTGAACAGTATGCCAATCCATCTTATAGCGAACACATACACAATCATTTACTTACACAACCACACACTACGGGCAGTTTAGAGTGACCAATTTATCTGAAAAACATCTTTCTGCTATGGAAGAAACCTAGAGCACAAAGGGAAAACCCATGCAAACCTGAGGATAACATGCAAACTCTGCACAAGCTGAGCCGAATTAAAACCCACGCCCAAATGTACAACCCAGGTGCTGTGAGACACCTGCACTACCTATACAGGTGTTAAAAATACAGATAAAATACAGATAAAAATGCAGTAAGTAATCTCTCCCTTTAATGATTAATGATTTGACATGAATACCTTCACCTTCTCCCATAAAGGGCCTTTCTAGTGAGTAACAAATTGTTTTAATGGACAAGCTGACTGGCTATCATCCATCAGTCCATGTATTTATGTATATATGTATGTAAGGATGTATGTATGTATGAATGTGTTTGTTTATTTATTGAATTTGATTTGGCCTTTCCTGTGCAAAACCTGCAGGCTCCTAAAAGCTTGCTGATTGACATACTGTGCCACGTGGAGGGAGGGAGGAGGGGCAGGTCTGCCTAAACATACTGGTAATGAATGAACTCCACACACCAGCAAATGACAAAGTTAACAACCCACTTAATATTCCAATTTAGTAGGGAATAGAGACGGACTGGAGAAGCGGTCGCTTTACTGAACCCCTGCACCTGATCCCAGTCCTGAACCAGACTCACACTTGCACCAGCATCGTTTGCTATCCCTTGTTTAATTTGATACTGTGAGAAAACTGCATTAATAAAACCTGGTTTTGACATTAGTCAAGCAGAGTTTGCCTGTTGCCCAGTGCAATGACCACTGACCTTTCCACATATACATTACCTTCAGAGTGGGGTGATAAAGTGGTCTGAGACTTGGCAAGGCTTGTTGCAGCCTCACAAGTTAGACAGGTAATATTCATGAAATGGGCCAAAAGAAATGGAGACCATGTATACATACAGTACATGCAGATGAGCTATGAATTTGGCCTTTACATTTCAGTTCCAAAATACCCATGACATCCAGTCATAGGTTAAGTAATATACAGTATAGTTAATCGCCCTACTGTATAATATATAAACAAGAGATATATCCAGGGAAGTACTTATCTCTACAAATCTATAAATCTCGAAAATCTACGTTCTTTCAAAATAAATTCTTAGAATAACCGAGAAAATAATTCTGTCTTTGTATCAGAATTGAAATGAAGCGGTTAAACAAAATGGAATATGCTTAAGGGAGAAATTTCAAACATTTCTGGACCAAAGTGCTCAGGCACTGGGAAGTGTATAGCTAAGATATGGAGGGGCAGGAGGGTGCCTGATTTGCCCCAGCCCCAGCTCTAGCACACTGCATATCACCTTACATTTCCACTGATGGAGGCCTGGAGACCTTAGGCAGTGACGAATAGCAGGCAGCACCCAGACGGAGAGCCTTAATTGGGGCCATAACTTAAGTGCCGAGAAGGAATTCTGCCGACCCAAATAATCTCTGATGAATAGAACCATAGGTCCACAGAACATCCCCTGCTGGCTTGTTAGGCCCCTGATCCAGGTGCCACACAGACAGCTTCTCTCCCATGCAGACACTACGTTGTACAACCCTATTTACACTCCTCTGTCTTTCTACTCTATATATACTCAGACCTCTCTATAATAGGGTCCTGTAGGATAAAAAACTTCTGCAAAACCCAGTATATAAACTCATTATGTTATTATTGCCCTATACAATCATTTTACTTCCTCAACAGGAGGAAGAAATTGGCAAAAGAATGCCAGTTGCCTTTAATATTGTGTTATTTCAGCCAGTTGCAGGTTTTTAAAAATGACATTCCAGTCCCATTGTAATACAGTTATTATGTGGATTTCAGGCTCCCTTGCACACTGGTACAAAATAGTTTAGTCATGGAAACAATCATAAAAATTGCAGCCAATAAGAAGGATTAATAAAAGAAAGTCAGTTGTCTGTATTGCATTATTTCAATCAAAATGTAATGGTAATTTAACTCCTGCACAATGTAAATTTGCCTAACGGGATAATTTCAATGAACAAATAAACCATACTTTGTAAGGAATGGGTATGTTCTCTTTTACATAATTATATTTCTGTTGATAAGTATTCTTTTTCAAATATTTCATGAAATGTAGACTTGCAGATTAAATATAAAAGTGTTCTCACGTTTGTTTTAGTGTACCAGACTCTTGAGCAGACTGCTTCTGTTTCACATCTGTACTTACTTTGCATATTTCTTTTGAACATCTCTGCATCACTGTCCTCAGATCTTCCTGGAGAAAGCCATTCACTTTGGAACAGCTCCGTACTTCCAACAGAAATGTGTGTCCAAAGAAGAGAGAGGTGAACAGGAATGTCACAGACACAACAGGGCCAAGCAACCCAAAGTGAAGTAAGGGCCATATCAGAGGGATGGTCAGTATGACACAGGAATACTGGGAAAATGTAATAGTTTGACTTAGAGGGAGTTCTTGAACTATTTTGTGCTGATGCTGACTCCTCTTCCTCTATTTCAGTAAGTGACAACCATCTGAACCGTGACCTTCCATTTGCTCAATTTACTCATCTTTCCTGCTACTTGCTCTCCCATGACTGCATCCAGTGATTCAATTCAAATCTTGCATTACTACTCCCTGCCTCCCACACATTCCGGGCTGCATATCTTTAGGCTCTGTTTTTCTCCTGTTTCTCCATAATGTTTCGGTCTCTTTTATGCCTTGGGTCTTAGCAGAGATTTGTGCTGCATTAAAATGTATTTTGTGCACTGCAAATGTCATCAGAGAAGTGGCAAGTTCAATCAGCCTTCATTTTCTTTTCTTTATAATATGGAAGATAACACATAACAGATGAACTCCTGCAATATCCAGATAGTATCTGCAAAAAGCAATAACAACACTTTGGAGGTATAGTTTGATTTATACAAAATAATTTCTGCAAATTTTATCACCTCAATACAAACAGTCTAATGTACAACCCTTAATTCTCACAGATAGAATGCTATGTTCACACCAGCAGAATTTATGTGCAGATGATAATGTGTACATCTAATATCTCTGAGTGCTTTCCAAACCTTCATCTCCGAAGCTGTGAACTTTATCGGCAGAACAATGACACATCCCGAGAAACTGACAACTCACTGGATATTAACATCACTGAGCTTACATCTGACTGGCTACTGGTTCATCTTTCCGGGTTGCCAAAATAGGTGATGTTTTATTCTTAAATGAATACAAATCTGGCCTCAGATTTGGTTCTCTTAGCTAGCAACTCCAATAGGCTGTGATCAGCAGTGACAGGTGATTAAAAGGTCATTAAATGGACAAGACCCAAAAAAACCAACCTCTACCCATAACTCTTTCCACCACACAAATGGAACAAGGTTAGCTCCTTTTTGTTAATAATAAAAATGAACATCGGGCTGTAAATATTTGTCTTTCAGTTTTTACTTTGAAGCAACACTGCAAAACTCCTCCACATTGCTGTTGGCTGAAAAAAATGCACTCTAACCTGAAATATATATCTGACCTACCAGGACAGCACTGCTGCTATGTCTTGTCTTGATAAGTGTTTGAAAGTAATTCACGGTACTCTGCTGTCATCAGTTGGCTGTATGCCCCCAAATGTTGTATGTAAGTTGCCTGTTAGAATTAAAATCTATTAGAGTCCCATACAGGTCCCTGAATGCAATTTAACAGGATGGAGCAGACTGCTTTATGGTCAGGATTTGGGGTAACACTGAAACATACGTGCAACTGGCATCAACACCTAACTGTTCAAATTTCTGGGTACCCTTACCTCCAAATTGTCTCAATTATTTCACCATGCCAGTAGCTCACATGCTCACAAGGAAAACTGTCTTTTATCTAACCCAACTGTTTGACAGGAGTCAATAGCACTTATAATTCAAGGACGTGCACGAGATAGCTGTCCCTACAGCTCAGTGTACAGGCACAAATATCGAGGAACCCCTGTAACTGACCAGTCTGGCGTTACATATGAAGCCGTCAGATATGTTGACCAGTTCAATTGAACCATGTGACATGGCATCAGGAAAGAAAAATCCTATATTTTTGTGAAAAATTCATTGTGAGAGCAGTTTCCTGTCTGCAATAGCAGCCTGTGTCCAAAACTGCACAGCCAAACCGTGCTGGTTACTGGCAACTGAGGGATTACTCAAGTAATAACATACAAATATAGAAAAAAAGCATAAACCCACAAATGACTGGATTTTTTTGCATTATTGCTCATCAGAGAATAGTTTTTTTAGTGTTCTTTTTCCCCTAAAGTGTACTGTGTTACTTCACATTAGAAATTATGCAATATGAAAACAGAGAACAACAACAAAGCATAAAACGAAAATCATTCTATATTCTGTTAAAAAGACCAAGACTGAACTTTGGCCAAAAAGTACAATACAGCTTGCTCATAATTCATTGCAATAAATATTCAATAAATGTAATGCAACATTAGTTTCTAGTCAATATTTGCTGTGACCTCCAGCTACCATGGCAATCAGTCTTGACAAGCCGAATGTTGTGGATGTGTTGATATAAACTTGGATTCACAGAGACATATGAATGATATCAGTTACCATGACATCAGGCAGGTTGACCAGGCCAAAGTACAGATCTCTTAGTAACAGAAATAATCAAACTGCCCTACTAAAGCCGAACCTATTGGAACAGTTATAATAAAAAGATAAAATAATCAACCCAGTGTCCAGGGTGTTGTCTCTTTCTTTCATCTTACTTTGTGTTTGGAAAACAGTCACTGAAGCCAAAGACATGGAGTCAATTAAGATGCTGTTCCCATCTACCTGCCCAACCCATTATTAGGAAATGTGAAGCTTATCTTCCTTTGTGTGAAACACACAGAGTTATTTAATTGTTCACAAGCACATATTTATATATTCACTGCTTCGGAGGACTACTATATAATATGAACATGTCATTACATCACCCTTTGTGAATAGAAACAAACTTCAGAGGAATACATAAAAGTGCATGCAAGCCAGAAATCACCTGCAACATCATATTCAATATCAAATTGGTCAATTTCTGTTTTGATTAGGCAAATATAGCTTAGCAGATATAGGACTTCATAAAAACAGGGAATGGTCAATGAACTTGCAGAAATGGGTCTTGCGACATAAAATGTACAAACACTACAACCTTTTATCCAGCAAAATTCTGCAGCTCTAACAGTCATGTGTTTATCCAGCCATCAAGCAGATGTTGCCTATTCATTTTTTAAGAAACAAATATGTTTAAAAAAATTATTTTGCAGTAGCGTGTGCACCCTGCACCCTAACCCCTCTGGTGACTGGAAAAAGAAACACAGGTGTTCCCCCCAGCACAGGGAGGGAGGAAATACCAGATTGATTGAGAAGCAGGGTGCGTTGGTGTACAAAAGGGCTCTGGACAGGTTTACACTGACAGAGGGAGCTTGATTCCCTTGTGGGCCCGCAATCAAACATGCATATACACATACACACATATTCAAATGTACATACATTTAAACTCACACATACCTGTGCAGAGCAACACCCATGGAAATACACAAACACACACACAGTTGTCACAAGGGTAGTAAATCAGGGAACCATGCTGCCTTCTCAGAAGCAAGAATGACCCTTTCATACTCTGTTCTTGATTTACCATGACCCAGGAATACCCCGCCCCTTGGCCCTGGTGCATGCTTTCCTTTTTCTTCCAGCGTTCCTTCCACTTGGCACTCATGGTTGGGCCAGGCTTCAGTGGCTTTTAATAAGTAACACAACCTTTGAAAAAATCCTGAATGAGCAGAAAATTGTTGTGCTGAATTTGAAACAGACTATTCTTAAATTACATAGGCCTTTTTTCTTTCTTTTTGACAACAGAAGTATTTTAATTTGGTCTGACGTAAGGTTAATCTGGTTTTACCTAATTACAGTAAAGGTGATTTTTACTCCTCTGCAAAGCCTCTGCTTTCCTAGATTTACACAACAGAAAGAAGCACAAATCTGCAGTGGAGAAAGTTTATTCATAGAACCCAAGACAACACTTCACTGCATTTTTTGCTGTCCTCCAAAATGTTTGTCCCAAGTTGCAAGGGACCATTGCGGTTAACTTTCCCTTACTACCAGTGACATGCTGAGAAATACCTGGCTCTGTTCTGCATCCCATCCGATGAAGTTCTGAACACATTTAGGAGTCATGGGAGCCACCCAGGTCAGGGTTCTTGGGGGGGAGGGTCTTGTGGTACAGCCATATGGGGAAGTCCACAGGGGCTTAGTGGAGTGATCCCAGATAAGGTGCCCCAAGGTAGGTGACCTAAGCAGAACCAGGACACAGCCTATATAGCCCTGCTCTACAACAATTTGATGTGGTTTTCTTCAGCACTACTGCTCTTTAGTTATAACAGTCATTCACCTCCTGAAGAAAAGTAGGCTCTGCAGAGTTAAATTAACACTGGGAATGCATATATGATACCTCTATATTCAAAATGGGCTCCTTGCAGGGCTGATGTATCTCCCTCAAGAGCTGAAATAATGCAGCTGGTTTTCCTGTAGGGAGACCACTTCATCGAAAGAAGTCCTGAGGATTCATGCAGAGAAATGATGTTGTAGATATTTCAGATCTTCAGCTGTGGTTTTGTAATCAACTGAACTATTTTAGCCATGTGCTTTGACTTTTTTACACTGTTTACTATTGTACAAGTTGGATATTGACTGAAACAAATTCAAGCAAAAGTCTTTTTAAGACTACAATCACACGGCCCTTAATGAGCCTTATTGCATAGAAAAGTAAACAAAGTAACATTTTTCCTCATTTACAACTGTGTGAAGGCGAGAAAAACCATTTCTCTTCTGTATTTTACTCATTATAAAACCAAAATTTGAATTTATTAAAAGAAATGTTACACATTGGCAAAATTGTATGTATAACGGCAAAGGCATGTCTTCACTTTTGCAATCTTTTTTTGACTTTTATTGGGTCTTTAAACATAAATAAGTGCAGCCCTGAAAGTGGTGTGGTTTCTGCAGATGCATGCCTCAGGCCTAACTGGTAGAACTCGACAAAGAGAGTTCTGAGCACTACTGAGGTCACAGGAAAGTTTTTAATCTCACACGGTCACAACGCACCACACACTTCGAGGCACTTGCCTGACTTAAAGCAAATTTAACACGTGTGGTTTTGCATAATTATAGAACCACTAAACTGCCACTGTTACTGCAGCCTGTGAGAGAGCTGTTTGTCAGTAAATGTTACGTGTTGAATGCAGCTGTGCTGTCACCCACTGTCACTCACTCGTCACGCTATCTTTGCTGTACCACCACCATGGATGTCAATCCTGGCTTCTCTTTGAACGCTAGGGCTTAGGGAAAACCATAAATACTGTATACAAAAATGTTTGTTTGTTGAATAGGGTTGGCAGTAATTAAGAACAGAAAACCCCTTTTACTTGACTGTAAACATAGTTACATGACTTTTGCCACGTTTGAAAGCATCTCTCATGTGGTGAGAAGGTGTGGCCCTTGGTCTCCAGCACATAACGGAGAAGGGCTGTAAAACACCTGAGTCTCTCTAGGCTGCACCACAAAAACATTCACTTAAAGGAACAAATGTGTGAGATGCATGCCAGGACATGAATCTGCCGTGACAGTGCACAGATTGGAGCACTGCAGCTCTCTAAATATAGAGTTAAGTGGAGCATAGAGTCAACAAAGTACATACAGGGTCAAAGGAGCTCTTACAATTACTCATGCAATTTTCCATGAGAAATATTTCAACAGTGCAATGTACAAGTGCAGTACTTTTATTTCCCATGCCTGGTAAGTCACTTGTAGGTGGTGTTTGGGAAATGTTTTGAAAAAAAAAATGAATTAATGAAAAACATGAGTGCCTAGGTGCCATGGGTTTTTAGTGATGATTATTTGACTAGTCCAAAAATACACACACACACACACACACACACAAAACTTTCTTCACAAGGAATTTTGTCCTATCGCAACACATTTGACCCCATAACAGGCATTTAGAGTATTTTAATTCAGCAGTGGTAAGTTAGTAGTAGGAACACTTATGTAACTGTATTTGCCCATTGGGGTGTCATTATTGGCAGATTCATAACACAAGTTATCCCTGAACCTGCTTTTCATTAACATGACAGTAACAATGTGCATTTTAAAAACACGCCCAGCATCCAATATTGTTGAAGGCCTTGAGATATGGGAAACAAAGCTATTATGTCTCAAACCCCAACACCACTGTATTTGGATTTCATGTGTTACACATATGTGGCGTGTTTATCACAGTGCTGTGACAGTTTCTCTTATACAATAAAACCTTCCTTTTGAACCCTTGCCATGGAGGCCTGGGAAATGCAAGGCTGACGCTGCAGGGGTGCATAGACCCCAGTCAGTGCTCTCTTGATACAGCTTTCCGCAATGCAAAACAAACGGTCAGACCAGATGAACACTGGTTTTCTTATTGTTGTTGCTTCATTCTATTACTGAAGCTGAAACACAAGGCTGCTGCAGTGGGACATAAAGCACTAAGCAAGCTGAGAATTTTTTTAGCAAAATCCAGTGCAACTTGAAAAATCGAAGCAGGGTACCACTGAGGGATTCAGTCGGAATGAGTAAGTTGTGTCACGTCTTGCTACAACAATGCGCAACTGATTTTGGAAGCACCATGTGTTTTGGTTAAAAAAAACTTGAAAGAGTGACACTATACAGGTTTTAATAAAGAAATAATAAGGTGGCGGCTGCTTTGTGTATCACAGGTCCAGACAGGATGTGATACTGAAAGGGGAAATAAACATTTCCAGGGTCATCGTAGCTCCCTGCTGTACCATATGTGACTACCTCAAGACAGTGAATGGAATCATAAATATACATAAATGGCCCACCGCTGAGACTGCTTTCATACTGCTGAACTTAGCTGTTGAAGGAGAAGTTAGAAGTGCCCTGTTCAAAGCTGGGTGCTTGTCTTGGAGACGGCTTTTCATAATTCCTCAGCCTGTACAGTATTTTACCCTCGCCTGCAGGAAAAGAACATGTGGCTATTTTCTACATGCACAAGATGTTAACTTGATGGTAGGGGGCAACGGCTGATTTTATCAGTGATCATGACCAATTTTAATGCCTTTCATTTATTTCAACATTTAATCAATTTGATTAAGTAGTAAGATTTCCAGCTGCCTTTATATGTCAGATGAAACAGCTTTGTGAAGCACACTAGCTTTCCTGTAAGTACTTTACGCTGTCTATTATTCATACATAAAATATGTCTTGAAAAGCATAAGGACACTGGCCACAAACAACATAAAACACTCTTTTTGTTTATTTCTATATTTTCTTTATTTCTGTATATGAAATCCTGGAAGTGTTGCATGTATTCTAAACTAATGTGACTGGCTACTCCAGTGTTAGTACAAAAAACCTTTTCCATTCAGCACCTAACTCACAAAAAAGTCAACAAAATTTTAACATTACAAATGTCACATTTTGACCAAAGAATTAATTTTTGCTTTAACTTAAGCAAATATGTATATTCCCTTAACATAACTGTACTCATGGAGTCATCTTTTTTATTTGTTTTCATTTACCTTGAAAGGGCTCCAAACAATAGTTGGTAATCCATTTGCAACAAGTTAATATGTCAAATAAAGGAAAGTATATGTAACACCATACAGTAAACTAAATATGAACAGCTACCTAAGGGTCCTTTCTCTTCTGTGGATGTACATACGCTCAAAATTTGAGTGGTAGTGGGGTGACGACTGACCTAGGTAAGGACTGTCCTAGAAAGCCACACTCCTGTGAGGAATCCTGACTAGTTTCAACTCCTATTGCACTCCTTCTGCCATTTAAGAAGGATGTGGCAAACATGCAGGTTGGATCTAGCATTAGTGGGAGTATGAAGTGACCATCATACACAGCCCTCCGCTGCTCAGGACCTCAAACCCATGCAAAGTGTTGTGTCAGAAGAGTCCCTCTTTATGGAACACATGCTTGTGTTGACCCCAGCCCCCATAAGTGTTGACTCCTCTGCACTTGTGTGCAGACCAAACACTGAACCCTGGGCGGCCCTCTTACAGTGCAAATACAAACTTGGAACCCTTAACTTTGTGTTTTCTTTTACCCACAAAATTAATTAAAAGAATATTTCTTTCCTTTTCATTAAAACAAAAAGCTCCAAGAGAGCAGATCATTTGGGGATCCAGCTGAGACTGTCTTGTCGGTACTTCTGTTGAAGTGTCCCCGTCTCTGACGTGCGCTGTTGGAGCACAGCCCCACATTCCTGATTATATTAATACTCCACATCAGCAGCATCTACCCAGCGGGAAACCTGACAAGCACCCTGCTTATTATTTTTTCTGGCAATTTAGGACCTGGAAATGTCTGGAGTATTTCCATATGGGTTTATGACAGAATGTGTGCAATGTAGAGAGAAAGAGATAGAACAACAGAGTGAGCAACAGAAAGAGAGCAAAAGAGAGGTAGAGACAGAGGGTTCTTCCTCTGAGTGCTCTCAGTTTTGTCCCTTAGTCCAAACACAGACATTTCAGGTGAATTGGTCACTCTAAACTGCCCACAGCATGTGCACATGTGTGGTCAACTTAGAATAAACTGGCATTCCATCTAGGAAGTAGTTTCATAGCTTAGTGCACAATTATTCCAGGACAGGCTCTGGACTGCCATGACCCTGACCAGGATAAAGAGGACACTGATAATAAATGGATGGAAGGAACTGTTTCCTAATTAAGCGTAGTTTACTATTACCGTATATACAAATATTTGTGCTCCTTGCTCATAAGTTTTCATGTTACTTGTTTCAAAATTGACAGGACAAAAAGAGTGAGGTAAAGGAAACAGTAACTGACTACTTTCATAATGGTCCCTGTTTTGTCACACATCTGAAAATATTTTTACCTCCCCCAAAACACACACCAATACACACATACTGCCCATTACAGAGTAAACAAAATGAAGCCATTCTGACAAGAGCAAAGAGATGAAGAACTTCGATAAGGCCCCCCTCCATGCTACTGTCTAGTCTAAGCCCTGTCTGTAGACTCATGCTGTCTTCTGTCTGACCCGTCTTGATGTCCCCTGTCTGTAAGCCAATGGGTCCTTTGTCCTCTGTCCAAGAGCTCCACCTACCTGAGAATGGCTCTGTCTAGGAGGTAGGGGGTAAGAGGGGTGATGCCATTGCAATGGCTGCCAGCAGAGTGGGAAAAGGCCTGCCAGCTCCCCTGAAACCCACCACCTCTCCCTTCTTTGCTATGATATTGTTTTCCTCACAATACAGTGGCAACCCCTCTAACACCACAGTTTGTTTTTAATCATCAGTTTTCATTGGAAAATACACAACAGGATTTGTGTTTAAACCTGAGCCAGAACTTCATGGGACAATTTCACAGAAGGGTGTTGGTCCTTTGCCTCCCCTTCTGTTAATGTCTTCCCAGGTCCAACCAATACAGATGCTTATTCTCAGACCTATGTAATTTGGGGAGAGAGGATTTAAAGTGCATTTACACTATATTTAAGTAGATATCATTTTAATTCCTATCTCCCCAATCATTAACTGACATGACTGTACCCCGAATATTATGTAATTGCTAGTAACTGACATCAATCATCAGAAATAAAAGATATTTGCAGATATCTGATGACTTTAGAGATGTCCAGTGTTCAAAATGCTTTTTTGGATGCAGCCACTGATTTCTTCTCCTGTTCTTGTAAACAAATTGATGTTTCTACAAATGAGACTTTTTAATGCTTGTATCAACTTTATAAGGCAAGGATTGCTGAGGTATATTACAGGGGTGATTTCCCTAGATTTTAAATAATTGCTTCAAGCTTTGGTCCAAATAATGTGACCAGAGTCACATTCCTGCAGGAAGCAGGGCAGGAAATACTTCATATCTGACAGCAGCCAATTCCTGTCTGGAGGCCAAAACAATGCAATCTCTTCTGCTGATATACCAGAGCCTCACAGAGGGTTATGTGATCAAGGGGCTTTTTCTGTAATGGTCTCTAAAATTATACACAGCTTTGGAGATATAGGACATGTACTGCAGTCTGTGTTGTGTTTTGTCCTTTGTCTAAAAAGAAATATGCTGAGATTAGATCAAATAAAAAACAGAGGGTCATCACAATTCCAGTGTTACCACTGCAAACTGGAGGACAGCAGTTGGGATTGCTAGAGATACAGTCATCATTGTCGCCTATTTTCATCTGTATACCTTCAACTTAAAGGGGAAACTGCAAACAAAATACAGGAAAACCCTTTAGAGCTTCTTGGTAATGGGACAGTATGTAGTGGACCATGTGCTCACAGCATTAAATGGAAAATCAAATAAAGCTCGGGACTCTCCATCACAAGCAAACATTTCACACCGTCTGGGCCAGGCAGTGAAGGGGGGTGTGATGGAAAAACACAGTCTTTGGAGAAAAAACGAAAGAGGTGGGAAAGAATGGAGTGCAGAACGGTTGGAGCCCGGGCCCCTTTCAGCATGTGGCCGGCCTGTGGGCTCGGCTCTCCCCTTGCTGCATTTCTCCATCATTCTTACTTGGATTAGCTCAGCAGGGAAGCTGCCATTCCTTCAGTGAACCTTTTTGTTTGACATTCAGGTTGCTCTCAGCACCCAAACTGGCCTATGAGAGCCGCTCTACATCAGGGTTAGACACTCTAACAAGACGCAAACGCGGCTTCTGTCAGATCCACTCAAACACCACTAATCTAACACCATGGTGGCCATAAGAGAACTGTGCTGGAGTTTTGTGTGCATCCGGGGGTTGTTTAGGTGAAGAAACAAGCAAAGTGGATAACGTCCAGACAGAAGGTTAAAATGAAGAAAACATGGTAGGATAATGGACAGATTTGTTAAGAATACGACAGAGACAGAAAGAGGCAGACAGCCAGAGCCCCTCCTGCCCATCCATTTTTCACAAATGGATCCAAACGAAATTCAATTAACCAAATGACTAAGTAACCCTGGCTCTTGAGATAAGTCCTCTGCTCTCAACACCATATACTCCAAACCCCATGAGGTCAGTTAACCAGACCTCTTCTGATACACAAAAAATACCTTACAAGGTGAAAACTGACTTTTGTCAGAACTGCCAGTCTGCAGAGGGTGGATGCTGGAAATCTTAAACAAAAACCCATTGTGGTTTCAATGTCTTAAAAACTACAGTGCTTAAAACTATAATGCGGCACAAAAGATCTTACACTACAAAAAAGACCCAGATTCATTAACAACAGATAATGCAATTTATTGTACTAACTCAAGTTCACATTGCACTCTCTCTATTCTATATTGCTTTTAAACAAATGTCCCAACCATCTAGGAGACAAACTGATGGAAATTGAGATGGTGCACGTACTCAAAAGAATGTGTTACAAGTAACTATGGAAGATTTTTGCCTCATTCATAAATCTTATATATTAACTTTTGCAGAGAAAATATATATTAAACACATCCAGAAATGACAAATTTCATCAATGTATCACTATTAAGAATAAACAATGTTCAACAGGCAGACTTTTCAACAGAATAAAGAACAGTTAGAAAGAAAGATGATGAGGAAGTTTAATTCTCAACAAAGCCCACAGGAAACATGCCAGAGCCAACCTGTACATATTCCAAAGCACAGCCCTATCAGAGGGTCCATGTAGCCCCCCAAATGAAGTTTAGCCTTGACAAAAGCAACAGAGCATGTGGACCAATCAGTCCACGTCAATTACAGTGCTGGGTCGAATTAAGCAGTTTATTAGCACCTCTATTTCCCCCAGAGACCAGAGCAGAGATTTCTCTCCCCATACGCCTTGCTGCCCTGGAGCTGGGTTAATTAGCCCCACGAGTCCATTCATATGGCACAGTCCAGAGGTCCTGGCCTGCTCTGTCTGCTGCACCGCAGTGTAACAGCATGGTTATTTTAATCAAGGAAATGCCAGGTGGCCTAATCTGCTGGTATTTCTCTTTGGCATAAACAGAGGATATCCTCAGATTACAGGTTCAGAGGTACTCGTGGGCACTGTGGGTCCATTTCTGACTATGAATGCCAAGATCCAACATCCCCTCTTTCATATAAAATCATACTTAGATTTGAGTTATGGTGACTTTATGCTACACAAGGACATGTTTTTTCTACAAAAAAGGACACTGCTCTCCGAGGACTTAAAATAAAACAAAAATGTAACAACAGAAACCATTTATAATGCATTTCAATCATCCAGTATAAGCCTTCTTAAATAAACTGTAAACGATCTCAGATTAAATGCAGACTCTCAAAGAAAAGCAGGATGTGCTACTCTTAAAGCTTAGCAGGAGTTCATGGTGAGAAACTGTATGAGCAACTTTACATGAACTCAAACTTGGATCCCTGAACACACATATTAGATCACACTTTCTCTGCCACAGATTAATGGCCAGAAAAGCAGACAGCTGCAGATAAGACACATCCCGCTCCACCAGCACGCACGTCACTACCACTAGTGCTAGTCCAAGATTCAGTGCTCTAAATTCCACAGCATCCACAAAAATAACAAAACACATTTTTAAGGCTCCAGTTTAAAAACAACAGAAAAGGGGGTGTGCTACAGACCACGGTATGCAGACCAAGGGACCACACAGTGCCTCAGTAAGGGAACCCAGTGACATGGGAGACTTTGAGAAGTAGCTGGGCACTCAGAGGTCCATGATTCAGCCTCTTTTGTTTGTGGTGTGGTTACCATGATTACCACAATGTCACTTCAGTTTAGTGTCTGGACATGGAATCTTGACCTTTGTATTACTGTTATACTTACTGAGCTAGATGCTGGGCATTGTGCAATCGGGCTAAAATGTCTGGCATGTGCTTTAGAAAACATCCAGTAGAACCCTTGTCGTTCTGGAGAAACCTAGGCACTCTCTAACAGGAAGCCAAAATGCTCTTCCAATTTGACCATACCTCTTTCTGTCAATTACTCCAACTTTATGTTCATTGATGTTCAGAGTTAATCATTAATGACTATCACGAATCGTACAGAACACAGGATTACTCTTGAGCGGGTTTTTCATTTTCATCTTTCATTCGGATGTCAACCTGTAAAAGAATGTTATAAAACCACCAGCTGTTGTCAGATTATGTTTTCTTTTAATTCAGGCCTGGAGTTCTGCCATATGTTCCTCGATTTTTATATCAGAGAATAGGAAAGCTTTGTAAATATGACATTAAAGTAAAAAAAAACTGTAGGGACAGATAAAATCAATCATTTTGTAATTGTGGCCCATTCTCCTGCTTTAACACACATATCAAACAGTGCTTTATCATACTAGAAGTCATCAGACCCACACAGTGGAACTTATGTGCATATATGACAGTATGAAAATATGTTCAGAGCCAAACTGACGTTTTTCCACCTACCTGTTTTTCTAACTTTGTGCTAATATTTTTGTGGAAACTGTCCCAAAAATGATTGGAATCCCTGAGAAACAAACCTTGCAGGGACAAAGCCACGAAACAAAATGCATTTCTATCAATTAATCTGCTATTCAAAATAACTAGACCTTCTTTAATCAATATTCATATATCTTCCAGTTCTGTCTGGGTTGGGTTAGTAATCATTTATGGTATTAAAAGTGAAGTTAGAGTGAAACCTGCAAAATGGTACAAAAACAATTATGTGTGGGTATGTGTGTGTGAACATTTGTGCCAAAATACTATCAGCCTTGTTTCCTGTTCCTTGCTTCTTTGATATGTCCTGAAAGGGACATTCCTAAAAGAGGAGGCTAATTCTGAAGCTCATGGTCCTTTGGTAGTCAGACTGAAGGACCCCCAGTGCCCCCAGTGCCCGCTTCTGAACGTGCATGCTGGTCAAGCCACTCGCTTTGTGGTACATTCCACCCCTATCTGCACTCTGGTGACACTACTGTGGTAACACAAAGGCAGCTTTGTGCCCTTCAAAAGGGAAAAATCCTGGTCTCACTACAAAGCAACTCTCTGATATATGCGCCTAGAAGTTGTCACAGTACAGAATAATGTTATTCTTGCGCTTTAGAATCGTGTGCCTCAGTGAGAGACACGTGTTTCTGCCTGCGCTTTATGAATTACATTCATGGACCTTATGAAATGCAGGAGAGGGCAGCATAAGGTTAACCATGCACCACTGTATGAATACTCCACCATTTTAGAGATTCTGGACCCTGTGTTCCCTGGGCCTGGCGTCTGTGGATCACTGACCTGTGCAATGAGATGAGAAATGAGGAGGAAAGGAACACCTCAGTTGTGCCTCAATTTTGACTTTGATTATACAAGTGAGATGGTTTTTGCAAACAGAACGAATCCCCTGCAGTTCTCAGCAGTACTGACTGGACTTGCAAGACAGGGTTTGATGACTGTAGGGTTCTATGATGAACACCTGCCTCCACTTAACCCTGTCAAGGCTCTGTGCCTCTTCCAGTGTGGCCCCACTCCCTGCCTCCCCCTCACAATGCTTTGCCCGGCATCCCATCGTCTCTGGGGCCATAGCCCTTCTATTGGCCAAGCAGGGTGACAGCCGGTAGAGCAGGATGGGATAGGACAGGGTTTGTTTTCTAGAGCCACCCCCTCAACCAAAACCTAACTTCCATCCAAGCAATCTTCAATGCTTGCCCCCCTCCCTGCTGGTCACCATGCCAACCAAGTGCCTCTGTTAGGTCAAGAGTTATTCACAGTCTGCTGAAAAGGAACACAGGGTTGCCCTATTCAAGGGCCGCTTGCTAGTCCACAAGAGGCGGACCCTGGACATGGCCGGGACACAGAGCTCACCTGGCACATAGAGCCCCTCTCACTGACCATTTCCTCTATGTGATGGATCTCCCTGCTTGCTGTCTAGTTGATGGCTTTTTGAAGGTGTAATGTCTTCAGTGTGTTGAACAACTGATGCAGTGGGATCTGTTTAACACCATTTCACACCACAGACTGTGCTGTCCCGAAGGACTGGAACCACTGACCAAAGCTGTTTTCTTATTTTTCCAAAAACTCCAAGCAGTTGCTTAAAAGGAAACAACCTTGGAAATGATGGAGAAGTGTCGGTTGAGGATGTACCATTCCAAGTATAAATGCTTTATCAGGAGCCAATGTGTATAGCAGAGGACAGTTTGCAATGTCCTATAACAATGTCAGATGATTCCCTCAACAGGAAAAAAGTGTTTTAAAACCGCAGCTGAGTGCCCACTTTCAAAAGAAAAAATGCCTAGAATAAATGCTATAAAGATATAAACCAAATGCCTAAATTATGATTTTCTATTTAATGTATTCCATGAAAAAATTTTTAATGTAGAAAAGACAAAACACAGATAAAAGGTACTGTTTAATTTATAACAATGCATATTCATAGCAATTTATTAAAGATGCCTGTTAAATAGCCCCCACTAAGATCCCGTCAAAATTATTAACCTGAAATATCTGGTGTAAGCAATTTGCAATAAGGTTCAAGGTTCTCTCTGTATTTTTGTTTTTTTATGATATATCTTACTTCTGTCTATTTCTTGACAGAGTGAAATTATGTAAACAATATTGTAATGGCATTAGTCAATGACATCATTTGTGGTTTGGGCCAGTTAAATTATTTGAGAGATGCCAGTTTACACTGTAGTTTGTAGTCCTGTTTAAAGTTTCTAAATGTATATTGTATTACCTTCACAAAATATTCTAGCGAGACTGAGGTCTGTCCTTCATATTTTGTGGTTAAAGCAGGTTTTTGCAACATATTTACGCATACCAAAGGCTATAATTTGGTACCTACAATGGGATATTGGGAGATGGATCTGGTGGGCAAGCAACGAGTATTTGTGGTTTAAAAACACTCTCTGGGCCAACTTTCAGACACAACNGTCCTTCATATTTTGTGGTTAAAGCAGGTTTTTGCAACATATTTACGCATACCAAAGGCTATAATTTGGTACCTACGATGGGATATTGGGAGATGGATCTGGTGGGCAAGCAACGAGTATTTGTGGTTTAAAAACACTCTCTGGGCCAACTTTCAGACACAAATAGGGCCTTGTTAATTTGTTTGTGAGTACTGTGACATGCAGATGTACTGCAACTAAGATGAGAGAAATGAAGCCCACGTTGAATCTCAGGTTTTGATGGACTAAAGTTCTTGAAATAACTTGGAATGGAGGGGAGGGGGGGGCACTTCCATGTACAGACAAGCAAACCATATGTTTGGAAAGTTCCTTGTTAGAGCAAATAATGTAAAAAAAAAGATCCTGCAAGCCTGAGTAGGTAATTTTAGAGGATGAAGACAATGGTATCATTCTCACACAGGACCTCAAGTCCAGCAACATGAGCCCTGGCTCTTGATTCTGTGACGAAGAACACTAAATCAAAATAAATCAAAATGATTCCATGAAGAGCATCAAGATGTTCCACTGTTCAGCTTCAGTGGAAGGTCCATATCACACCTTTGCAACATTCTACTGTTTCAGAACAGCCCCAGGTTTCTTGACAACTCAACCATTTGTTACCACCACTGAAAAGGAAACCTCTTTGTCAATAAGCAAATTCACAGCCTACAAAAGCAAAAAGCTCTTTTTAGCTAAGCTCAGAGCTATGCAATTATGTAACATAGCACTATTTTTGCTGTTTGCTTCTATTTCCTCAGCATCATTCTCCATGTTTTTGCAAAATGAGGAAAAAAACAAGTAAAAGTTAAATGTTGTTACAACAGACAAACACCACTTTGCAGGTAAATGAACCTGGCAATGAATATTTCTCCAAGTCTCCCCAATGGGTCACAAGGAAGAGGCAGAGAACTCAGTAAGAAGGTCTGTTACCAACAAAGACATTCCTATCCAGGTGTCACCATTGAGAATACAACCCCTACTGATATTTTCTGAATACAGCTGTAGGAAACCACAGCTGTTCAGGTGTGCTGGGAATACCTCTTTCCTGTACCTAAACATTGACAGCTTTCACTGGGCCCTGCGCCCACACAATCTACTTTCTTTCTCCAAATGCAGACCTGGATCATTGTTTTTGGGTGCACAGTTAGTATTCACACCAAGTTACCATACTACCACACGTACTACTCAGAAATGTGACCTTTTTTCAACTATTTTGTTTCTTAAGGCATTTTTGGTTAGTAATTTGGACCAGGAAATGAGCCTCCCTAGCTCTTGTGGACCAAGTCTTACAGATGTAGGCCACTTGAGTTGCTTTGTCTTTATCCTTTTGTCCTGTTTGTCCCAGGTTGCCCAAGTGTATTCAAACTTTTGACTGGAGTTGTTAACACATATTCACTGCAGTTTCCATTAAGTTCAATTGTTTTCTTACCCAAACCTACACAGGAAAACAGTGGAAACTTCAAAACTGGCCTATTAGTGCCCTTGAGGTCACATACAATGAAAGAGAGCAGGATGGTTTTACCGGCACTGACACGGCCTCCTGCAGTTGATGTTCACTGTTTTATTTCACATATCTGTGCACTCTGTAAAACCACTGCTAATTGCTTTCACATTACCAAGTAGACATGCAATCTCCACTCTTGGTAACTTTCCAAGACCACCTTTAAGATTGGCAAATCAGGAATTCAGCCACTTTTTCATTTTTTACATAGGAAAAAATCTGCATAGAACAATTTTTGTGTCATGAAAAAGAGTTTTAAGATTAAAATTAAAGTAATATTTTATTATGTCTGCACTGCCTCTGAAAGTATAGTAAATATTAATTTGTACTTTTCACACACTTTTAATAGAAACTATTTTTTCCCATTTATAAAGCTGGGTATTTTGTACTGGAGCCATAAGTACCATGCATAGACAGCAGCTGCATGGAGGAGGACACACACTTTTTAATCAACTTGTCTGTATCAATTGCTACCCTCCCTATGGTTTTGCTAAACCTCAACTGTTACTCTGGCAGGAATTTAAGCAAAGTAAAACACCAGATTATGAATACAATCTCAAATTCAGCACAGTACATGTGGTGTTTGCATGTTTTTTCCATGCCTGTATGGGTTCCCTCTGGGTGTACCTATTTCCTTCCACAGTCCAAAGACATGTGTTTCAGGGTAGCTTTTTCACTGTATGAATAGTGAATATTGATGATTGATGAACAGAACTAATATTAACCTACACATGTTTTTAAAATATATGCATATTATAATACTGTATTTAAAAAATAAACACTTCTGGTCTGGGGGATTACAAATAAGTCACAAATTCAAGAAGGGAAATAAAACATCACTTTCAAAGTGATAGTTTCTGAAAAGTTGATTATCATGACTGTAATTAATTGTGACAAGTCTCTATCTTTCAGATCACAGTCACCAATAAATTTTTCTGGTCACTGTATACTTCTGGGTCCCAGAGGAGGGTGGGACTTTCAGAATCAAGAGGCACTGGCCTTGATTGCTCTTTAATTTGTTTGGAGAGAAAATAGCAGTCTGGTGCTCTCAGCTATTTGACAGCGTTTCAGCAAGACTGAGGTGATAAGTTAGGGTGACTAGGTGGGTCAAGCATGGTAAACACCTGACAATCCATACCCACAACCCCAGTAGAGGCTTCCTCAATAAACAGTCAGAATCAAGCTTGACAGCAGTGATCATCTACACGTGAGAAGCTGAGGGATAGAACAACAAGTAGGAGATCAGAAAGGCAAGCATCCATGTGAAAATACATAAGACAATTTCCTGAGGTGGGTAAAAATGAAGTAATAAGAACAGCATGGAAGAGTCAGCCTCAAATGTGTACCATTGTAAAAAGCTGCTTTGTGACAAAGAAAAATAAAAACCCTATCAAGACAGGCCCCCATGTTTAGCTTTGTAATGAAACAGAAATAAATCACACCAAATGTGGTAAGGGCAATGATCTGAAATCAAAACTCAACGGTGTGTGACAGTCATAATAATCTGAAATGACTGCAAATGCCAGGTCTCCACAGCCGGAGCTAATGTCGCAGCATATACGAAAAAATAAAAACAAACAATTTTAGTAAGCATATGAACAGAAGGTAATCTTTTTATAATTTATTTAACAATTTTTCCATTGCTTTTACATGTGCACCACAATGGACAAATACTGCTTGAAAAAATGTTGGCTGTAACATGGCGAGTTCTGCAAAGTCTAGTGAAAAAAAATAAATTAAACCACATGAAGAGGGATTATCTGTGCTAAGTGTTAATCCCCCAGCTGGGAAAGACATGCCATATACCTGAAAAAGGCGGATGCCACTCTTGAGAGGTCAGATAAAAAGATGTCGAAATCATGTGGGCCTAAGCCTCTTAGACCGTTGTGAAGAGGAGATAATGTGGGTTTTATGATGCAAGATGTTTGATGTGGAGTAAGGAAGGCATCCCCCAGTAATGCCCCAGTCTCCACACTGCTGGTGGGCATCCTGTCTAAGGCACATTTGAGGCCTGCTGGGAAAGCCATTAGCCTGCTGTTCAGCTGTTCACCTTGCGCACCTACTTGGCAAAGCTGTAGCGTAAGGAAAAACACAGATGCGCAATAAAGTCACACCCACATGAAAGGACTCAAACAGTTTATGAGAAATCAGCCTGGTCTTGGTTGCGCCACTCTGGGGACGCTGAGTGGCAATCCATCTACTCCTTGAGATGAAATACTCTGCAGGCTCAGCTCACACAGACGGCCAGCAGCAGAAAGAAAAGAGACAGCTCGGGACATGAACGCTGCTCATTAGCTGGACCCACGCTGTGGTTAAAAACGAGATTAACATCTGAACTCCACTTGGCATGCTGGATAGAGGGGTTTTTTGAACCAATTATCAGTGTGGCATTACAAGAAAATTAAATATACCTTCTCTCTCTTTTCTTTTCACTGGCTCAGTGGGCCCCATTCCGGTAGCCATGCCAGTAAATCACTTTTCACTCTCACGCACTGCAAAGGCATTAGGGGCCAGGGACCCCAGCAAAGAACACATTAATTCTTCAATGCCACACCTGAAACCTGGCACTCCATGGACAGCAGTTTCATTTCCTGTCCTGGTGAAATAAGTGTCCTTTGCAGATAGACACTGTCGGCTCTGAAGGTACCTGTAAATATATTTGGGATAATGCCAACTGTAGAAAAAAAATGTTGCCAGGGATGATAAACATCCTGACGGAAATTAAATAACTGTTTGTGTGGAAATATGAAAAGTTTGCTTGACAACTAAATCCTGTTTTGCCCTCAGCACAACGTGAATTCCTGTCCAGATTTCAGTTGAGGTTGCAGGCACACCGCATCCCATAGAATACATTCTTCATCTGAGGCACAATTTGCCATGTTCCGGTCCATCGAGGACAAGTAAAGCATTTCTCCACATGAGCAGAGACATGTTATAGTGCTTTGTGTGCAAGCCAGACTGTCAAACTGGATTCAGTGGAATCCTGTCGATATCCATGCTGAGACCAAGGCCATTTCACAGATATGGGGCACTGAAAACATACTACAGGATAGAGTACAGTGAGTCAACTTGACCATTTAGACAAGTTTTAATGCCAAATCAAAGTTGAAAAGGCTGCAAAGCTATGTTGTTGAGCTATGTGGCTCAACCTTTCACCAGTTTCATGTGTTAAGTCTAGACCATGTGGCTTGTCTCTTTGTGAAATCTGCACATTTATCCAGGGATGCTGCTGATTTGCAGCTTTGGGGATACAGGATAGCGGGTCTGATGAAGAGGCAATTTTCCTTCAGTGTTGCCTGCACTCATTCCCAAGGATGGCAGAATGCGAGTGAGAGAGCAAGAGCGAGACAGAATTTGAGTGGCTCTCCAACACACAGTCCTGTTCCCAATGAGAATGGTTGTGTTACTTGTTACAATTCAAGGGTGTGGAAAAAAGGCTGGCTGTGAAATTAAAGAGGGAATAAAAATGTAATGCAAAGAAAAAAGTGAAAGGATTTCCAAAGGAAGTTTTCGTGTCTGGGTAATTAACATATGTTGTTTATTTAAGGTCAAATTAAAAATAAAAACTGTAAATAAACCATATTTTGTTGGTTTAAAGTCTGTTTTCTGAATGCTAATTTAAATTCCTGCTTCTTTGTACAGGCCATGCTGTCATCAACATACCTTCTAGAAATATGTCCAAGGTTGTCTACTCCAGCAAACTTCCTCTGTTCTGAGATTTACCCACTGACAGCAGAGACACACTTCAGTAGCTCTGTGACACATGGAAGCTACCTGAACCACATATAAATTGTCACCTAAAAATAACGTCTTACAAAGCCAAGGCCCTGTTTATTACTCAAACATGCCATGTAGTAGTAGCTGAACCCAGGGCGCTAAACTGGTGAACTTTAATTTTTTTAAAAAGAACCATTCTTCAAAGACCAATCCATCCATCACTTTCAAACAATGGGATTAATTTTCCTATAGATACTCATAGTAATTACCAAAAAAATAAGTTAAGAACATATAAAATATGTTTTTGTATGTTCAACAAACAATAGCAGACAGGTGGAGTGTTCCCAAAACAGCTTAGTGTCTGAGGACATTTAACACCAGATAAATCCAGCCACGCATTCACACTGAAAAGAGTGAAACGTACATCTCACACAGAGAACTGCAACGTACACCTCGATTCACAAATGAGCTGGGAGGACCAGAAACAGACATGGTGTTAATGGTCATTAAACCACCATGACTGATGTAATGAGGAAACACCTCGCTGTATTCACAACAAATCATTAGATGCCCATAAAATTTAATTTCCTGTAATTGGAACACAGTCTGCTTTACTACTGTGCAATGAAGTTGGTTAGTCTGTCAGTGCTACCATGTGACACACTACTAATTCATCTCAACAGTTGCTGAAGTTTTTACTTTAAACACAAATTCCACACAGACTGAATATACAGAAGAAAAAAATTATACTTTGGATTAAGTCATATGTATCAACACATTTTCAAAGATAGACCTGGTATTTCTGCTTTTTTAAACAAAAAGAATTGACAGTTGTTTTCATATTATTAAAACCTAGTAGCTATTTTACGGTCTTCCACCATTATTTTTTCCATCCATAGGTTTCAGCACAGCCATGCAAAGCTATATATTTATTTGATTTTTAAACCTAATTCATAAACCTTCAAAATATTTCTCAATCTCTAGAATGATGTGTTATTACAAAAGCCATGATAACAGAACAAACAGAAAAAAGGCAACGTTTTTCCACTCACACTGAGCAAACAGTGAGAGATGCCAAACAAACAGCAGCCTGCAGAGGCCCTTGGGCCAGCGGCAGAAGAGAGGGAGAGTCCAGCACAGCAGGATGCTCTTGGAGGAGAAGGCAACACCCTACATTGGTCTCACTGAACGCGCTAGGAAATGTGGGGGCCACAGTGTGCCCGTCTAGCCTCCTTTCCACTCAAACTATAGAGTTCAGTGATTTACCTTTGTCATCTCTGGGGAGAAACACCATAACAAATCATTTTACTGACTGCAGAGGAACAATTAAAAGGCGTACTTTCTACAAGAGACTGCAAAGTAAATTATGAGGACAACGAGGCTTGTATATGAATAGACACAGCTTTACACAGGAGAGAAAATGTATTTAAAAAAGTTACATGGTATGTTACAAATATTTTAATTTTAAATCAAATGTAAATGTTAGACCCAGCTGTTTAGTAGCTCTCAAAGAGATCTGGCATTTTACAAAGACCTAACTGTGGCCAGTAAATGAGCTGTCAATCTTCAGGTGACGGGGCTACTTAAATCCACAGAGCAATGCAAACAATCTCCAAAGATTTACTCTGACACATTCACTGCACAATTAAAATAACCTTCATTCATTGTGACTCCTATTATGTCAAGTGAAATGTTTGAAAACCATTTTGCATATTCAGGATAGCTTCTTTTTTCTGAAAATGTAGTACACCAAGTGAAGCTTGTAACTCAATGTTAAAACGCTGATTCTCAAATGAAGACAGATTTGCTTCTAAAGTTATCCCAATTTCAAATAGAAATTCAATTCTGAACATTATTGGAATGTTTGCAAACATCTCTTGTGGAATTAAATGCTTACAGTAGCCTTCTGTTTATGACAAAAAAACAAGACTAATTTTTGCAAACATCTCATGTAAATTAATATGTTACAATACAGCAGACTTTTCCATGACAGAATTATGTATATGTACACAGAGGAGCAAACTGCTTGTAGGTGGTTTACTGTTACCTCATATGCAGAAGTCCAGACATTATGACATTAAGAAACGGATGACAGATGAAATATCCCACGGTGGCCATGTTTTGAAGCTCACATCTTTTCCTGACTTGTATTATGCTGCTAGATACAGCAATAATATCCAAAGTCCTTTAAGTACCAAAATTTCCTCCCATTCCTGGTATAAAAACCAGCTTGAATAACAGAGCCTACAGCCAAAAAGTCCCAATATGGCAAATATGAAAGCAGCGTACAAGTCTCAGAGGAACAGTAATAAGAAGAAGGTATGTGTCATTTTATAAACTGTAATGACAATATGTACTGCTCTATAATGAACATGTATCTTAGTAATGACAGTGATCAGGTCCTTCTGTTGTTAGCTGCTACCTGACATATCCAGACAGAAACCCACTAAGATACAGCCCTGCACATAGCACAGAAAACTGCAAGAATCATCAAAAATGGCAGTTGTTAAAGTAGCTCCTTCAATGTACAAAGGCAGACAAATAGCAATACAGTCATACAGGTTACAGGACCTAAACCTTTGTAACTGTTGTAATGACTAAACACCTCTTATTTCTATTTTGTCATTCACTAAAAAAAATCATTAAAAATGGTTATGATTTCAACGAGTTGTACGATTCTGTTTACAATGATATATATAGTTTTACATGATATATAACAGTATATTATTGTGTATATCAGTGCATACATACAAACATATAATTTGCTAAAAAGACTAAAATGGTGCAAAAATTATTTTAATAAGTGTTACACATTGTATCAGTTTGACCTAGTTTTAGAAAATATGCAAAAATTGCATACAAAAGCTTTAAAGATACAATAGTGTCTGCATGAGTAACTTTTGCAACTTTGAGTTCAGTCTGTGGGAAGAAGCTCCAAAAACCGTGTTTTTGTGAAAATGTCTTCAGTATCAACAGTGTGTCTAATTGAAATCTGTGGTGAAATGGTTTCATCCCTATAAACTACAGGCTATCTACTGCTATTCAGCTGAAACACTGCATCAAAGTAGTCTCATGTTTCCACCCCTTTTTCCAGAACCCAACCCCCAAATTGTTTTTTTTCTGGTTTTGTTTTTAAATTGTGTTGTAAAATCATATGTGACCCATCTAATAACAAATATGTTTCTGTATGCTTTATTTTTTCCTCTCTCATGACACGTGGATGTCACATGCAAATGGAGAACTCATCTCTTGTCCCTCAGTGAGATTGTAAGCTGTTCATCCATGGGTAAAATGCTGTACAAACCCATTAACTTTAGAGAGCTGTTAAATATCATGTCACATCCATGAGCAGAGGTGTCTCACCACCTGTTTTTTTAAACTGGCATGTTCTGTGCAGAAGCTGTTTATCACCTTTGGCGGGTTAAGTGGGAGTAGGCAAACGGCTGTCTGGATTTAACAACAATGATTTAGTGAAAGTTACTTAATGCTGTTGTCATTAAAACTGCATTTGTTGAAATATAAACATCATCGGTCACGATGGAATGTATTTTAGGTTGAAGGTATGGTGTGTGCCATGGAGATTTAGACCTTCGGTGTCAGAGCTGCTCCTAAAGTACTTAAGAGCTCATTTGCAGACAGCTGGAGATTAACACAATGTGAAACAGTTAAGCTGTGTTTGTGTGGAAGGGGAATCTGCTCGTCTACATTTTCCGTGCACCTGATCTTGGAAGGAAAGGCCAGAGCCGTTCTTTAAGCACCCCAGACAGGCCATTCTTGGAAACTAGGATGGCAGTATGCTTTTATTTGGGCTTAAAGTGCAGTGAATGATAAACCCTAGAACTAAATAAAACCTCATGAAATAACTGAATAAAACTATCATTACTGAAAGACGCTCTGAAGATAAAGCACAGAAGTAACGAATCTTAAAATGAAAAAATAACTGTTGAATAAATATGTGTGTTTTGGTATGCAGGGATACATCTGGCAGGAATTAGCTTTCCCTGTAACTTATATAAAGTGATGATTTACTTTTGCATCAAAATTTCATTTGAAAATGTTAACTTTGGTGAGACCAGTCACTGAAAGTCACGGACTAAAGGCTGCAACTATAAAAAGTGATTTTTAATGCTAAAAAAGGTTTAGTACAGGATTATTTAAAAAGAATTGAATACTTTCATAAATTTATCATTCAGTAATTACCGTAAGAATATGTAGTATATTAACCATTTGTAATATTAAGTAAAACTGTCACAGTTACTTTCCAAATTACTTTAAACTTTCATTTAGACTTTGTGTTCCAATCTTTTGAATCACCCTGCATGTACATAATTTTGGCTCCAGATATGCTTCCAAAATTATGATATTTATTTCTGATGTTATTGTATGATATGATACAATATGATATCAGACATTATTAATCATTATCATATATCATGCTGCTTATTCAATGTTATTTCATATCATTTTTACTGTATATGGTCAGATTCAGTAAAGTTAACTTCAGACTTAAACTGAAACTTGCACTTGCTTACATGTGCAATTAAGATAAAATAAATTTTGGTTTGCAGTTGGTCATTGGTTGGTGCCAGTAGAACAGAGCCCAGCAGGAACCATGGTGACACCCTACCATGCGAGATGCAGATCTTGCTCTCAGTCTCTTCTAAGCAGCCTGCAGACAAAGGGCCTCCAGCTGAGAGGAGTAAAGCTCTGAGCCCCTCCATCCTGACTCCTAAAAGCCCCCATTGTCGACGTATAGTGCTGCAAATTAAAGCCCTCTTTAAGTGTAGTGTTATTTAAAGGCCCACTGGTGGAGCAGACAGGGTTGCACACACTTCATGTCCATCAAATTACTCTTCCTGGCCATTCAATTTAATACAAGTTCAGTGCTTTTAACTGTGCTTAAAACTGCAGGTTAGAGTGTTGAGTGATTTTTTACATTAGCTATGTTGGAGTAGAATTTATTTTACAACATTTTCACGTTATTGATAAACACTTGATACAAAAACTATCGAAAAGTTAAAAACTTGACGAAAAGAAGTTCCCTGAAACTTTTCGAAGTCTGTGTGCATCTTCTGTACTCAGTATTATATAGTTATTTTGCATCTTTTCCTGCGACAAATAAGGAAGAACCTTCCTGTTGAGTAAAATGCAGAAGAAGAAGAAGCAGAAGAGGAGAAGAAGCTGAGGAGGTAAGACCTGCGCTCTGTACTGGAGCGCGGCTAACGGTTCCTTACCGGCGGCCACGCGCAGCCCGCTGACGACGTGCGCCAGGATGAGGATGTGCTCTAGGTTCATGTGAGCGCCGAGGAGAGCTCCCGCTGCCCGAGTCCCGGACATTCCTCCCACATCCACACGAATTCACGCGTGCCTTCCCTGCCTCACAGACTGTGCGCCGCCGCGGAGATGGTTGAAGAACTGAAAGGTTCTCCGATCCTCTCCGCAACGCCCCTTTACCCGCTTTGCCAGAGAACTTCGTCGCAAGGCAAGTGTTAAAGGCCTCGCGTTCCGGACTCTATACCGCCATCTAGTGGTAAAAGGTAGCTTTGCGGCAGGGACACAGCTGTGATCTCTGCGTTTGGAATGACTTTAAATAATCTTTTTCACATATGTTTGATATACATATTTTCATATATTTCATTTTTGATTGAAAAACTACCCTGGCTGGTTGTACGGTGCTGTAATAATTACATCCAGTGATATAATGATGAACAACAAAGCACATGCCCCCATGTGATATTTCAGTGCTGTTTAACTAAGTAAAGACAGTTAACAGGGGCTGGCCCAGGAACTCATACTCCTGATAAAGCTGGGCCAGAACGATCTGGACATGTCAGGATGTAACACACGGTGACTTTCATAAGACTACATATTATAAAATAGAAAGTCCAGTTAAGCCACGTTAGGATAAGAGGTGTAAGTAAATATGTAAGTGAAGTCAGTTCTGCTATGTGTTTTAATGAATCAGAAAATGTATTTAATTGCAGTTAAAAGGAGCATTCTGGGGGTTGAACTGCATATAGTAAAAGAAAAGCTATACCACTGGAACACAAGTTGCATGTTTTAAGCTGTTTCAAAACAAATTGACATTATATATCAGATTTTTCATGTGCTTTATCACTTACTTGCAACAGACTGTGTTTTGGCAGGTTTAATTTATTTTTTGAAATGGTACAAGTTTTTTGTAGGTGGTGATTTGTGTGCT
Organism: Arapaima gigas; assembly: GCA_900497675.1. NCBI lineage: Eukaryota > Metazoa > Chordata > Actinopteri > Osteoglossiformes > Osteoglossidae > Arapaima > Arapaima gigas. The sequence continues at coordinate 304,103 of UFQX01000400.1, read as the reverse complement.
TCATATACTCTGTATATGAACCCTATTTTTCCAGTGAAATGGTTATTTTTGTTATGCAAATTAGCATAATGGGGTGTTTGACATGAACACAACTATCATATTACAACAGAACTAACTGTATCGGGAAGAGAGAAAAAGAAAGAAAATATATGAACAAATAAAATAAAATATAAATCATACAAATACATATACAACATGGCCTGATATCATTAAATCATGAATATGCTGTCATGTGGTGGACATAATACCTTAAACTTGTACATTACTTAAAAGTTAGTGATTCTGGACTACATTTTGCCATTATTTATTTAGTCAGTGCTATATTTTTTCTTACATTATAGGCTTATTCAGGGTGGTGTAAGCTACTGGTGTAAATTTTCATCTGTGTATGAGCCTTTTTGGCACATGTTTAGCTTGGGATATAACCACGTAATTAGGCTGTATACAGTTACAGGCCTATAATAAGTGACCAGTTAGATTTTAACAGAATAAGATTTACTTTTGATCAGTTAAGCCTAAATATATATTTAGTATGTACTTTTAGGCTGGAGGGTAAGAGAAATGAAAATATTGAAAGGGCTGTTGGCTATGTAATGATTCCAGACCCCCATATCTGCACTACAAAGTGCTGGCAGATGAAGAACAATAAAAAGAAACAACCCATATTTACATAGTTCAGTTTGGAGGACTGTTGAATACTTATTGGAATCCTGCCTCAACTGTTCAGTTACACAGTCAGTAAAATAGTAACATGAAAATGTTACTAATTGATGCCTGTCTGAGGAAAAATGCTTTTTGATAAAGCTACTTGTTTTACCTTAAAAAATTCAAGATTACAAAAATCTTACAGGGGAAACTTAAGATGTAGCCTACTGCTGATCATAGGTGGTAGGTTTAAATGTTATTATGGGTTTTGCTTTTTTGGATTTAATCTGTAAATCATTACATTTGAATGCTGTAAACATCCCGTTTCTTCAATTGTGTCTCCACTCATTTTGATACAGTGATCTGTACCCTGTGAGTAGGTAGAAAGCATAAAGTGGCATAGATGAAGCATGGGGAGAGCAAAGAGAGCTGGGGAAAGTTATGTATCCACAACCCTAGAGTTGTGTGGCAACAGCGCTACCAGTTCAGCTACTGTGTTGCTTTTCTGAAACTAATGTAGTTGTAATTATTACAAGACCAAATAAAAAGTAACATTTCCATTAATCTTTCTCTACTCTTTCCATTCCAGCTACTTTTCTCATGCTTGTTACCACAAAGTGTTAGCAATGCAGTTGGCAAGACAAAGATGAGGCCAAGAATGGTAGCAATTTACAAGCTTTTGGACGTACATCATGAGTTGTTTGTGTCCATTTGTTTTACATAGGACCAAAGAAACAGTTTAAGCTATTGGCTTTTGATGAAATGATTGCTCTCACTCATACAACTATTCTTTCACCTTTCATTACCTTAATTTGCATCATAATTGTGGTACATGCCAAACCCAGGCCTTGATCAAGATCTCTGGCCAAAAGGTTTCATAGAAAATCCTTTTTTGAGGTTTTTCTTTCATGCATCTATTAGTTAGTGCTATTAGCGTACGTTTTTGCTGTGGGATATGATGAATTATGCATGAATTAAATGCAAAATGAGCAAGGCAAAAGTAGCCAAAGAATCAAGAATTAATAGCATAAAATCAAACATGAAACATCAGTGATAAACTACAAGTTACAGTGAGCCTGTAAAGCATGATATATGAGAATGTTAATAGCAGCAGTGGTGGCAGCATCCTTTCAACTAAGGTTTCATCAAAAATACATACACTTCATTTTACTTCCACTTGACAAGCTGATTGTTAAATTACTAAAATGATTTTATAAGTATTATTACGAAACATCCAATTATATTACTTAGTAAATCAAAGCAATTTAAGCTAACAACTGTGTTATGGTTCTATACAAAACATCCAATAAATCTTTAAAGAATCTGGTAAATCTGACTTATTATCCAGTTCATAAATATATTAACTTCTTTTAAGTGTAACTTTCAAAATTACAATTCAATGCTTTAATAATGGATAATCAATATGTGATGTTTTTGAGATAGTCTTGCAATGTATGTGACTGATATAAATCTGAACATAAGACTGAAACCCTTTGTCTCATTCTTGATATCTTTCTCTATCAAGAGCACTTATCTGGGAGTCAAAAGTCTGGGAGTGTCAACAGACTCAAATTTTTCCTTCTGCAAATACATCACACCTGTAACCCACACCTACAGACATAACAACATGTTTCAACAATCCCTTGCTGTACACAGCTCCTGGCCCAGGCCAAAGTGATATCCTGCCTGTACTATTACATCTCCCTATGGTTGGGGCTTACTGCTTCTGCCATGAAGCCTCTTCAACTGTGACAGCATCCCGCAGCAGGAGTTGTGTTTCACTTGCCAAATCATTCCCATTTCTTCTCTCTTCATCTATTTCAAATGACTTTGTATAGCTGCCTACATGAAAGTCAATGGACTAGCTTCCTGATACCAATAGAACTTGATTCATCCATAAATCCCAGTAAGAGAGATATGCTCCTCCACCTCTGGCCAGCTGCTCATCCTTCTTAAGAAGGGGGGCAGAATTTAAAGTCCATAGGTTCGCAGTATAAGTCCCATTGTTAAGAATGATCTTCCTCTGTTTCTCAGAACTTTCAACATTCAAGAAGTGAACATGAAACGTATCTTTTTAGACCCATTTCTCTCCTAAGTTTTTGAAACCATTGTAAGACAGTTCAGCTGGTTCTTTTTATTTACCGGTTTCCCTATTCTTATGTCACTTCTATAGATAGCAATTGTAATAAGTCTGTTACAACAACAGCTTGCACAAAAAGTCGGCGCCTCAGTAATTATGTGACTGTGCTGTATCCAAGCTCTCTTATTCCTTTCAATTGTCCCTTTGTTAACTCTGAGTTGTTTGTCACTTTGCATAAAAGTGTCTGCATAAGAACATAAATATAAATGTAAATGTAAATGTAAATGTATGAAGTAAAGACAAAAAGCCTGTAGAAACATGCTAATGAATTAAGCTTTAATGAGGAAGAATCAGTTGTCTCCCTGGAATAATTGAGTAAATACACATTTACAACACAACAAAACCACGAGACTGCAATCCTGGCTGATTGTCTTTAATGGCCTTCCTTACATTCCTCCAAGTAACTTTTTTTTACCTACAATTAAAGAAATATTGTACCACAAGAGAATTTCTACAGTCAAATTCCTGCAATGAAAAACTACCAAGGATAAAGAGAACAATTAGAGGTTTAAATATTTATGATTAACCTATGATTTATGCTATTTGTTTTGCATCCTGGTATGCTGTAGTTAGTGTATTTAATGTCTTGTAAAATTATTCCATCTAATATTAGACATTTGGAAACTATTGCTTAAGACTGGGCTGTGCAGCTGAGGTATTTCTAACATATGGTTGTTTTTCTTTCAGATGTTTATCTACCTCATTTCCTTGAACTAAAATTAAATTATCCAAATTGCAACCATTCACTGAAAGAGATTACATTAGTAACTGAAAGTGATTGCATTAAAAATAATGCATGTATTGGTATAGATATACTGAGGACAGCAAGTTTTCAGAAGAAAAAGAAAATTTAGCTTACAAATGAAAATGAAATAAAAATCAAATTTAATAAATATAATTCATAAAGAATATTTAAATTATTAAAAACCCTTATATGTTTAATCAGAGCATATAAAATATGTTTCAAAATAGCAGTGCATTAAGTTTATAAAATAGGAGATTTATTGTGCTTGTAAATGGTGGTAAATATTGCTTCCACTATGACATCCATGTCTGCAGTTTGGATTCACAAATTCTTGTGAGACACCAACATGAGAAGCTAACAGGTGAATTCACTTCTTCACCAATGGCTCACTGTCAGCAGAGGCTGAGAGGCACACAAGGTCTGTTCCTGCTCAAATAAGTGTGCCTCTGCAGAAAGTTTGGTTACAGCAGCCTGCACACTTGTAGAAAAAGCATATACAAATGGGTATACTGGTTTGTCTGCACTCGTTGAGTGTGCTTATCATTATAAATCAATGGTGTTGTGACTGAAAGGTTCTTGGTCATATAAAAGAAGACTTAATAGCTATTCCAGTTCCTGTTTTAACATTAATGTATCAAATTTAATTTTTTTAAAAATTTAAAAATTAATTAGTGAAGCATTTTAGACTTTAATGTATACTAGCTGAGATACTTGGCAATGTCCAAGTTAGAAAGTGGAAAGGTAAAAAGTAATAACACATTATATAATACCAAACTGTTTTACTCTTAACGTGAGGCATTCAGTACATAGATATTCTTAGTGCTGTTGAAAAGATTGACAGGGCAGTGAGCAAAATGCCAGTTGTACCCAATTAAAAAAGCAAAAGCAAAAAAGTAGAAACAAAATATATACCACCAAACTTTATTCCCCATATGTTAGTAAAGTGTGCAACTCTATGTGCATGTCATGTATAAATTCTTATTCCTCCTTGTCCCTCCTTCTCACCCCTCCATGCTGTGTGTATGGGTGAAGTGGCCTGTTTAGCTTCATCTTGACAAATTAGCTAGGAACTACCTAGAGACACATGCCTCTAATGCATGTAGCACTGTTTGTGTGTTTCACAAAAACTTCGCTTAGGGTAAAAAGTGCCAAATTTCAAATCTGTGGCTTGAAAAATAAAGTCATGCATGAAAAACAAAACAAACAAAACAAGTACAAACTTGAACAGATTAAGCTTTATAGATATAGAGATAACACAAGATAAGAAAGGTGAGGAATAAAATAAGAAGTGCTCTGTTTCTGAATTTTTTTCTTTGTCAGATACTGTAGTATATCTCTGGCCATAAAGCATGTAACTTGTCTTCAGCTTTTTAGCAACTTTTATAAATGCAAATAAGATGCAACAAAGTATTCTTGCACACAGCATGCCATTAGAGCAACTTCAAATAAATGTTGTTTTTGAAGTCCTTGGTGCATGAATAGCATTTATGAATTAATTTTGTGGAAAATAAATATGCTTTGGTTTTATTTTTCACACATAATGCAATGAACAAGCCAAAAATCTTGTCTGGCTTATTTTCTTTGTGATTACTCCTGAAAGAGGGAAACATCAGACAATGGAGAACCGAAGCCATTTTTCTCCTTTAGTGCTTGATTGCTTCTTGAGTTAAGTGGTTTCATTTAAGAAAGTAGGCAACAGAAATCAGGGCCGAACTGGGACTCACTTTCATGCTGTACAAGCTATTGACCAGCCATTTGTAATATTGGCTGCTGAAAAATGAAACACTACCACTATTGTAGCTGTTATGGTCCAACCAAATAGACCATTTCATACGACTAATTAAACAATTAAACAGTGAGTCTTAAAAATAAAAAAGTAATTATGACAAATCAGCTCACAAATTTCATTTCTCAACCACAACAACAAGAACAATAATAATAATGCCAGAGTCCAGTTAACTCAAGTATTCCAGTCTGAGCAACTTTGAGTCCAAGTGTCCTTGTGTCTTCAGTTAACTGAATCACCACTGCATTTAGTTCAAACTTTTGCTTCAAACTGGCACTTACAAAACCCTGCACCTGAGTACACACCCAAGCCCCCTCACTGAGCATTTCTGACACTACAATTAGCTGTGTACATCATATACCTTTTTATATTAATATATTGTACAGTATCTCACCTGCATCAGTGAACTTACTCTGGATACTGGACTTCAAGGATCTTTTTGGTGTTGTGGGCAATGTTGTAGTCATAGAGTTGAATTCAACTCATAATGACCACACATTTCCATTTAAATTTCTTCATTTAGGAAATACTTTTCTCCAAAGTGGCTCAGAGTAAATAAAAGAGCATTTTTACAATAGATGGAGAGACAGTCACAGACACATGATTCAGTCACTTACTCTAATACTACAGCTCAGCATTACACCAGTAGCTGCATACTAAATTGATAAGGAAACGACTGAAAAAATGTAATGTAATGAACCACTTGCATGGTTTTCCTGCTAAGAGAGTTACAGAAGGGATTTCCCATTGCCTTTTCTGTCTTTGGTTCATTAACACAAGGAGATCATTGAAGCTCCACACACCCTGTGTTGGATTTGAACCTGTACCTGAGCGAGGAGCTATGAAGTCATTACCTGCTGCACCACCTTGCTGCTATTTACTCTAACTAAAATGGTCAATGGATTTTTTCAACAACAAAATAAACTAGAATATTGCATAGATGACCACCAGAATACAATACTTACACCTGCCATGGTCTTCAAAATCACAACTAACACAGCGAGTGCTAATTGGCTTATTTCACACTGTGCACCTGTCTAGCCTGTCTTCAACTCAGAGTATATGTGTTATTTTGAATAACTTTTAATATGCCTTCATCCAGTCCTGTTGTCTTTTTAATTCAGGCTTCCTTAGCACCACTTTTATCTTATCTCTTCTTACTGCTGTTTCTCTCCATATTTATTTTATCCACCAAATTGGAAACGTTAAAATATCAAACTCAGATGTTGCACCATTACCATGTGATCACTGACCTACTGCAATTCAAGGTAAATTTTTGGTCAGTTTAGGAGAGAATGTTCTTTATGCACCTATATTACATTAACTGTAAACCTGGCTGCCCACTTGGTATAGAAGGCAGCTGGTGTGCCTGCATGTGTGTATCAATTACACAGTCAAACAAGCCAACGGTGAAAATAAGTAAGTCTTTTGCAAAGCCATCAATTTCTAGTCCCACCACAGGGATAATTCCCATTTCCCAAAAGCTTCTCCAGCACTGGCAGACATTCATCCTGTTGCACTGAACACAGGAACAGAATCCCTGCCCTGCCCTTGTAGTTTGAACACAATGCTGGAGTGAAGTTGTGACCAGAACATGATACCTAAGAGCAGAACAGGACAGGACAGTCTTGGCTCCTTTTTAAGATGAACAACTACTTATTAGTCCATAACCCAACTGTAACAAAGTGAAACCTGCCTCTTCACTGTCCACCAAAGGTAAAAAAAATATGTAGTTGGCTGTTTCTAGGAAACAGGATGGTGGTGGATTTTAGCATAGAACATTCATTATCTGCAATTACTCCCTTAGGTGAAAACCCACATTTTAGTAACGGAGGAAGATAGAGCATAACCTAGTCTGAGGCTGATGAATGCTTTCCCTTTAGCTGTTTGGCACAGACAGAGATAGTTTGTCAGATGCAATTATTTTGAAATTGTAAAATTTTCACACAGTCAGTGTTGAATTTAGCGAGACCTGTTTCAGGAGTTGGACATATTGGACTGGTTATGCATTTGGAAAGATTGCTTGGTGTGCTGTCTATTGGGGATTGTAGTCTGTTTGATGGGTCACACCTGCCATGCAGCAAGGTTGTTGAGTCCCCCTTTTGGGGCATGATAGAGGTGAAGGTGGGGCAAAACAGTGCCTGTGGGGCAGAAGTAGCAGCATGTGTTTATATGCGTATGTGTGTGATTGATAGATGGGCTTGGCCAGGGGTTTAGTCTAGTACTTCCCTCCCAAACCTTTGTGACTACAAACTCCAATATGGCTAACATTCTTTGCAATATCACTGTTATTGAAATTAATTTTTTTTAGTCATCATCATATAATGACATAGTTAATGCTTATCAAATTGTTGTAGAAATGTGATTTCTATGAGTAAGACTCAATTTGGCACGATATTTACAGAATAAACATAAAAATGATAATCCTAAAATTATTCCCTGTCATAAAAAAATTGAGACAAAAAAGGAGGCAAGACTGTGGAACCAGTCCTGATCTGTACTAAGGCAGCATGACTTGGTTGCCACTTCACTCCATCACTGTGTCCAAACTGAAAACTTCTCAGTCAAGCTGATACAACTGGATTTATTAAACTTCCCCAGAATGTACAGTATTCACTAGAGATAAACCTTGGTATTTCATAAGGGTTATATTTAAAAGCGTTTTGTTTAGAAACAGAAATGGATTCTTCTATGCACAGATTTTTGTCTTTGATGTGATCGTAATGCTTTATTTTAAAAAAAAAACAACAGGACGAATAAAATATTTAAATAACAGCTTCAAAAACCTCTTTACTGTGTACAGTTGCTTGTGCAACCCTTGCTTACCAGTAGTGAGAACACTTGAGCTCTGTGTTTTTGTGTCGCAATGCAAAGAGTTGAGTGTCAAACCTTGCTATTTTGCCTGGACAATAGGCTTGGCACTAGGGAGGCTCAAGGTTGTGACCATCTTTATCTAAGTAGCAACCATGGTACCAAGTTCTGGTCAAGAAGACAAGGCTACATAACCCCTTGTCCTGGAAAAGTAGCTTAGCTTCTTTGTTTCGTTTTAACATCTGTCAGTGTTGTCAGATTTGTTAAAGATGGCACCTGAAAAGCGGATGGAAAGAAAAAAAGTGATTGTCAAGAAGATAGCATCAAAATGTGCTCCTGTATGAACTTTTATCTGTTCATCTTTGGCGTAGACATGACTTTTGAGTGTTCAGGATTAGTCCTGGATTTTCACTGAACACTGTACTGCAGTAGAAGTCTGAACTTGTCACTGTGGCTCTGGCCCTTTCTGAGATCAGACTCACTCAGATTTGGTCATCTGGTATCAGGTTCCCTGTAAAACACATTATATCCCCATCCTCAGTTTTGGGTACTGCTTTCTGCCAGTATAAATAAATAAAAAAAACCATCAGCAGAACACTGTATCATCATTAAACATCTGAAAACTTCATTATTTCATTACAATACATATTATTTGGTGGTTTAGTAGATTTGAACCAGATGTTATTTAAAGTAAGTATCTATCCATTTCTCAGTGTCATGACATTACACATAATAATATAGAAGGGCTGAACATCTGAGAGAGCTAATTACTCCATATGTTCTTTGTTCGAGATCTGATGTGTTGTGGAAATTCAGAAGAATATTCATCTCTAGAGGTACAGCCTTCTCCCTGCAGCAAAAAGCAGACATTTCTGAATGTAAAAAATTACCTAATAGCGCTGAGGCTGCACAGTTTAATTGTAAGGGTTACGGTGATTACCTTACATAGTGACAGCCAATAAAAATAAAATCTGCAAACCATTAGAGCCTGAACAGGGAATGCATTATGGGTCATGCCATGACTATGTTAGTCACCATTTCACAAAGAAGGGATGCATTCTGTCAATAGTGTTGGTGCAGTTGGAAAACTATGGTGCAGTTTTGTCACAGCTGGGGTGAAGGCACCCTAAAGTACATTGTGCAATGCTGTAGACTGGGGAAAGAGCGCCATCGCACCAGTGCAATTTTCTTTTGACGGGGGAAAAGAACAAGATCTCTGTACTTTTGACTATACCGCTTTTCGTTTACCATTAACTAAATTGGTCGGAAATTCTGGACCAGGAGAAGGAATATTAAAAAGTTGACGTCAGTCCAGATGCTGGGGAAAATAAAATAAAGGACTGGTTGGGAACAGCCTGTTTTCACAATGAATGAGGTGTAATTTCTTGGCATCACATCAATGAGACAGAGACAGAGGGTTGTCCAGCCCCACAGTCAGTCATCGCTGTATCTCACCTGTAGTACACTGGAGACAGACTGAACCGCTCTTGTGCAATGTGCCTGCACAGAACACAGCCCTCCTATGTTGTACCCCAAAGGACTTGTCCCAGCCTATTACAGAGGATGGCTGTTATTTAAAGTAGATGGAAGATAAATGTTTCTAATATTTCTCAGTGCTGTTGCAGTTATTTTTTTTTTACTGTTGTACTTAACTTTCAACAGCATCTTTTTATAACTTTTCAGTGTTTTTAGTGTTTTTTTTGCCTACATATGGAGATGGGATATCATGAATTTTCATGGGACATTTATTTATCTCAAATGTTTGTCATATTTTTCCTCTGAACATGATTTCTTCCTTGGAAGAGCCATCAGTCTCTGAATATTATTGCCTGCAGCAACCTTTCATAGATTCATGTGACAGAAACCAAAGAATTTGTCCTAATTATGCAGCTCTTGCAGCTGTTTATTTCCTCACCACTATAAGTACAGACCTACCTTTATTCCTGCATCTCAACAGAACATTCACAGGAAGGAGACTGATATCAATCTCTGATTTGTGCTTTCAACCCACAAAATATAGTATTATTAAACACTGAGCTATAACATTTAATACCATTCAGAGTAAGATGGGGAAAAAAAAAATACATGCAGAACTTTTTAGGATATTGTTTTATTCCTTGTTATTTTTGTTTACTCTAGATTCACAGTACAATGTTTTGGTGAGGCACAGACAAAATGAGGTGACCTGGGGTGGTTAGACTGTGTGCCAGACACTATGGTGTTGTGGCTGAATGCTGGATGGTCAGATGTTATGATTATGTAATAACAGTGGGGCCACTGCGGCCTGTCTTCTCATGGAGCTGAGAGATCTTTAAGGCAATCTTCACCAGAGGTGCCAACATGACCTGTGCCACAGACAATGCAGCAATGAAGAGAATGTTACCCTCTCCTGATAACCCAACACAAAATGGTTGAATCAAATGTGATTTATGCTACAGTCACCACTATATTCTACAGTACATTCTGCTTTACTGTGCTGTTTGTCTTCTTAACCACAATACTGATTGCTAATTTGCTATGAAATTTCACCTGAGGGTCTTGGTAAATCTTCTGGGGGTCCCTCTCGTAGCTGTCTATGTAGAGTCTAATGGTTGCCCCAGCACTGCCTGTTCCACTGAGTCGGAAGATGATACGGGAGCCATCGGAGAAGATGATCCTTAAGCCCTGAGGAACAAAAACAGAAGGAGTTGTGCAGCAATAAATGGCGTTTCTGATCATTCATTAGGTGGCAGATATGTCTTTGGGCAAACTCCATTAGCTCTCACCTGGTTCTTCGAGACACTTCCATCCACTGGGTCGCTGTACTCAAAGTTGTCGGCTTTCTCCACCTGGTAGGTCTTGTCTCCCTCGCTGTACTTTTGACCTATGAAGGCCTTGTCAAATATAACTGTCTCCAAGTCGTTGATCATCTTGTTGGCAGCATTAGAGTCCACTTCCTCATAGTCATACCTGCAGATGAACAAACATTAGCATCAGAGCAGTCTATTTTCCTGGCATTCTGGGTAGTCACTTGTTCAGATGTGTTAACATAATCATTTTCTTCATCTTCTGCTTAGTCCTTCTTCATGCAATTTTCAGTGTATCCACTGAACTGTAGTAAAGTGATCCAAATCAGTCCTTACCTGGTAAAGAAGTTCCTTCCAAACTTCTGCCAGTGATCCTTCATTATCTCTTCCACACTCTGTTTCCTTGTTGCCAGAATTGACAACCAGGCCAGCACTGCCCACAACCCATCCTTTTCACGGATGTGGTCAGAACCTAAAAGACAAAAGTCATCAGAGAGGTGTGACTACAAAATGATACTCTTAGATAGATAGAGATACTGTTTTGTTCACAGATGGACACTCCACGCATTCTGTAACATTGCCAGTATCAGTTAAGGTACAATTAGATGTTGCATTTCAAATGCTATGAAATCTCTGCAGTTAAAAGACGTAAATCACATATACTCATTGCCTTTTCGTAAAATCACTGCCATCTTCATTACAGCATAATTCCATTTTGTAATACTACTAACCACTAATATCATAATCTTTAAATAGGTGGAGTATTAATATGAATCCGTGGTCACAGTGGTCAGAAATGCTAACCTGTGCCAAAGCTCTCCTCTCCACAGAGAGACAGCTTGCCTGCATCCATCAAGTTCCCAAAGAACTTCCATCCTGTTGGAGTCTCATAGAGCTCCATCTTCAAGGTTTCAGCAACACTGAGAAACACATAAACAGCCCATAGATAATTAGATTCAATTAACTTGTTAATTGATTCAGTTGACAAGTTTTAAGGGAATTCTCTTCCCTATGATACAACCTAATATAGGTTTACACTGAAAGAATTTTCAGTGCTTTGGCTTAAATTCTCCCACTGAATCTCTTAATATAATAGCCCTAAAGTGAGGAGGCCTTACCGGTCCAGCGCGCCACTGGTAGGCATGCTCCGAGCAAGACCCTTCACACCAGTCTTCTGGAAGTAGGGGATGCAGGTGATGTTGGCTGCGATGACAGCCACTGAGTCAGAGGGGTTCACAAAGAAACTGTGCTTCCCCAAGACCATGTTGCGATCCTGCAACAGCAGAAGTGTTATACATAGCATTCACAGTATTTACATACTTCTGTTCCAATATTATTTCTTTGTCAATCAGTCTCCCTATAAATAATAAATTTGGGATTATTTTCAATTAAAATTAGTGTACATTAATATGGATATAGTTTGTTTACTTCACTGCTTGTCCAAGCCAGCACTAGAGTATAAGGATGTAATGATTTTTTAAATTATTTTAAACAAAAGATAAATTAAATGATGCACACATTAAAACATGTAATGCATTCTGAATAACTGGCATTTTATTCAATCCTGAAAAAAGATATTCCCAATGAAATTAACAATTAATCTAAGAACATTAAACAATTAACAATTGTTTGCTTATATTACTTTTATATATACTGGCTCCTTGTGTTATGAATGGTTCAGTTATGAAATTTCAAAGGCACACACATTTTATTTAATTTTTTTCCTCAAAACCGACATATTTTCTTTACTTATCTATTTGCTAATACACTACATAGCCACCGTTTCGAATTAATGGGTTTGTCTGTTTCAGCCCCACCCATTACTGGCAGGTGCATAAAATCAAGCTTACAGCCATGCAATTGCTTTAGACAAACATTTGCAGTAGAATGGGTCATATTAAACAGCTCAGTGATTTCAACATGGCACTTTCATAGGATGCCACCTTTCCAACAAATACATTTTTTAAAGTTCTGCCCTGCTAGACCTGCCCCAACCAAACATTAGTTCTCTTATTATGAAATGAAAACGTTTAGGAGCAACAGCTCAACCATGAAGAGGTAAACCACACAAGCTCACAGAATGGGACTACCAAGTGGTGAAATGTGTTGTATGCAAAAATCATCTCTTCGGTTACAACACTACCAAGTTCAGCACAAAAACTGTTCATCATGAGCTTCATGAACTGGGTTTCTGTGGCTGAGCAGCTGCATACTAGCCTATGATCACCATGCGTAAAGCCAAGCTTGGGCTGGAGTGATGTAAAGCACACCACCATTGGACTCTGGAGCAGTGGAAACATGTTCTCTGGAGTAATGAATTGTGTTTCACCATCTGGCAATATGACGGATGAATCTTAGCTTGTCGAATGCCAGGAGAAGGTTACCTGCCTGCATTCATAAAGGCATCTGTTAAGTTTGGTGGTGAAGAAATAATGGCCTGGGGCTGTTTTTCATGATTTGGGCCCCTTAATTCCAGTGAAGGAAATCTTAATACTATAGTATACAATGACATTCTAGAGAATTGTGTGCTTCCAAGTTTGTGGCAACAGTTTGGGGAGGGCCCTTTTCTGTTTCAGCATGACAATGCCCCTACACACAACATGAGGTCCATAAAGAAATGGTTTTCCTGAGTCTGGTGTTGAAGAACTTGACTGGCCTGCACAGAGCTCAGACCTGACCCTCAGTGAATACCTTTGGAATGAAATGGAATGTCAATTTAGAGCTAGGCCCCATCGCACAATATCAGTACCTCTCCTCGCTGATGCTCTTGTGTCTGAATGGGAGAAAATCCCTACAGGCATGTTTAAAAATTAAATAAATAAATAAATAAATAAATAGTGGAAAGCCTTCCCAGCAGAGTAGAGCCCGTAATGGCAGTAAAAAGGCACCAACTTCACATTAATGTCCGTGGATTTTAAATTAAATGTTTAATAAGCAAAAATGGGTGTGTTCTTATGTCCACAAACTTTTTGCAATGTAGCACATTTCTGTTTAGTAGCAGAAAGAATGTGACCTATGTTTATACTTCAAACCAAAAGATGGCAGTAAATCATACCCAACGAAAATTAATCCGGGACTTTCCACAGTTTAGTTTACAGCTCACATCTAATGGTTAAGAGTGTTGGTGGCTCTAACAATACCAGTAAGAAGAGAAATTCTCTTACAGTAGAGATGAAAATGGAGCTAATATAGTGGTGAAATTTGGCACACAGGTACTTATTACTCTAAGTGAGAATTTTGTGTAGTAAAGTTGATTAAACTCCAAAAAGGCTACTTACTTTTTTGCAAATTTTGTTTGTGACAAGTCTTAGAGAAGTGGTAGTAGTGACATGACATACAGACCATATGTATGTGACACAAACAGTGGCAGTGCACATTACATGCTCTACACACACTATTACTGTCTATGTGTCACTACAACTGGCTTGTGTTGCTGACAGTGCCATCCATGTGTTTGATCATATGATCTAGTAGTTGTTATATGCAAGCAAATTTAATTGTAAAAATTAATAAGAAATCATACATCACACACACAGTGATATAAGAGTAATACAGTTTAGCAATATATATTTTGTTTTTTCCCCCCTTTTCCACATGACTACAACCAGTGCATACGTCACTCTGTGGTTTTTGCCTGTATAAAAGTACTAACAATACTTATGTACTACCCGAAACCACTATAATGGTAAAATAGTTAGGCAATTATACAATGTTATAATGTTATTACTTTTTACAATATTATTACTTTTTACCTTTCTACCATTGTACCTATTTGGCCAGGGCTGAACTCAGTTCATCTTTAATTAATTTTGATTTAGGGGTAAAAGTGAATTTGAAGAAACAAGTTACAGTTTGCCAACCCCAATTCTCATCAAAGTTAAAAAGCCATTATACACGAAAACCATACAAAAAACACACACTTACACCATCGCCATCAAAGGCAGCTCCAAAGTCATACTCGCCAATCTTCATAGTCTCCACAAGGTCAGCAGCATAGGTCAGATTGGGGTCAGGATGATGCCCCCCAAAGTCCTCCTTAGGAACACAGTTAACTGCAGAGTTGGCAGGAGAACCCAGCTCCTCACACACTATCTTCTTTATGTAGGGCCCCACCACTGTGCAATACCAAGAAAAGACATGATGACCAGGAACATCTTTCTTAAATTCATTAATGATGAAGCGATCCAGGTCTTACCTCCATGCATGGCATCTAAACGGACCTTGATATGATTTGGTCCTGACAGGAGCTCCTTCAGGGTAGCAAAGTCGAAGATGTTCCTCAGCATTTTAGCATAGGACTCCACGGAGTCTACAATCTCCACTGTAGAGTATCAGTAAGATGTTACCACAAGGGATTTAACTCTGTGCTTCATCAGCTTCAGGCTTACTGCTGAATAGCATGCACCTTCTGACCTGTGAAGAAATCAGGCTTGTTCTCCAGCTGAAATGTCTGTTTGCCAATGGTAGACAGGTCCACTTTAAGGTCAGGACAGATGAAGTACTCCTCAAGGGTCTTACTGATATCAAAAATTTTGTTGGTGACTGCCTCGGGGGCAGGGCCTGTGCCAGATCAAGAGGAAAGAATCACATTACAGAGTCAAAACTTTTATAAATCCTCTTTATTCTACACCCAGCTATATAAACATGTAATTTATGACAATGACAATGTGTCAGGAAGCTGTGGAATAAAAGTCCTTGCGTGGGTCATAGTTTCACATTAAAAAGAAAGCATTTCCAAGATTAATGCCACCAAGAGTTTCAGAGCTGAAATAAATTGAACAATTGAGCAATTACACGAATGTGAAGAATCTTGAAAGGAAACACCTTACATTTTTCACCGATCAGTGGATACAGAGACACAGAGTAATGATACAGACATGAATTCCACTGTAGCGTTCATTATTACCTCCGCTGGAAATGTTAAATTTGATGCCAAAGTCCCCATTCGGACCTCCGGGATTGTGGCTCGCCGTGAGTATGATACCACCAATGGCCTTGATCTCTCGAATAACGCAGGACACGGCTGGAGTGGACATGATACCATTCTGGCCGATCACCAGGTGACCAATCTGCAGCCAAGGGGAAATGGAAGTGATCAGTCTGCATGACACATAATAAAAATAAGAATTGTTGCTCAATTTCCTACACATTAAGTCCAATTACTGAATTATAGATAGGCAGATAACTGAAATTTAGAAACAACCAGCTCTTTGGTATATGCTAGTATAGTTAAAATGAGGGTTATCGACAGGATTTTCAGAATGAATTATATTATAATTGTCAAATTCTAAACAGAAACTCATATCAATATCAAATTATGTCTCGCTGTCCTTCCCAAAAATCATTGCCATTTCTGGTTTTTTCAAGTACACCAATTTATAGTTGACATCTATATTTTAACTAATATGGCTACTGTATTGCTAGTGTATATGGTACATATATAAATGTAAAGTTTCCCAAGTGTGGTACTAGGTCCCTGCAGGACACCTTTCTTCAGCTTCCAAAGCCAAAAGCTGTAGAGATCCTGCAGGGATAAAGGGAGCAGTCACTTCAGCCTGATGCTCTGAGCATACAAGAACACTTGCAGCTGGTTCATTGCTCAAAGTTTTAATAGAGTAAAGATCACACAAAATAACAGCCACACAGGGCGTGTAAGGATGTTTAATCAAACCTGCTTTTACATATCTGTCCACGGTCATCACTGTAAGAGCATCCAACTGGAACCCATTAGACTCCTTACTTATAAACTTTGGGAAGAGTATAAGACCAATGTCTAGAGTACAATATATGGAACTCATGCTAGGAAAGCCTTTCACTGTATGAAAATCCAGGCAGAATTGCTCGCAGCTGCTGGTGAAGCCTTCAGAGCGCAAGTATTTAAGACCACCCAACCTCAGACAGCAGCATTCACAAAGCTGGTATAACAGCAAAGCAGGAGGGCGAGTTATGTCCCCTGCACCATACTAAACATTAAAGGCCCTCAAACACAAGCAAGAGAACACATTAACTGCAATAGCTTACAAAACAGCATACAAACTATATAGAAGTTGGAAAGGCTACTGAACAATGCTGCATGTAAATATGCAAACACAAGTCTGCATAATAATCACTTAAATCTTACATGCTCTTTTTAGAGCAAAGGTTCTATGACATCACTATGATACATTTTTTATTGCAACAATGGTAACACTGGATCATGGAAACAAGACCAGCAACAATAACAGTTACATCCATTTTAATACATCTAGAAGTGATCAAGTACTGTACAACAGTCCTAAAGAAGTTTGCACTGTTCCTTTGAGTTGTACTAATCGAATTTTAACTATCTAAAAAAATGGAATTCATCATTTGTCAGCCATACAGACTGCAAAGATTGAATATAGATGGATAGTGAAAACCAAAAGCCAAAAAGCAGAGCCAGAATATTAACTAGACCTCTAAACACCAAGAGCCACTGGTCTGCCACTAACTGCATTTATGAGTGACAGTCAGGGATGACAGTAACTATTAACACCAAACTACACATCCCTGGCTACACCTCTCAGTCCAGCACCCACCAAAGGTAAAACCGAAAGAGTAAAACCCCCCAAAATAATTAAAAGATCGGGATCTGTAACAGGAAAGAGAAACAAATTTTATAAAACAGTATGTACAGTAACCATATAAGAACCATGCAAAAACAGGATTAACTCTTCCAGTTTGTTTATAGTCTAGTGCCCATTTCAGTCAGACGATTTCAGGACAATTTGAGAGCATCGCCAGTACAATTATCAGTGTTATGTGCTGGTGAGCTTTTTTGTAAAAACATACATTTTTTAATTAAAATTTTAAGCTTTAAACTAGCATAGCGAAATTGACCACCGTCTAATTGACAAAAATAATTTTTTTAGGTTCTTGATTTAAAAACTAATCTAGTGAAAACAAATTAATGGAAGAAACTTAACAGGCGGTATTGTTTCTTATTACTAATACAACTTTAAGATTTATCATCACTGAAGCGGTTTTTCCTGCCACCTGGTGGCCTTTTAAGGAACTCCTACAGGTTTCGTGCGACGAGAGCTGTGACGTGTTCCTATCTCTGTTCGGCAACTAAGTAATGTGGTGCATGTTAATTCATGTCTTCCCAGACGAATATTTATTGCATTTCACATAAACATCCCTGACATCACATTTGTACTTCTGGCAAATATAATAAAGATCCTCACTATTTTGCTTCAAAACACTATTCTTTTAAATTTCAAATAGCAAAAAAGCAAGCTGTGAACCCAAAAAGCCAATATCCTCTTTTAACGTCCACCAAAAGCATCACATCATTTTCTTTCAGTTACAAGTGGGGCTTAATTATATTTGTTTTAATTAATGGAGGGTAAAGGAAAGCTTGTAGACTGAGAACACGGGCACCCGATTTATCCTCATAACTTACATCAGTGAAATTGGCTGTGAAAGACAGCTGATTGCGAAAACCAACACTGACCCTAGGTTTCTGAATGGTTTTAGAATTTAAAAAACACTTTTCTAACTTCCTATTTTTAAAACAGGTAGAACCGACTATGCATATAAAATGTTTTAGTTTTTATTTATTTTATTTTTTTTAAGCTTGGTGTTTTTTAACATACAAATTGAAATTAATATTAATCAGTAAGCAGTGTACACATCATCCATGGTAGTCTATCCATCCCTCAGTTATCATTTATCCTGGTCAGAGTTGTGGTGGTCCAGAGCCTCTCAGATTCACAGGGTGCCAGGCAACAAAACTACACCCTGAATGCGATGCCAGCAACCTTAGAGCAAACAAAAGTAAAATGAACAAATCCTTATAACTATTATTGTTTTTATTATTTAAAGCTGCAGGCCAGTGAACAACAGGATAGTAGTAGTAGTAGTTTTTTTAGGCTTGAGTTTTACTAGAAAGTTACTGAAAGGTAACCATGTATGCATCTCTTTTTCTCTTTAAAAAGAATAATAAATAACATCGACTTTACAGTATCATATATAAATAAAATATTTGTGTGGGTGTATATATATATTTTACTCCCTTGCATACCTACAGTATAAGGGTGTGCAAAAATAAATGATTCTTGATAACTTGAAAGTTACTACACACACATCGTTTATATATATATATATATATATATATATATATATATATATATATATATATATATATATATATATATATATAAAAATAAAAACGATGTGTGACAACCAGCCTCCTCAGACCTCTTAAGACAATCTTCATGCTGGCTTCCAATTAGTTTAAAATAAGGTATAATTAAAGGTCTCTATATATAAGAATACAACACCTATGTCAAAAGAATCAAGATATGTCGGGCTAAAAATCAGAGGTTGGTATGTAAAATAAAAAACACACTTTACATAAACAGTACAACCATACGCATATATTTAAACGTCAATGATGTTTTCCCAAAACCAAGCATTGATTGAATGAATGAATGAATGAATGAATGAATGAATGAATAGTCTAAATCCAAATAGTTATAAAAAGTTAGGTCTGCACAATGACAACACGGCCCTGCGTCACGTCGCCCCGGGTCTGTAGCCAATCAGACTTAGGCGCTCTGTATACGTGTGCTCTGACGTCGCGAAACGCCCTTCCACACGTCCCCCTCTGCGCCGTGGTGACAGCACTTACATCCACACTCACTTTTGCTGGATTTAAAAATATTGTATGCTGAAAGTGTATACAGTCTAATTATGTTTACAGTTGACTGTGACTAAAGTAGACGTACTATATGATTGCAGTTACATAGGTCATGAGATATTATATTTTAAAAGTAATGCTTAACGAAATGCTCGAGAGGTGATTAATGTGCTGGAAGTACTGCTGTCACTGTCAGCGGCACCAGCCGCCAGGGAGTGAAGGGCAGAGGGAGCGGGGTCGCGTTCCGCCGAAAGGTCATCGGTCGGAGATGTCCGCCTGGGTGCCCGATACATGGTAGCTACTACGCCGAGTCCCGCAGTGCAAATTACTGTGCATATTCGCAGTGAACTGCCTTTGACCGTCCCCGTCCGACAGAAGTGGGACTGTAGGGTGCGCACACTCCGCTGCACAATGTCAGTGCGTGTTTGCTTAGTGGGACTTCCTCTGTGTGCAAGGCGCTGCCATAATGACACACTGGGTTTCACGCCGTTGTAAGGTGAAGTCCCCCCCGAAGCCCGCTATAAAGTGTGAAATGTATACAGGAAAACGGCTACGTGAAAACATCGTGCCGGTGGCGATGGGCAGCGGGACCGAACGTACCCCGTTGGCCGCGGCGATGCGCACGATGAGCTCGATGGCCCGGGTCATAAAGAAGCGGCCGTCGCCCCCGACCACCAGGGTGCCCTGTGGTCGCTCGGTGGGATCGACGCTCGAGATGATGCTCTGAATGAAGTTCTCCGCATAGTTCTCGTTGTTCTGGAAGACAGAGACGCGCTTCCTGAGGCCGCTTGTACCCGGCTTCTGGTCCGCGTAGGGCTTCGTCTTCACCGTCTGCACCTTCGCCATATTCGGCACGATCTGAGCCAGTAGTGCAACAACACGCTGTTGGACAAGACAGCTCGAGTCCGCTCACGTACACACAGACACACAGACAGCCCACAACGCCCCTTTTCACGTTTAAAGGGACAGCACAGCTTTAGCTCACAGCAAGGAAAAGCTGCGCCCACACGTCCAGTGAAAGCGATTCCTCGAGAAAAAAAAAAAAAAAAAAAATCTACATTCTGTTGGACAGCAATGTTCTGCATCATAAGTATCACCAAAAATAGGAGCACTTGGCCGTAAGGGTATCGGGGAAGACATGTCCCCTGCAGTGCTTCCGCTAGCCATGAGAGTACTGTACTGTACTCCCCCGGTATCACACAGGTATTTTCGGACTTTTTCTCCCTTTTTACAGAATGCTTAATTGCTTTGTTTCAAATCATGACAATTCTTATGTAAAACCCTGGAGGCTATCTAGTCCAGTTGTTTTTATATCGTCTAGAAGGTTACAGGTTAATCACAAAAAACACTGGTAAATTATCGTACATACTATGAGAAGCTTACCAAATTTCAGACCTATTAGTAAATACACTCATCTACCTGTATTACTTACACACACACACACACACACACACACACACACACATATATATGTATACTCACAGTACTGTGCAAAAGTTTTATGCAGGTGTGGAAAAATACTACAATTAACAAAATGCAAAGTGAATGAACAGAAGAGAAATCTAAATCAATATTTGGTGTGACCACCCTTTGCCTTCAAAACAGCATCAGTTCTTCTAGGTACACTTGCACAAAGTCAGGGATTTTGTAGGATTATAGTGAGGTGTATGATTAACCAGTTATACCAACAGGTGATAATGATCATTGTTTTCATATGTAGGGTGAAACACAGTCATTAACTAAAACAGAAACAGCTGTGTAGGAGGTGTAAAACTGGGTGAGGAACAGCCAAACTCTGCTACAAAGGTGAGGTTGTTGAAGATAGTTTCATGGTCCAGGTCATACACCATGACAAGACTGTGCACAGCAACAAGACACAAGGTAGTTATACTGAATCAGCAAGGTCTCTCCCAGGCAAAGATTTCAAAGCAGACTGGGGTTTCAAGATGTGCTGTTCAAGCTCTTTTGAAGAAGCACAAAAAAATGGGCAATGTTGAGGACTGTAGTGGTCAGCCAAGGGAACTTAGTGTAGCAGATGAAAGACGCATCATGCTTACTTCCCTTTGAAATTTGGAAGATGTCCAGCAGTGCTATCGGCTCGAACTGGCAAGAACCAGTGCAACCCAGGTATGCCCATCTACTGTTCGAAGTCTGGCCAGAAGTGGCCTTTATGGAAGAATTGCAGCCAAAAAGCCATACGTTTGATGTGGAAACAAGGTGAAGTAACTCAACAATGCATGAAAATGTAGGAACTGGGGTGCAAAAAAAATAGCAGCAGGTGCTCTGGACTGATGAGTCAGAAGTTGAAATATTTGACTGTAACAGAAGGCAGTTTGTTCGCCAAAGGGCTGGAGAGCGGTACAAGAATGAGTGTCTGTAGGCAACAGTGAACCATGGTGGCGGTTCCTTGCAAGTTTGGGGCTGCATTTCAGCAAATGGGGTTGGGGATTTGGTCACAATTAATGGTATTCTCAATGCAGAGAAATACAGGCAGATTCTTATCCATCATGCAATACCATCAGGGAGGCATCTGGCTGTATGTTTGGGGTTATTGTCCTGCTGCAGAATAAGTTTGGAGCCAATGTCATTAAGAACAAGGAGTCCTGGAAGTGATGATATGGCCCCCATATCAACATCGAGTCTGTCTGGGATTACATGAAGAGACAGAAGGATTTTGAGCAAGCCTACATCCACAGGGGATCTGTGGTTAGTTCTCCAAGATGTTTGGAACAACCTCCCTGCCGAGTTCCTTCAAAAACTGTGTGCAAGTGTACCTGGAAGAATTGATGGTGTTTTGAAGGCAAAGGGTGGTCACACCAAATATTGATTTGATTTAGATTTCTCTTCTGTTCATTCACTTTGCATTTTGCTAATTGATAAAAATAAACTAACACTTCTATTTTTGAAAGCATTCTTTCTTTGCAGCATTTTTCCACACCTGCCTAAGACTTTTGCACAGGGGTGTATGTGAATTACAATCTGCAGTCAGCTGGTGTTCAGAACTGATGCTTTTCACTGGTGTGACTGACACTATTAAGCTACTTATTGATTTACAATTTATACAGCTGGGTAATACTTACTATAGCAATTTGTGGTAAGCACTTTGCTCAGGTGTACTGCAGCAAGAGGTGGGATTTAATTCTGTGACTAAAGTCCAGAGGTGGTGCTCAAACCCCTGTTGCATGTTGTCTGCCCTGACCCTGCACTGCACAAGAGGTTTGTGAAAATATAAATTGACAAGGTTAAAACTCTTGCCTATATGATCTTCCTCATTTTCTTTGAACAGAAAATTAAACTCTCCATGACATAACTAAGGCACATCTGGCCATCAGTAGGCAAAACCACTAAGGGTTCAGAATTTAGGTGTAGAACTGCCGCACTGAATGTTATGAAAATAAGACATCAAGCCTGGTTAGATCAAGATATTTCCCCCTACAATCTTTGCATGGCTCCTTTGAGTTCTAGTGGTTGCAATTCTTGGTTCCATGTAACTGATGTTACACCACAGTATGTTTTACTATTGCAGCACAATGTTTGAACATTGCTAAATACAGCAGACAGCCATTAGTGTTTGGTGTACATCTCATATTGTACATCTAACAGTAGACATGGTTCTTTAGTATTTAGTATATGAATTTTATCAAATAACTTTTTATTACAAGCAGGAATTTAGGACAGAGACAACTGTGAAGGCAGGCAATGCAGAGCAATACTTTACTCTCACAAAATGACATTTAATGACCTCATATACAGTTACAGTAAAAAGTCAAAGTGCAAAATCACTGGCTACACGATATAAATAGCAGGTCAAGACCACACTTGGAATTAAACCCTGAGGGCATACACATTTTTGACCTGTGTGCAATGTCTCTCTCCCACACCAAAAGGACCAAAGTGAGACTAAAAATAAAAATGCAGAAGTTCTATGAGGAACTAGTGGTGGATTTAGAACACAGATATTACTCATTTTATGTTCTTAAACATATGCAACTTGTTTAAAAGTATTAGCCAGTTACAACCACTTTCCATGTTTGGCTAATGGGAAGAGATGTTTTTGATACTACAGCATTAGCCTTAGTATTTGAAATAGGAAACCACTGAATAATAATCCTCTTCTTGGTAAGTGTGAACAAAGTATACCCCCAAATAATGCAAAATGATCAAATATCAATCAAATAATAGGAAGAATGCAATATAAACCTTACCAATATATGCATATGACATTTGCAACTTTTTTAATTGTAGGGACAAGAGGTTTAACGAATGACAAGGAAAGCAATGTTACATTTCAAGCTGACTAAAAAGAATTTAGTACAGTAATACAGTATGTATGTTTCTTATACATATGGCAACATTATACAGAAAATGGTTGCACAGAAACAAACATTCATTCATTTAAATGAGTTTTGGGGACAATATTACAGCAATCATCCAAGCTGAGTGCGGTGTTAGTTAACTAAACAATAGTATTGGAAACACACTCCCTAAGGGAATCACAGAAGCACCGAAAGACACTCTCTTACCTGTTTGTAAACACTGCCCCTTTAATTTTTTTATACTTCGTTTCTAATTGAGTTGTCTTTCCACCCATTTGCCCAACAGCCTGAAAGCTGCACAACAACTGTGCTGCCTTGCGGAGTGGCTTTTTAAAACTACTGGTCAAAATAACACAGCAAAGACAACACATGACAGCAATGGTGACTGGAATTTTTATGTAAACTATTTTTAATCCATTGCAAAAGTAAAAATGAATGCAAAACAGGCAAAAGTTACTGTATAGCATAATAAATGAATATATATTTAACTTTGTGTAGCATCCCTACATTAAGACTAGTAATTTCTTTTTCCAAGACCTGGAATTCTTTTGGGTTGGCTCTATGGCAAAAGACTGCAATTAGAATCTTGTGTTTCCCTCCACGGGGTTTCAGTGCCTTACATGACAATAGTCTCAATGCAGCTGTAGGTCCACTCCTGTTTCTCATTGAGGGGTATAATATGCTGGCACACCTGAGAAAAGAACAAACAGCAGGAAAACACCCATAAGTATTCACAGTACCACTTCATACATGACTGTAGCTGTTTGGAAAAAAAACTGCAGGCAAAATCCAAAACTTAAACAGTACTGACACAAAAGGAGAGTCATCCTGGTAAAATAGTTGCATTTAGGCTTACTGACTTACTTTGGTGGGCCCTTCAACAAGCTGATCCTTTTAGACCAGCTTGCTCAGAAAAGAAGGAAAAGGGCATTAAAATGCAGCACAGGATCTGGTAACCCTAAAAGTGTGGCATACTGCCAGAGCTGGCAACAATCATGCTTATATAATTTGTTAAAGAACTTAAGTAAAGTTTTCAGATGTCCATATGTGTCAATACTGTTTCAGGTCATGAATGAGTATAGAGTGCATACTATTAAGCAGCAAGGAGTTCAAATTAACATAATCTTTGTATACTACATAGTACAATAAGTTTCTGGCATGCTAATTCAAAGCTTCGGCTCAATTGCTAATGCACGCTGGTAGAAAGCAACAACAGTAATGATAATATCTGTACTGACATGAGGACAGCATCATACATTTGATGTTTGCTGGATCTCACCATTCTGGTTTTTGCAGGAACCTCCAAAGCAAAAACATTCATCCCTCTGCTGCTGATGCAGTTCTTACTCTGCTCATTATTCACATGGACTATCACTTTCTGGTTGGACTGCAAAACCAGACATATGGGATTAACAATAACAAAGTACAAAGTATATTTGAAAAAAAAAATACATAAAGTTACTGTGGTTAATTATAATTCTTCTGCTCACAATGCATTGGGTGACAATCTGAACAAAGTCACACATACTGAGGACACATCAGAAATCTGAGATTTTTTTTATTTTGTGAGAGAAGTGGCATTGTAGAATTTCATTGGATCATATCAACTGACACAAAAAATAAATACTTGCTTTGGTGCACAGAAACCACAGCCTTGTTTATCATGTTCAGTTCAGTAAACTGTTACTGATACAGGTGGAAACTCTGTGCTCAGTGACTGAAACAATGGCAGTGTTTAGTAACTGCTGGTCTGAGCTCTGTTAAAGAACAATAATCAGACAGTCAACTCAAGTGTAAACTGAGTCTTGTCAAATTAATCATAGTGCTGCATATTGGAAAAATACGCATTGCACTTAACAAAAACTTCATTCACAGCATACTGCTCTCAAAGCCACTAAAACTATGTTTGCCCAGTGTCCCTAGTGTGTTCATAGTCAGGAACATAATACAAACATAATGAAGAATGTAAATAATAATATCATTATGTGACTATAGATGAAATGCGGTGAGAGGCTATTTCTCAGTACGTCAAACTATGTCATTCAAAGCCACTATTTTTATCAATAATGAATACACCAATACCCCAGCATTCGAGCTCCTGATTTACAAAATCCTCATTGAAAGGTTGCTGCATATTAATATCCAACATGGTATTTCAGTTGAGATGTCCCTGCAAAATGAATACTATCTGAGCAAAGCTGAATCACATCAGAGAAATATTCAAAATTCATACAAGTACAAGTATGAAGCCAGGTGGCAGCAGTGTGCACAGCATCTGTGTTCTCAGATTTTACTTTGTGTGCCCTGTGTTCAAATGCAGTTTGTTCTTTCATGATTTTGTTCACATCTGTTCAGTGATCTTTATCAAGCTGAGATAGATATTTTAGATTGTGAGGGGTATCATGGGGAAAATAACTGGGGCTTCTAGGATGAACCTGAAACGAATGAATTTTCCTCATAGGAAATAATTAAAATAACTTCCCGATAATCCAGTTTGCGGTATTCAAGCCATTTCTATGAACCATTCACACTCGGATACTGCCATATAGGTGCATTGTGGACCCTTCTAATTCACTAGTTCTTTGACAGTCTCGGGGCATGTGGGGCCTGGGACCCAAAATGTACCTTGTTGTTGATAACAGAGGAGATCCTTGCTTCATTTCTGTACGTGTAGACAACCACAGCCTGGTGGCCTTTGATGGGCCGAGCCTCCCCTTTGGCAATGACTGACTTGTACAGCACTGTGTTGAGAACCTTGTGGCCCAGTTCCAGGCTTACTGGCTGCAGAGTTGGCTTGACATCCTCTGCATAAACACTGACCACGAAGGGGCATGCCTGGGATTAAATGTGCAAAGGAATAGGAAAAAACAGGCTTGAGCCATGTTTGTTTTCAAAATCAATTTGACTTAAGAGTTTTATAGTTGTAATAATAATTATACAAGCAGGGTTTTCCTTAACAGCTAATGTACAGCCACCTCCACCATCTCCAGTGCTCTGTTATAGCCCATGGACTCCAGGGTAACCCACAAATCTCTGGGGTCTCCCTCTTGATCATTAGCTTCCATCAAATTCAGTTCCATGAAGCCCTGCCTTGTTAGCTCATTCCTCTTGGTATCAAAGTTTTCTGTAAATCAAAAGAAAATGTTGTATTAAAATACTCTGGAGTATTCTTTCAAACATAAATATTTATTTATAAGGCTTTATACTAGGCATGTACTGATGTGAGAATTCTGTGTTGATGCTGATGTCTAATAATTTCTATATTTCTGTGTCTTCTCTTGATTTACACATTTAATTGGATTCAGAAAAGTTTGCATAATTCAAAAACACATAAATTAGGACAGCTATTTCCATTATTTCTTACAGGAAAAATAATGATGCTTCCCAGTCCAGATAAAATGCCCGAACGTATTTTCCCAAATTTTACTAAAACACTCTAAAACACCTTGTAGCGCAACACAACACACAGGGAATCATCAAGCCGTGCACGTGTGCACATACACACAGTGTGTAATTTATGTTTTTTTACACATACTTGCATGAAACTGTGATATTGGAACTTTTTGGTGTTTTTTTTTTTTTTTTTTTTTTTAACTTTTTTTGGGTGGAGCAGATAATCACATAAATTGAGTAATGTGTTCAAAATCAAATTGCATTGTAACACAAATGCATAAATCAAGACCAGGTAAATTAAGGGATGAATGTATTTATGGGCTGATGCTGATACACATATTTATAAAAATAGATGGGAAAAATGAGACTAGACCTGTCTGGATGAGAATTACAGACAAATGTAACATTTATTTATGTAACATTTCAGTTTTTAAGACAATCTTTATTAAAATAAATGGCATCTCCTGAACCACATTTGGCTGGCTATGTAATACTTAACTAGTGAATGGTTTGGCAGGCTGTAGCCTTAAATGCTGCTGCTGATGGAAAAAATAGGTAAACAGCTGAAAATGATGAAACAACGGTTGTAATAATGAAAATTCAAAAAAGGTAAAATGATACAATGATAAATAATGAAAATTCAAAAAATGTAAAATGATACAATGATAAATAAACCAATAATACTACTTAATAACAGTAACTTTTTTCCTGGAAGTGCATCGACCTCTGGTATGGTGGGTGAGTGGGAGGTGTTTATTAAGAAACACTTGTCTTGTTGAAAGAAATGCTGTTTTTGTTGACCACATTAGAAGCTGCATTATAAAATCTTGTGCTATCGACACTAATTAAATAGGCAAGTGTGACAAATGGTACTTAAATATATTTTTAATTTTAAAAAACTTCCACACCACCAACATTTTTGGGCTGTAGCCCAGCATTGGTATCAGTCAAATTGAAGCATTGATTCCAATGCTGATCAAATTAATTTATACAAAAATCAGCCAATATTATTATGATTCCAATATCATCATGCATCCCTGCTTTGTATAAATGCATTTTACTTCCACACCAAAACTTCTCAAGCTCCAAGGTAGTTTTCTAATTAAAGAGAATTGTTGTTATGGTAGTTGCTACAAAAGTTACATGGGTATGAGAAGCTATTTTCCATTTGTGTATGTATTTATTAAAATTATAATGTATATATACTGCACATTAAATATGAGAGGGTAGATGCCAATACTTATACAATTATTAGGTATAACAAATAAAGATGTAACTGATTTTGAATAGATATATGTAAACCACATACGTACGCAAGGAAAAAGATATAATATCTCAGAAAGAAAAATATGTCTCAAAGGAATGCACAGATTCAGCACTGATTTTCTGTTTCTGCAGACATAACTTGCAGGTATAAAAGAATATAAAAGCTTACAGGCACCTTTGCAGACAGCCCAAGCGTCCTCATCACACTTTTCCCCACTGGTCCTCTGTTCAAAAAAATTGTACTCCTCCAGGCTGAGCAGTCCATTTCCATTGAGGTCAATAATTTCAAATATGTCAGATAGCGTGGCTCTGTGAAACAAGGACAGAGGAGACATAAACTGTACACAAGTCCAAAGTATTTGCAATACCTGTGCCTTAAAATACCCATCAGACTTGTAGTGAAAAGTGTATATCACACAGCTCATTGTGGGCAGATATGCAATAATTGTGAAAAAAACCATGGTGGAGAATGTCCAGCAGTGAGAGAGCAAGTCTTCACATGTTCAAAAATTCAGTTGTTTCAAAAAATTACATTTATTAAAGAGAATATATTGACTTGGCCACACAAAACACATATTTTAAGGGATTTTCAGGGAAATCAGACAAAAACAGACTAAAGTCAGTAGATAAAAGTGTATATGTATAATCCTCTACTAAATTCATTTTAATAATGTTCATGCAGCACTGCTATAGTAACCAACAACATATTATCCACCCTACCCTACAGTCCATGGTCCCTTGGACAAATACTGGATTAAGAGTCAGAATACAAGGACATGTTTCTCAGGCCCACTATTCACTCACCTCATGTGAATTGTGTTACAGTGAAAAAATATTTGGTTATATAAGAGAATGAGAAACATTCCCCATGCTTTGTAAGAAAAACTGTTAAATACAAAAACAGTCATTAATAGAGAAGTCTGAACACAAACAGAAATTCACAACAACTAGTGTGTCCTTAAGATTGGACTATTTAACCAGACAGACTGCAACAGAGGTACAAATGGACACTTTTTGACACAACATCTCACAAACATCACCTAACAGCTCTCCTGTTCTTCTCACAACAGGCTGTTTACACTGTGATTAAGCCAAATATTTTTGACATCTATAGAGCTTCTGCAGCCTTTCATCTGTGTACAGCCAAAGCCAAAAAAAGGTTGAATGAAAAGGTTCACATTTACACATTTATATTTTTTTTAATTTACATCAACTCCTTGTCCAATGCATAGTTGCTGTTGTATAGAGCCTATCCCAGATGTACAAGGTTCAAGGCAGGATACACCCTTAATAAGGATGCCAGTCTACTACAATCACATACACCAATTCACACAGGCACTTTCGGTTCAACAATTCATTTGAAACACAAGTCTTTGAAATATAGGAGGAAAGTCACCCAAATGCATGGAGAACTCCACACAGTGAGATTCAAACCTGTGTTTGAGTCCAGAATCCAGGAGCTGTGTAGCATCATCAATACCTATTGTGTCATCTGGTCACCAATGCCCACATTAAGATGAACAATTTCATATCAACACTATGAATGATTTGCCTATAGTACACCATGTTTGGGCTGCACTCCCAATCTTCTTGTATACAATACACACATCTACATTATACAATCTATATAACAGTGTTTCCCCATAATTCTTTTTTTTTAACAGCAGGTAAATCATCAAAAATAATTGAATAGAAACTGCAATGATTACTATAGGCACCCTGTACATTAGTACATATGCACTACAGTCAGCTCACAGAAGAGGACCTCTAAGACTGTTGTTGATGTCCTACAAAAGATGAGATCCCATAGTACACCTGAACTCCTTGGTGAGGGCCAGCTCCCCAGACTCTGCACGGTAGACCAGTTGGGCCTCCTTTGCCACCGGCTTCCTCTGCTTCCTTAACCTGCAGCCTGTCGTGAAGGGCAAGATGTAGTAGGTGCCAGCACTGAGCTCTCCCTTCCAGCCAAACTTCTGCCAATTAAAAAGAACTATCATCAGCTATGGCCACTAAAGGGAAGCACTCTCACATTGCCATTTCACAGTCTGTTTGCAACCACTGGATATTTTCATGTCTGAGCATTCATCCATATATCCACTAACAATTTAAATACCGTGGGGTTTAAATGAACTGGTGTTACAAAAATAGACTACAAATCCAATCACTTATCCAGGCAGAACAGCAGTAGAAATCTGTAATAGAGGGAAGCAAAGGACACAACAAACACACCAGGTCAAGGCACAAGTCTACTGAAGGTTACTTAACCACACACAAATGTAAACACACATCGACACAGCAAGGACAAATTAGATGGACAAAATCACCACCATTGGAAAGTAGAAAGAAAACCAGATAGAACTGGGGCAACATGGGAGCTGTGAGGTGCCAGGACTACTCACTGAGCCACTGCTACAAAAAAACTTTCTTTGTACAATACCACTAAGATAATTTAAAAATGAATTGATTAGGAAAGTAAAACTTCATGTAGTAAATTATTTGTATGAGGCAATGCCTATATGACATGAAAAGTCCAGTAGGGGTGGAATAACAGTCATGCTCTGTGTCAAAATGGATTTCTCTAGTAAACTGGCCAAAGGTCAAGTCAAAGCAAAATGGTGAAACATCTACAGACCTCTTTGTCTTGCAGCTCTGTACAGCAAATGAAATTGAAGTCATCCTTTGTTTCATTTCCAGTTGCAACAAAAAGAGCTGTGTCTACATTCATCCAAGAAGATGGTTTCTCTGGAAAAAAGAACTTTAAATAAGAATTTGATTGAATTCCTTGGAAGTAGCATACCAAGTAAACACAGATAGCAGGTTTTAGTCTCAAGAGGGGTTCTGAGAAAGGTATTTAACCTGAGTTGATCCAGGAAAAAATATCCCATTATCAGTCAAAACTGTAAGCTCTTTTTTGACTAAGTAATGGAATATTTTAAACACACAGTTCAGTCATGAAGCAATAGTTTCAACTGGATTGACTGACCATGTACTCCCCACAGAGAATGTGATAGATTTGCAAAACACCCGTTACCATCCACTTGACTGAGGTTAAAAGGTCGGATGGTGAGGAAGACTGTAGCTGTCTGGGGGAGGTGGAGCCGGTACTGCAGAGACACAATCCCTCCATCCTCCTCTAGGAAGAAGCAGCCTTTCAGACTGGTATAGTGCCAGCCCTGCAACAGATTACATGGTTTGCTGGCATTTACACAGCTTCCATCACAGGATGACATACTCAAATTAATTTATATATACACATATTACAAGCAAATTAAATATATTTGTACAATATCAACAGAAATCAAGTCATAGCTATTTTTTTCTTTGCTGTAAAACTTCCAATAACACAAAAAGGCCACAAGATGGTGGTGTTGTGATACAAAGGTCCATTGAAACTGAACAAAGGTGAAAACATTTATGGGTGGCTGTATATATTTAACATTACAGAGAATAAGTTCACCCTCGTACAAGTTTCAAAATATATAGAAATTGTTTTTGTGTTACTTCAGACATTAAAAATATTCATATTAGACCAAATTTTTATGGAAAAAATTACAGAAAAATACAGATAAAAATTTTGCCTACTAAACTGTTCTTAAATATATTTTAAAAAGATATAACCATTATCAGTATATTATTGCTGACAGATTTGTTGCTTAGGCCAATGGAGTCTCCTATTAAGAAACACATTTGCCATGTGTTGTGCTGCTGTAAATGGCTCCGTAATAAATGACTGTTTTTGGTATGTTATAAATGATCTGGCAAGAAAAACACATAAAATAATGTCAGACAGAAATGAAATTCTTTTATCAAAGCCCATTTACTCAGAGTATTTATGTGAGATTGTGAAATATATATATACAGGTACATATAAAGGATCAAACACTAGGGATCAAACACTTCAGTCGTTTGTACACCCAATATCAAATGAAGCAAAGCGCCCAAGGCACTGGGCCACTTGAAAGACTGAAATAGTGTCCCTGAGAGATAAGCAAGCCAGACAACTCATACAACAGCCTGTCATACAGCCTAGCCCCCCTTCTGATTTACCATGCCCTTGGAGTCAAGGGGGCAGCCGTCCTGAGGACACAGACCCCACTCATTCACGAGCATCAATTAGCCGCTTGGGCGAGAACAACAGAGAGAGTGCTAAAATAACTGAACTGTAATCTCATGGCCTGCATCCATCACTCTGCTTTCCAACGGCCAATTTCTGTGCTTTGACATATAAGTTATAATGTTACATCTTTAGGAAACGAGCTGATTAAGATGTCAAACAGAGTGGAAACAAAGAGCCAAAAAAGAGCAGCATCAACAATAAGTGGATTTCTGCTTGCTCTGAGAAGTTGAATAAACTCAGTGTGAGTTCAGTAAATAACTCCCCAGCTGGGAAAAAGACCTACTGTTCATCAGGACAAAAGAGCTATTTCCTATCCACTGGAGACAAAAGTGGCCTTTCTGTAGCCTCACACAGAGAACACGTAGGAGGCACCTGCAGGGACTTGGGCTCCAAGAGTTTGCTGCTCTTCGCACTGCTGGCTCCCATGGTGACAGTGTTGGACATGGATGACCTGCGACTGCGGGCAGAGGAGGGCTGCGAGGATGGCCTGGTCTCTGCTCCAACAAACCAGCGAACCACAATCAGAGCAGTATTGACTGGCATTACTGAAGTGAGGCTTGCTCCATATTATTATTGACAGTAGGTGGTTTATCACTGTATGCAAAAACCAGTCATATTAATTACAAATGCATAATGAGAGTTCTGCATACAACGCACCAGGACAATGTTCATCTAGACAATGCCTGTATAGAGGGAAAAAAAAACTTGTGTGCCAATCAGAGGAGAAAAGCTATGTAAGTTGTTATTAAGGTTGTGCAGAGAGCATCTAGATGGCTGTGGATCAGCAAAGGTGAGCCTTGGGTTTAAGGCAGCATAACGTGGATTCAGATACTGAGAGTTCCAAAACACTCTGTGACCCCAGATTACATCACTGATGATGCATCCAAGTGTGCAGCAAAAATCCTTACATATCTGGGAATAACTGCAGAAAAGCTGGGAAGATATGTTGGCTGATTTCCTGTTGAAACTAATTTCCTTGTACTAACTGGCACATTATACACAAAATTTGACAGCTCACAGTGAATTATTGCAATAACAAAGGAATTTGCAGCATACAAAACATAAATCAATAATAAATAAATGTTAAACTGATATATGGCGCACAAAATAGCTGCAGGTAGTAGCGTAACAATGTAAGCTGCTTTAGAGAAAAGCCTCAACTAAATGAATGATACATGAAAATAAACACTTTATATTACTCTACAGAGAAAACCTTTGGAAAGTGATTAGAAGCAGAAACCACTGACAGATTTGTTGCTTAGGCCAATACATACAGGCCACATACTTCCATAACCAGATAAGAGTACTTCTTGCTGCAAAATTTAATTGGCAATTTTAACATGCTGAACCTCTACAAAAATGTAGCAAAAATGTAATTTTTCATTGGAAAACTAATGATCATGTTTTAAAGGTGCAAAATAATATTGAATTATTTGGACAGCTTAGATTAGAGAAGTAAGATCTGTTTCATATAATCAGAATACAAGATGGTTGTTTTTACTTCATTTCTAATTTTAAAAAAGTGAAGAGGGAATTATTGTAGGTCCCACTTTCTGCACTCCAGAGACCAGTCTGTGTAATGAAAAATGAAGAATAACTCCTCACTATGGCCTGCAGTGATACCCATTCAGACTCTCTACTAACTAAACTTTGAGTACAAAAAAGAACACAACCAGTCAGACAGAGTTACAAATTTTAAAGGACTTTTTGCCTTCTGTTTCAATAACTCTAGTCAGGACTACATTTAAACTCAGTAAACACGATTGCTTCAAGTATTAATGAAACAAAAAGCAGAGGCATGTAGGCAGGGTATATAAGGAAAAAAAATCAATACTTTAAATAAGAACATAATGTGGTAATCCAGACAGTATCTCAAGACTCATCTCTCAAATAACTCTGCAATCCCTTCTGGTCTCCTGAGGCTGGAGGGTCTTTCCAGTCAATAACCAGAACGTAGGCTGACCACTGCAGTGACTTCAGTTCATCCTTTTACTAGTGCCTGCTTGCAGATGTTCAGCACCTGCTCCCAGCCATCTAACTGGCAGTGCCTTTTGTTCATTCATGCTTTTATTCTAATGGTTGACACAGACCAGCAGCCAGAAAGGGCCAAATGATGGACCCTGCTGCTGAACCTGGTACATAACTTTACCTGAGCCAGTACAATGCAAAGTCATACCGATGGGTTGGGTCACTTTAAAAGTAGGCCACTTTAAAATAAAACACTGGATTAAAGGCAAAACAATGTTTTGCCAATAACTGCCATCAATATGTGGTACAGATTATAGTGTTCTCATGCCTTAGGAAGGCAATGCATTCTTGAAAATCATCCTTCTTTGGGTGAACTGTCATAATTCAAAGATATAATTACTATTAGCTTCATTGGCACAAATTACCACTGAAACTAATTTATATGTGTTCCTAGAGCCCAAAATTGACCCTCATTTGTGATAAAACATTCCCAAATTGTTTGTAAGTGGACATAGTTACTTTAATAGTTATCATTAGTTAGCATAACAACTTAACAAGGGAGCTTGTCTTCATTAATTACTCTATAACACAGGCATCCCTCGGTTTACACGGTCTCGATTTACATTTATGATCTCAATTTACATTGCAAGAATGCAAATTGATTTTAATACTGTTACTCAATTTATATACTGATCTGCTCAGTACAATGCACTCCAGGCACAAAAACAGTCCAGTAAAAAAAAAATCCCCAAAACTTCATCACTTCATCCAAGTATATAAAAATGTGTTTAAAAAAAGCATGAACTCCACACTCTGTGTGTGTGTGCGCACGCACAGACATTCTATATAAAGTGTATAAAACTTTAAGAGGGTTGTGTTACCAGAGGGAGCATTGTGGTGGATGTGATGTTCATGTACACACAGCCTGTGCAGTTAAAACAAGCTCCTGCTGTTGTGCCTTTAACAGATGTATACTCACTGGCCAGTTTATTAGGAGCACCTGTACACCTGCTCGTTCATGCAATTATCTAATCAGTCATGTGGCTGCAGCACAATGCATAAAATCACACACAGAGGTCATGAACTTCAGTGAATGTTCACATAAAAAAGAAAGTTAACTGACTGACTGTAGCATGATTGTTGGCGTCAAATGGGGTGGTCTGTGTATTGCAGGAACTGCTGCTCTCCTGGGCTTTACATGCACCACACTCCACACAGAATGGCATTAAAAACAAAAAACATCCAGTGAGTGGGAGTTCAGTGGGCGAAAACATTTTGTTGATGTAAGCGGTCAAAGGGGAATGGCCAGTCTGGTTTGAGTTGACAGACCGGCTAGAGTAACTCAAATAACTACCCTTTACAACAGTGATAGGCAGAACATCATCTCTGAACACACAACATGTCAACCTTGAGTCAGAGGGGCTATAACAGCAGAAAACCACATCGGGTTCCACTCCTGTCAACCAAGAACAGGGAGCTGTGGCTACAGCTACTCACCGAAACTAGACAGTTTGAAGACTGGAAAAATGTCACCTGGTTTGATGAATCTCAATTTTTTCTGTGACATGCAGATGGTTGGGTAAGAATTTAGAGCAAATAGCATGAAGCCATGGCCGCAACCTGTCTCGTGTAAACAATTCAGACTGGTTGTGGTGGAGTAATAATGTGGGAAATGTTTTCTTGGTGCACACTGGGCCACTTAATACCAATGATTAATACAGTTTACCCATCATCTAATGGCTACTTCCAGCATGATAATCCACCATATCACAAAGGGATTCCATGAACATGACAAGTTCAGTGCACTTCAACAGCCTCACCAGCTACTGCATCTGAATCCAACAGTGCACCTTCTGGATGTGGTAGAGCGGCAGATTAGAAGCACGAATGTGCAGTTAATAAATCTGCAGCAATAATTTGATGCAATCATTTCAACATGGACCAGAATCTCTAAGGAATGTTTCCAGCACTTTGTTGAATCCATGCCACAAAGAATTCAGGCTGAGTATCTATGTAAATACCTTGGTCATGACTGGTCAGTGGATGATAACATTCAACTGCAATAAACTTGGTTTTTTGCTACAAATGTGAGTAGACCAGGTGCGTGTTTCATTAGCACTGGACCACCTCATTACAGTGACCAGCACAATGCTTGCTGTGTGTACGTGCATGCTACAAGGCATTTTATAGTGTTTTGGTGATATTTTGAAAATTTGGTTTGGCAGCTTTTGGATGGGCTGGGAAGCATTATTATTTTTCCCATAAGAAATAATGGAAATAGCTATCTCGATTTACGCATTGATTGATGATTGTATTGCATGGCTGTTTACCTGTGCTAGTTCAATTATTTCATAATTATTGTGTACATTACACTTAAACGCTCACAAACTATATATATATATATATATATATATATATATATATATATATATATATATATATATATATATATATATAAATTTTATTATACTCATGTGTGGGTGTGTGTATGCTGTGTGTGAAATTTTCCACAAAGCTTATTTCTACCTGGAGAAAGCTTGAAGCACAGTGAAGGTCATGTTTTTCAACTTGTCCAACATTTAAAATGCCAGCCACTCCTGTTGCAGGACAAGCTCATCAAAATGACTGTGGTTGCATGAATGGTGTCCTAGATTGTAGACTCACAGGCAGACCTCAGTTTGTCAGGCTTCAGGATAGTGTCTCTGACAAAGCAGTGAGCACCAAGAAACAGTACTGTCTCCATTCATGTTCACCTTCTACACCTCTGTTTTCAAATGCAAGTCTGGGCAGTGTCACCTGCAGA
Source organism: Arapaima gigas (assembly GCA_900497675.1). Lineage (NCBI taxonomy): Eukaryota > Metazoa > Chordata > Actinopteri > Osteoglossiformes > Osteoglossidae > Arapaima > Arapaima gigas. The sequence goes on along the minus strand of UFQX01000400.1, from coordinate 266,665 downwards.
AATTTTCTGATGACTCTAGAATGGTGGAGTACAGGCATCTGACTAAAGACTTCATGGTGCAAATGAAACCACTTCCAGCTCAGTATCAGCAAAACAAAGGAGATGGTGGTTGATCTTTGCCATGTTAACTGTTGCTCCTGGTTACTACTGAGGGTGCAGACATGGAAGTGGTTCAAGTTTTCGGGTGGGCCACACAAACAACAAATTGAAGTGGTCTCACAACACAGAGGCACTATATCACATAGGACAGAGCAGGCTGTACTTTCTTACAAGGCTAAGGTTACATATGCAGCAACACCCTCCGTATGTTCTATCAGACCGTACTTGCCAATGTAATCGTTTATGCTGTGGTTTGCTGGAGCAAACATCACTCCTGGTAATAGGTACTGACTCAATAAAAACGGCAAAAAAGCTGATTCTGTCATAGGTCAGAACCATGATTTTTTGGAGGCTGTGGCAGATTCCAGGATGAGAAGGAAGGCTCACATTCCCTAAATGAAGTGACCGCCATCATCTCTTTTAGTCACCAGGTTATTTAACTTAGGTGCACTAAGAAGCACTTCTGAAGGTCCTTCTTACCAACAGCCATTTGCTTCTGTAATGACACACAAGGACCTGTCAACAATTAGATTTTATTTTCTACTGTTACTTTTTTGCATTAGTTTTTTTTTACTGTTATGTGCATTATGAGTGTCTTGTGTTGTGTGTCCTGCATCTTCAGCTACCATTTGCTGTAACTTCCCTGCAGAGGATCAACAAAGTTCTATTCTCTCCTAGGTATGCTACATTTTTCTGATATATAGATGGATGAATAATTGAAGGAAGTTTAGTGCTGCATGTCTAGCACTGTAAATCACTTTACATGAAAGGTGTCAGCTAAATATTCCATCGTTGTATATCGCTTTATAGTTATGTTGTTCAGTAAAAGAATGAAATTTCGAATCTGGTCCTCATAAGAAAAAATGTCTTAAAGTCAACTTCTTGTAATTAAAATGGGCATACTTCAGGGGTTGGCTATTCTTTATTTTAGCTAACACTTTTCTCCAGGTTTCATTTGCCTATTAAGCTACATACAATCTTTTACCCATTTATATAGCATACTTTTAAAAAAGCATTTCATGGTCTATACATTGTTCAAGGGTATTACTGTAGTAGGTAGGATTTGAACCTGAAAGCTTTGATTTCAAACCAACAGTTGTAACCACTATGCAGTCTGCTATAAATGCAGACAAAGTCATCTTAGATACCTCTGTAATTATGAGTGGAGTGCCTTTAATATTGGTCACAAATATTAATGCAAATCATAAGACCTCTGTTGCTGATAGACAGCTTGATGTCTTAGTTGTAGTATCTTGTTGTTTTCCAATTGTAAAGAGAGCCATACCTTTCCTTGCTGTGGCATCAGTCTCTGATTTCTGACGCATCTCTGGTACCTGAGGGCTTGTCTGTGAGACAGAGCTCCTGGAAGGGCCCTCAGACTGGCTTCCAAAGTTCTGCCACTTCTGCCTAGCATCGGCCTCCAGTCTCTCTACTGCTGCTGCCTGACACTGCTCCACAGTGGCCACCAGCAGCCTGCAGAACTGTGCATCATGGCAAGGTACAAATCTGTCACCATTTTTTCTCTGAATATTCTTAACCTACATTTGGAGTGACCAAAAGCTAACAAAATCAGAATTTTGCTTGTTTGCAAACTGATGTTTATTTATCAGCCTCAATATTAACATTTCTTTATCTAAAATACATGAACAGGGATCTTACCTTGACATAGTCTAGCTTTCCATCATTGTTGATTTCAGCCAAAGAAAATATCCCATTCACTTCTTCGGGGCTCATCTTTTCACCTCTCTGGGAAAAGTTAGGGTTAGGTTTAGTAAAAATAAAAAACATAATTAACACTAAAATTAGCAGATGAGCATTTGATCAAGTCATGTGATGAAGTCATGTGTTTCTAATTTAAAGATAAACATTACACAAAATCACAAGAAAATACAATCCTTCTGAATGGTATTGACATGTGTTGGGGTTACCAAAAAATGTAAAAAATAATTCTTCACAAAGCTGAACAAACACTGTGGGACAACCTGCTTCCCTCCGTTGCTATGCCTATGATTCTGAATGCAGAAATAAAGGCTTACATGAAAATACCAAGGCAGTAGGTAGTGCAGCACTTACAGCTACCAGATTTGGGCTTGAAGTACACAGGTTTGAGCCATTGCGCAAGGCATTTACCCTAAACTGGGTGACTAAAAAAAATCCAAGCTATCTAAATGGGTTAAATCACTGCAAACTGCTTCATTTTTGTTCTGGAGAAAAGCATCAGTTAAATACATGAATGTATATTTTAAATATTTAAACTTTTCTATAGGTACAGGTGCTTTAGGTGCATCTTTATTACTAACTGGATAATTGTAATAATTCATCAGTTCATTTCATCTTTACTCACTGAAGTGAGGACTCTGTACAGGTCACTATGTGAAATATATCCACTATCATCTGGATCCAGCTTCCTGAAGGCCTTCACCAGCTCACTCTCATCTGTCTCCCTCTCCTTCCTTAGTATTTCGCAGAAATCATCGAAGCTCAGTTTGGTTGTTCTTGGAGTCCAATAGTTATCAATGCTCTTCTGAGATGGATTCCTTCCAGCCTGTTGTAAAACTGAATAGAATAAAGCACTCACTGATCCAGAGGATATTTTCAACATAATAAATTCATCTTGCTGAGTTATTTAGAGCAATTTTTCACAGATCTTAATTATTGGCAGCTAGATGAAAATAATGTTCATTAATCTCATTGCTGTAAAAATATTTTTGTATACTAAATATTGCTAACTTAAGGTTGATAGTCTGAATCCCACACTTGCATTATTCTTGATGAAGGTACTTGCCCTGAATACAATAAGAATGCTCTGCCGTCTAAATAGGTCGATCATTCTAATACTGTAAATAGACAAAGGATTTGGGTAACTGAAGCATAATAATAATGACGACGATGAAGATGATGTCGAAGACGACAGTAATGTGTAGGGTTGTGTGTTGCACTCTTACCCACACACAGCTGCTCTCTGCTCCTTATGTCCGTTAGACTGGATTTGAACACGGACAGGTAGGTAGCCCTGCACCTGGTGTAAAACAGCTCATCGTTTTTCAGCTGGGACCTCTGAGCGGGTGTGCAATGCGGCCACATTACAACACCTGCAATCTCCACAACCTGAATATGGTATATTGCACTTAAGAACAAACAGCGAGTTAAATTTCACGTCATCCCTGAGTTCCGTAGTTAACGCCTCAAAATTAGAATTTAGCACTCTGAATGGGTTTACTGAGCTGCAAACAATGCACAAATCACAGCACCTTTCCGTTCTGTTACTATGTAAACATCAACGTTCGTGTGTGCGCCACTAAAACGGACTGTAAGAGAAACACGGTGTACTTCTTCTAAGTTCCTCTCAACAATTCACCTGGTAAACTCAATTTTAAAACTAATATAAAGTCGCGTTATCACTGTTTATTAAAATAACTTCATTTATTTGATTTTTTTATGTTTTATGTGCTATATTTAATTTTTAAAATATAGCACAATTTAACAAGAAGCACTAGTTGATACCCCCGGGGAGTAACATTACATGGCGGACCGCGCCAATATTTGAAAAGGTAGTAATAACAGAAGACGACGGCAGTAATAATCAACTATGCCGTAAGTGTGGTTCTTTAACTGATATTAAGTGTTATTTTGCATTTTTACCAGTTCAGAAGTAGTAGGTTTCAGTTATATTTGTTCACTGGTGGTATGTTGTTCACAGAGTGAAAAGAGCTCTCCGTCTAGAGAAGGAGAACGTGAGTAAACCAGCTGAACTGACTAAAAAAACCTCCCGTTTCTGACTTACATATTATATTCTGTGTTTTGTTGACTATCACTTCAAGGCAGTACAGTAGTGCCTTTGCCGAATTCCATCACACAACCTCTGTGTTTCACACACTTGTAATCGAGGGACCCAGTTGTCACTGCGATCGTTGTGTTCGCTCGTCTGGGTGCTTACAGTTTGACTTTTACAACAATTAGAGATTTTTGTGCTAGTACCTTGAATTACTTCTATTAGTTGTTAAGTTTAGTTGACACCTTAGTCCAAGGTGACTTACTGTGCTAGCTAATCAGCTCTACAGAGCGGCCCCCATTTATGCACCACAGTGTTCAGTTCAAGATAAATAACTTGATCACAAATAAATCAGCAGGAGATGGATTAAAATCAGAAACTTTCCCACTGTAGGACAGAAGCTGTGATCATGGCTCCTCGTGATGCCCCAAGTCTTGGAATAATTTGATCTTTTAGTAATGTTTTGAAATTTGTCTGCTGTTTTTTTGTGATCTGAACAAGGTTATGTCAAAAAGCTCAAGCCAATATACCACTGACTTGCCAGTCTACGTGAGCAAATGTGCATGATTGTGAAATTATTTTGTACCTAGGAAACTCCAGCTAAGAGACTGGCACCTGACAGAAACTATTCTCCTTTGACTGGAACCTGCAGCCTTGGTTCTACACCTGTTCCTCAAGGGACATCTGCTCCAGATGAAGGTATTAAAATTACATTTGCAATGCATTACATTCTGTCTTGCATTAAGAATACTTTTTGAACTTGATTATCCTTGCATTATGCAACATAAAGTGGTGCTAAGCTGCCGTTTTGTGCTGCATAAATTATCATTAAAAAGTAGTTTTATAAAAAAGTGTATGTGTGTTTACATTTCTCATTTATGTTTTTTGAAAATACTAAAGAACTTTAGATTGCCTGTCTTCCTTTTGAAAATAAGCATTTTAGGAAATTAATTTCATTATGCATGATGTTTGTGTTTAGGATGGTATTTGCATATCTGAAAATCAGAATTTATTTCTTAATATTTCATTTCAAAGGCAAAGGAAAGGCTGATCATCATTCTAAAATACAAAAAGCTTCATCAGATACAAAAAAGTAAGTATTCTTGTACTATGATATTAGTAATTGATCACAGAGTTGAAACATTAAATCATTAAAGATATTTGTTAAATATTTTAGTAAAATCTAAAGTGCTAAAAAGGAAGTCTGTGCAGATACTTTGTGAGGGAAAAGATAAGTCTCTTTATTAGTGAGTTGTTCAATTGCTACAGTTTCCTGATGGCCATTATGACTGATCAGTTTTTAACGACAGGAGACACACTATGAGGGAGGATTCATCACTGGATAGGCCACAGTGATTTACATAGCTCTAAAAATAGTTGGATAAGGTTTGTCAAATAAAATCACATTTTACCACCCCAAGGCATTCTCAGAAGTGCTAGATCAAAGACAACCATGGGAGCCTCTGCAGTATGCCTGTGTGGACCACTGGCTATTTAAGCATAAAAATGTGCATTTTGTGCAAATCTGCAATGTACTGTGTAAACAAGAAACACAATAACAAAGCAACTAAACAAGTATGCTTTTTAATCTAATATGCAAACTTTTTTCTTTCAGATTTGATGTTCTCATGTCAAAAATTGAAACCTCACTGAAAGTATTTCAAAAGGCAAGGCTACAGATTGAAAAAGCATTGGTATGTTTAACCATTTTAACATAAGAATTGTGGTTTTACTTACATTTCTACCTGAGTTTAAAATAAGTATTTCAGCTTTGGGAATACTGTGGTGTTTTAATCCGTTAAGAAGGATGACGAAAAAATATTTAAGACCAGAAGAGGTAATTGTATATGTCGTGGTTAGTAAAATGGTCACTTGGAATTTCAGCCTACAGAGGGCAGTAGTGAGCTGAATAGCTTTATCAGGAGAGGCTCTGCTGATCTGCAAGTTGAACTCCGCAAACACATGGAGCTGGGTGAGTGCTCTGGTAATTCATCTACATGCCATAACCTCAAAAGGACAAAACAGTAATCTCTGCAGTAATCTCTTTGAGAGCTGTTGCCAAAAAAGAATGTAAAATGCACAGAAAAAATGGTGAGCTATCTGTACCATGTCTGAGTTTGTAACCCCATACGTTTTCATTCAGATAAGCAATTCCCCTTTCTTCGTGTCACTGAAATCATGTAGCCATTTTTATCAGTCCACACTGCATTATCTTATGTACATCATCTGTGCTACACAAAATATTTTCAGGTGCCTTAGTGGGAACATGCCTCAAGGTGGCTGACTGTGACCAATTTCATGTACAAGGTAATACCATTCTTTGCAATGTGTGAGGGATATATTTTCAAGTATAATGAAGTTATTACAGTTCACAAATTTAAAGAATAATTATCAGTTTTTGTTTTGATATACTTAACCATACATATAAATAATTGTGTTCCTTAATAATGTAATTGTTTCTGTAAGTAATACTGAGAAATGGAGTTTTGTCTTGAATTGGATACTGGTGCTTTTCTTGTTTCCTTAAGAGTGAAAGAAAAAAAACATTTTTTGTTCCACTTATTATAGAGGTTGATTGATTTCAAGCTCTGGGGAACTGGATATATAAGTGTCACATGGCAAGGCAGAAAGGGGTTTGTTCTGATGTATCTGTGATTCAACAAACCATACCCCTTTTGATTTATTTTTGTGTTTTTGCATAAAATATGATCAAGAAAATAACTTGTTTTTGTGATAACAAACTCTCACTGACTCAAACTCTAGTGCAAATTTGATTATTTGTAGCACACATTATGCCTCAAGTAAAGCTGCACATGTGATCCAACCACATAATGGAGGTTTGTGAAAAGTGAATAGATGAATTGTAATCAGTCCTGCATGTTTTTAAATAAAGTTGTTCAAAATTGTTTTAATTAGTTCCGGTTAAGAAGCTGAAAATATGTCTAGTTTGTGGCCAGTTTTGAATAGAATGTCACATGGTGGAGCATGAAATTGATGTAGTTTATGTAAAGCTGGTTACTTAGAATGACGTACTGACTGTCTCCAAGCCAATAGTGTGAGGGAGAATGAAGGCATTGTTTGCTCAGCGTTCGCATTTTGTGTAAACAAATTGTTATTCAAGACTGCGTAGGAAAACAGTGCTTTAGCTGTTAAAGCGTGAAATTTGGATGGATAGTGGTAATCCAAATCTATCATGTCACGGAGGCGTGAGTGTACAAAGTTTGTTTAGAATTTGTGAGGAGAGCTTTTTAAGTTCATGGACTTGAATGCATAGAGGAGGGGAACCCCTGAAGCTGTGAGAGCACATCCCGTGTGAGCAGCTCTAAAGTTTCAGCTGTGCTCACACATTGCAGCATGGGAACCACTATCAAGGGCAGGGGCCTTGTTTTGGACATCCTGACAAGCAGACATTCTTTCAAATATTGCAACTGGAAAAGGAGTTACTTGCACATTTTACTTTCATCCTCTTGAACCCCGAGGTCTTGATGAACATAACATTTTTTAATAAAATGAAAAGCTTTAAAACATTAAATTCATCTATGAATGTAATTTGAAGACTGGATTATATTTATTGTACAGATTGTTTCAAGCACCTGAAGGTTGCGTGCTACCATGTAACATTATTTTATTCTTATGTACATAAGAATTCAGTTTATCTGGTTTTGAAAGGTGCATGAAAGAAGTGATTTTTTTTTTTTAATTAGGCATAATACATAGGACAACAGAGAAAAGTGGTTTGCTCTGACACATTTTTAACCAACGGAAGTGTTGTTTGTTTGTTTGATTCACTCATTCATTCATTGATATTGGGTTTAGTCAGTGGGGAAAAAATAACTCGCGAGCACACTCTACTCATGTAGCCAAAAATGAATCCAGTTTACCTGAGAAGTTAGATGAGCTTCAGCATGACTTTATGCTTTCGGGACCTTCTTGACCTCCTGCCTCTCTGACACTGCCAAGGCAGCTGAGTAAATTGAGAGGGATATTTTAACTTTGCTGGGCAAACCTCTTAAATGCCCTTACTTGCCCTCCCACACCCCCCTCCATGCCATAGCTGAGGTTCAGTGACAGGCCCTGTGTTAAGGTCTAGCCTTTGTGCAGAGAAGCACAAGGAGCCATTCCTTAAGGTTTGCACAAGTTTCAGCAAGTGTTCTGGAGAAGCCGCTTTCCATGAGCAATCAGGCTTTGGCTAGATATAAATTCCCAACCTTGTCCAGGTATTACAAATACCCTGGTCTCCCGGTATGTGCTGATGACCACAAAATTGAAAAGAAAGGCCATAATAATTCTGAGCAAGTTTCTCTGGAGAAAGTATTGATTATTTGTGTGTGGTGAGAGATTTGGAAAATTCAATTAAAGGAGTTGAGCAAAGGTTTCATAAATTTTCCACCTCCAATCCGTACAGAGACATCGTTATGTTCTAAATCAATGTTGCACTTCACAATACATTTTCTTTGGAGCATAAAAATAAATAACATTTAAACAGTTCTGCTTACTACAGAAACAAATTTTATTTCCTCTGAAGCATTTAGTCATGTGTAAGGTACCAACTCTCCCATATCTTTCAGACAGTAACAGATTTTATTGCGATTTGTCCATAAGAAAATTCTATATAATATGAATTTTCAGATGACAAAATGAGATTGAAGGGGACAGATCAGCAGTATAAAAATTGATCAGCTAATAGCTAAGAGCATGTAGTGAGAGATTTGTATAGCACCCTTAATAGGCTTTATTAAATAAAGGTTCCTAAAGTATATAATAAAAGCAATGGAATTTTTTGCCACTGGAGTTAGGGAGAGGATCCCACTGTCTGACACATAAATTCTGCAGGGCTGAAAGATAAACGATGCTGGTTGGGCATGAATTCTTGGCTGTGTGATTGAACATATGACTCCAATTAAAGAATAGTGTACCACAGCAGTATATGAAGGTTTGTTTATGGGTCTTTGATAAAGTTTGAAGTGACAGTTTGAGAAACACAGGTGCTTTAATCTGCTGAGCACAAATGAATATGGAAGTTGCCATAATTAACACTAAAAACCAGTGGTGTCATAACAGATCATACTGACTTCCACAGGTTCTGAGAAGCCAGCCAACTCTTATGAGTTTATAAAGTCAATCTTGAACTAAGGTAATGCTGCTTTCCTTTCTAATACAGGGGCCAAAAATAACCACAAGCTCAAATGCCAAAACTAAAGCTGGAAATAATTACTACTCTGATTAAAAATATGCATATTATCATAGATGAATAATTAGTTTGTGTTGCAATAATAAATGATGCAGAAATAATGCAATTATAGAAGAGGGTTGTTAGAACTAATCCCTGGTGTTTATGTGAATGCTTTATAATCTGCTTCCTTATATAGGAGTGATGAACATAGTTTTACAGATACAGACTGGGCCAGTGTTGTGGGGTGTTGGTCTTATGGTGTCTTCTTTTTTTTCCTTTTGCAGCAGGGATGTGCAGTTGGATGTGGCGAGGGGTTGAACAGCACAATGTGTCCTATTTGTGCCACAGGCACTGTCAGTCACACCAGCTGACATCAGTGTTGGTGTTGAGCTCATTTGCCAGCAAACCTTTTGCTTTCTACCTTGATCCTACCATAAAATGCCATGTCCCAGCAAAAATGCCACACTTTCAATTGCTGGCCAGGCACTGGATCCCACCTGACAAATGTGTCATGGAGCGGAAGGGGAACTTGTGGGCAGGGTCTTTTACTTGGCATCGCTTTTGAAGGCCTCAACCAGCGACCTGTGCAACAGCTGGTACTGCACTCACACACTTCCTACTCCTGCCCAAGGTGGATCGTATAACTCTCACTTTATCACCCTTGGAGGCCATCTGAAGGACAAAGAGCGTACACCCATAAACCAAACTAATGTTTTTGTACGGCCCCTCAGGGGGTGGGAAAAAGCTCTTGCCAGTAACCCCACCCCCCCCCCCCCCCCAACATGACCCAAGAGAGAAAGCGGAGCAACTGGAGTCCTTGGTTTGTCCCAAGCTGCTGACCGCAGTAACTGCCAACTGGCTGTTTTTAGATCAACTGCAAAAGCCATCAGTCCCTTTTTCCACAACAGGTCTGAGCTCTTTTTGCCGGACATGCAACACAGGCTGGCTGTGTGGCCTGCGGGCTCAGGACCCGTCTTGCCACTGCTCTGCTGCCAAGGCAAGAGCAACATCACTCCCTCAGTGACCTAATAACATTTATAGTTGAAATGGATTTTTTTAATGCCAGTCATTAACTCAGAGAGAAGGGGAAAAAGATTGCTTTTGCCTGTTCTTTCTGTGGTATTTCAGCTTTATGGCATTATGTTCAGATATGTCACCTTAGATCATTTTGGTTTTAGGGCCTGTCCCATCAATGCCTTTGTGTTAATGCATGGCCTTTGTGTAGACTATTCTCTATTTACCAGTTGTAATGAATATTTTATGAGAATAAATACTGTTTTAATTACTGTGCATGACACTCCAAATGATACTGTACTGCAAGTTATTCATCTGTAGACTTCCTGAGGGGGGCTTAATTAAACAGCAGAATTTATATTTTCTGCAGTGGTCCCATACATTACATTCAAGTCAAATATATGGTGAATGAGGGGGGCACACAATTTTATCAAAGTATTTTAATCTGAAAAGTTTGTACATTCTGACACTGAAATAGCCCATAAGATATGTGAAAGAAAGAATGGTTTTTTGTCAAAAGATATTTGTGGCTGAGCATGGCTGTTTCATTTTGTAGATCAAACTGCTCTTTTGTGACCAAAGTCTTTCAGTTTATTTTCTTTTTGTCACTTCTTCTTGGTGACTCAGTCAGTTGCACGAGGTTGAAATACAGCAGGAAGCCCAGGAACTGGATGCAGGCACACGTGGAAACCAGGACAGGGAACAAATCAGGCAGCTTTGCCGGGGGTTCCAGAACGGCACTCATAAAACTGAGGGCAGCCATGATGAGAACAGAGAGAGCAAACTGAAGAAAGATGGAGAGGGTATTTCAGAAAGTGAGACCTCGCCATATCTGTCAGCAGCAATCCTGCAACCAACGTTTTGCTATTTTCGCTTGGATGAGAGAGGAAACTGATGGCAGTAGGAGGATCAACATTAGCATGTCTATTTAAAAACAGATGGTGGGATTTATGAAACAGGAGGCAAGAGCTGCATTTGCTGCATCCACCCATGAAAGCTTATCCTCACTGCCATACCTTGTTATTTATGTTGCTTGTGTAAATAAATGTCTGGGTAAAGCTGTGTTAATGACTCTCTATATAAAGACTATCAGCATGGTGGTGCAGTGGGTAGCACTGGTGCCTCACAGCTCCTGGGCTGAAGTTTTTTAGCTCTAGGTTTGAGTTCCCTGTTCTTCCTCTTTAGAGGTGACTTTCCTCCCATAGTCCAAAGACACATGCAAAAGAAGTAAATGGTAAACCCCTTCCAAACCCTCCCTTACCATAAAAACCATGGAGGAGTCCAACACAAAACTAGGGGACTGATAAGGACTTTGACATTACACACATTGGAAGTTACCTGCAGCTGGACAACAGTGGAGAACCTAAACCAGAGAAAATTGGTCCCGATGAGTCTGCAGGATGGTCCCAGCCTCAGGTTGTCTGCAGAGCTGTGGTCCATTGCAGACAACAGGTAAAAGCAGAAGACAATAAAGCCAAGGGAGGTGAAGATGTATGGTAGGAGAAGGTTGTCCTTCAGGAGGAGAGGGAGCATGCTGGGGAGGACAAGAGGAAGGGCAGAAAGTCATCAGCAGCTCAGTAGAATAAAGTATCCAGACAGAACATCTTATATTAGAACCACTGTTATCAACATCTTACAGAACATTAGCGGCATTGGAAAGACAACTCCTTCCAGACTGGGTATAATTCAGTCAATTCAGGACAAAAACTACTCTGCAGGAGGTGAGGACCCAAGGATTCAAAACATTTGGACTCAATAAGAACACTAAAATGATTACAACATATAAAAAACTAAGAAAATCCTACCTAAGGGTAGAATTAGCAGGTGATGAGGTAAGAGTCACCACAAAGAACTCAAGAATCAAATCCCAACTCCTGCTACAGTATCCTTTAGTAACATACTTACCCTCAGTTACAAACATCCAGCTATAAATAGCATTGTACATCAGTTTGGCAAAAACATTATTAATAACAACAATTAAGAATAAGAATAATGAATAATCTTACAAGAAAATGGTGATTACTATTTACAAAATATTAATAAATGCTCATATTATTATACAAAATATTAATAAATGCTCTTATTATTATTATTATTATTATTAATAATAATTAGTTAATTTGCAGATGACTTTAACAGGTCCTTTGACCCTTTCATACACCTGGGTATTTTTAGAACAATTCAGGGTATGTATCTTCTTCAAGGGTACTATGGCAGTAAAAATACTTAAATTAGCAACCTTTGAGACATTTTAAAAATCTCAGAAAAGGGTGATTATTAAATATTTTGCAATGATACCTTCACATTAAAAGTTCTGGAAGGGTAATGGTATGAAACATGCACTTGAACAAGAAGTTCTGACTTTACCTGAATGTAGAAGTTTGTAAAAACCATACTGACATCAACGGGAGTTCATCCAGCAACAAGCAAGCTGGCCTAAAAAAAAATTTTATGTAAGCCACTGCAGTTCCTTTTGTGGGAAAAATTTTCAACATAGCATATATTCAACTGCTAATTAATTACTAATGTGCTGTTTTAATTTTGCAGTTGCACTTATAATTAACATAGGAATACAGAATTACAGAAATGCAAAAAAACAGGTGAGACATTTCAGAATGTTGCCTGAAGACAAATAAATATGCGTATTTGACAGACAGGATTGACACCACTCCAAGCAACATTCATCCTGCAGAGACCCAGTAATTATCTGTTTTTTTTTACCAGAATTTTGTTACACTCATTCCAACAGCCTCCTAATTGATACTCTGCAAACAACACCCTCTCCTCCAGGATGGCATGCTTTCCTAATCCTGGAACATGCATTACTATTTCACTCAAAGACAGGTGCAGGATATAAGTCAATAGCTAATAAAACAACATTCTGGATAATCTATCTTAATAGATCAGGGAAATCTGTAACCAAATCCAGACACTAAAATCTAATGCATACAGCTGCTCGCTCTTTTTTGTCACTGTCACTGCAACATGCACAGCACTGTTGCAAACAATTATGATCTCCTTACTTCAAGTCACTCAAAACATAGCAAATCCAAAGCAAACCTGATGCTCACATTTACGGCTCAGTAATAACTTCTTTTGAAAATATAGATGGAAAAAGCATTTGTTAAATGCCATACTGATTTCATGCTACAATAACAATAAGTTTATCAATTAGCAAGGTTTGGTACTGTGAGTTAGACTCTAGCTCGGCAAACAAAAAAGCTTACAATGCTGCTAAGAGAATTGACTTTTCATGGACTTGAAAGGAGAACAGGAAGAAGGCCAAAGAGGAGTTCATCTGTGAAGAAATCAGAGAACCAAATAAATAAACAAATCACTGATTATACAGTTGGTCCGGACTTATGAACTTAACTGGGACCAAGAGTTGTTTGGACAATATGACAGAACTTTACAAACTGTTTCTGCATTTATATCTGTCTGTGAACTGCAATATTATTTATTCTGAGTTGTACATCATCTTTGAGAAAGGGATAAGCTAAATGAATAAATGTACTGTAAATGTCAGCACTATGACAGCTAAATGGGGTGGGAGGCAACAGCAGGGCTTTCTAGATCAGAACAGAGCAGTGGAACTGACTATCTCCCATTTCTCTCATAAGGAAGGATGTCCCATGAACAGTGGCAATGAACAATAATGGAGAGGAGGGACTTTGTTGGTAGGCTCAAAACTGGTAGATGTAGAAACTGTATGATGACTTCCAGCTTATTTACCTTTCTGCTTCTCTCCAACTACTTAACTTTTTGCAATACTTTGCCTGAATTGAACTGGAATACTAACTCTCTTTTATGAAAAAAATAAATAATAAATATTTGACAAAAATCTGTATCAGCCAAAATTTTGTTACTTGGATATTCACAAGCTACCAACCAACTATATGTAAAATGTCAGGACATTTGTAAAAGAAATCAATGCATGTCACTCACCAGGGCAAGTCTGAACTGCCAGAATGTGGGTTTCATGAACAGCTTTATGGATGAGGGCAAAACAGCTAACACTGTGGTTCCAAAGCTAAAATACAAATAAAATAACCTTATTAATGGAACAAGGCATAGATATTAACAACAGAGGTATGATCTATTTTTTGCAAAAAGGGTCCTTTCAGCAAATGCCAACAACCTCTTATGTTCCCAGTTTGGTTTAAAATAATTAAAAATGAAACATGATCCTAAATAACTGCAGCTATCCACCTATTAGTCACAGCAAGAGGTAGCAAACACTGCTAGGTGCTGGCACGCAAGTAAGTGAAAGGTGTGAACAGCCACTCACAGGAGCTTTATCACCATCTCATTCAGCCTGAGGTCTGCTCCCTAGGCAAAACCAATCTTTTCCTTAATCTAAAGTGCTTTTTGTGAGTAAAGTTTGCTCCCTCCAAATCCTGGGTTCTCCCAGCATATCCAACACATCTATCATGCTCCTGGAGCTTTCTAAATGCTCCTTGAGCTTCTCTGAATTTAGACTGAAGAGATGTTCCAGTGCAGTCTTTGCCTTTGTATCTCCTAGGCTACAGAGCAGGCACTCTAATGCACTGTACAGCCTTCACAGTTTATGAATAAAAACGATGTGCATGACATTGCTCTAACTATATAGAGTATTCTTTTGTGAGCCTCAAGACTAATTTCTCATTTGAGAGAATAACAGTACATTTTTTTTCTTAATTTGTGTATGTAGTTTAGCTTCAGTTTTGAACTCTGGGTTTGATACATGAAACACTGCATCTCTGACTCTGATACTTTATTGGTCCTGAATAGGCACTTGCTAATTCAGCAGCCACATGAGGTGCCCAAGTCTGCAAAAAGCAACCACTCCACAAAATATGGTTCTATTGCTACACATTACCCTTAGTAAAGGACTTTCCTTTAATTCATAGGAAAGACTGAAATGTATGGAACGAAAACCTTATTTAACCTTAAGAGAGTCTGAAAGCTATCCTCACATGTCATTATATATGACAATACAAATAACAACCTTTAAAATTAAAACAGTAGAGTACTAATGGACATGGATGCAGGATTACCTGAGGTAAAACTGTGTTTCCCCTGACAGCAGAGTTTTTATCTTTACCAAGATGTTCAGACTGCACCACACATTGGCCACCTTATCCTGTACACACAAAAGAGCAGAGAATTTTACAATGAAAAAATGCAGTTTTTGTTTTCCTTACATTAATTTTCCATCTAGCAATATGGAAAATAATACCCTTGCTTTTCATTTGTTAAATTTAGTAATAAAAAATGAGAAGTACTGAAATACCGCGTACTCTTCTATCACTATCACTATATTAGAACCACTGTTATGATTACCAATGTTATAAAAGTACAGTAAAAGCCTGTAAGATTACAGGCAGCACTGACACTGTACACAAGAGAACTCATGCAAATGAGAAAAACTCATTGAACTATATGAATGAAATATACTGTAAACGGCAGAAGCTGCCTGCATGTGTGACATTCATACATTCACATTTTTTATAATATGGAAAAATCATAAATAGTTACAAGTTACATTTTTCATGATTATAATTGTGCCAGGCATTATGCAGTAACATTTACACAGAATTACTGTTGAGAGGATTGCTAATTCATGGTCATCATAGACCAAGAGACTCATGATCATTCTCTCCAAATGCACTCTACAAGCTAATGTGTTATTAAACACTATTTTCAAGAAGTATTACTTGACTGCCTTCTTGAAGGAGTCAGGAAATAACTTTCATTTTTGTCCATATTGGAAATGTGCTTTTTTGTATTGTACTGTGAAGCACTTTAAGACATCATGCTTGTAAAATCTACTATATGATATAAAAGGATCTGTTTCAATGAGGCCACAAATAACATCTTCTCTGTGGTACTTCTGAATAGTAAACCTCCAGATTTATGCATCTAATTTCAGCTGGATCTGAGAACAAAACCAATTTAAGTTTAAAATTAAATTACAAAACTCCTTAAAACAGTTAACTATTAATACTGCACCTACAAATAAGGTAAGCTGTTTTAAAGAGCACATCTTAAGAGAAAGCAAATAAGTAGCATTGCTCTACGTCATCATTTCCCAACTGAAAGTGTAATAAAAATTCCTCCTGCATTCCAGATTACAGTTGTACTTGGGGGCCCCGCAAAGAATTTCCCCTGTGCCATAAATCGCCTTGCCCAGCACCAGGGGTGTCAACAAGCACTCAAGCACTCTGTGCTTAACTGTAAATGTGGAGGACTCCTGGTCAAATTCATCAAATTGTGCGCATGTGCAGCAGCCTACAAAACATTAGTGTCTCAGTCCCATGTTTGGAGCCAACAGAAGGAGGGATTTATAGAAGGTCTCCGGGACTTTAACAGTTGTGCTTGGATCAAATTCGATATCAAAATGAGATCGCTGGGGATACTGTACATGCCACTTACTCCCAGCTGCCAGATCTGCAGCTGCGTGGACATTGCAGCTGATCAGCCAGCAGCCGGCCTACTCCAAACACCACCAGGAATGTGCCCTCAAACCGCCCATGGCGACATGTGAAAGTGCAGGTTCCTCTACGTCAGCAACTGTGGAAGACTCCTCACCAACACCAGGGAGGAATTTCACAGCCAGCAGCATTTGTTACCATTTCTGCAGATGGGAACCAGAGAGCTGCACAACTTTGCTGCCTGTAACTTACCCAGGATAAAGTCCACCCCCCAGCGAGAGCCCTAAGTGTATTATGTTAGCATCATTCTGTAAACCAATACAGAGGCCATACCGCTGACCGCCCAGAATTCTCAATTATTTGTCACATGATGACACCTTTGACAGCCCCTATAGCAGGGACCTGCAAGGGCCTGCATGTGTTTTTGCCTTGCCAGTCAGACACCATCCCATTCTGTTTTTCCTAAATATTGATATCATGACATTTGTTTGTTTTTTCATTTGCAATTGATGGGAAAATGTGCATTTGACACTGCACTTCACAATGCTGGAGCAAATGGCTTCAAGGACACATGAAGCTATCAGCGTTTTCAAATACTGTCTGCCTGACATGAAGAGTGCAGCCATGGCAACAGAGGGGGCTGTTAATGCACGGCTCTTGATGATGTGTAGAAAGTATCCTAGCCATTAAAATGACAGATTTATGTATCACTAGCTACCTTGGCAGATGAAACAGAACTCACGGAGTGACCGTTACCAGTTCCATTTTTCTTATTGATCCTACCAGCTATTTACTATTATTACTTTCATTCAAACAAGGTACAGTTTTAGCATTTCATACAGTTTTACTGGAGCAACACAGGCTAAGTAAATTTCTCACAGCTACAACAGAAGGGCTACTCTGAGAACGTGAACTGGGACATGGACTATTTATGATTATTTTATTTCTTAAGTGATGTTTTTATTCAATGCCACTTTAGGTTTTTCCCCATTGCCCATAGTGACTGTATTTAAAAACCTGGGGGCACCACAAGGTTGTTTTAGGTCAAAGTACTTAACTTTAATTTGGGTTGCCCACATGTAGTTAAAAACTCAGATAAGTATCAACTATCAATCTATGGATTCAATCAATCAGAAGCTTATCCCATGGGTCCAGTGTATTTGGTTAAAAAATATTTAACTTCATATCAAACAGAAGAGCAGGTTTGCTTCTGATCACTGTAGATGGCTGGAGATTAAAAAAGCAATCAAAGGTATCAAAGCTGAATTTTACACTGAAGCTGATTTAATTTAAGTAATTTACTAACAACAACTACACTCCTAGGACACAAACCAGCAATCCTCAGGTTACAAAGCAAGTACTTCAAAACTACACTCCCTTTACCTTAAGTTAACCTAGAGAGCAAACAATACCTGGTTAAATTCCTTGGGTTCATGCAGAAATCAATGTTTGTCCTAGAGGATCTGAGTATATGGAGATTATGAACACTTCACCTCAAACAACCCTCGGGCCACAGGGAACAGCCGGTGCAAGACCTGCAGGGTCTGCTGGGGGTCAGACAGGAAGGGTAGCCAGCAGAGTGCAAAGGACACCAGCACAGTCACTGAGATCTTCAACAGTAGTATCAGCCTGAGTTGTACACGTTATCATGGAAAGCAAAAAAAAAAGAAATCAACAGACTAACAAGTCACTTACATGTATAAATTACAACATCTTTCAGATATATCTCTACTATATTTGATAGTTAGCATTTTATTAATTAGTAATCCTGTATCTGCAAAGTTCCATTATAAGACAAAATTATGTCAAAAACTCATATTGAACAAGAAAAGTATCCCTCGACATCCGGATCTAATTCATCCCAGAAAATGGGTCGGATACCAAATTCCTTTTTTCCATTATTAGAAATGGGAAAGTAAATAATGCATACCCAGTCCATGTGAAAACACCTATATAGCTATCCACCCATGATTTAAGGACAATAAAACACTGTAAACACCACTTACCTAAATAACAAAAAAAAAAAACTTGTCAAAATATCATTTGTATGTTTATAATACATAGTACAGTATGTATAGTGCAGCACATTTCACATTTTGGTGCTGCTAAAAGCATTTAAATTGGTTTATTTGAAAAAATTAAATTGTTAAAAACACTGCGAATAATTTAAACACCAAAGCAAACCCCTTTTACTAGGTGCTTATTGAATGAAGTGAAGAAAAGAGCCTTGTGAGGTTTGCTGTGTGTCAGAGGAGGCAGTTGCATCAGTTTTCTCTCTTAAGGTGAACATAGGGTGAGAAAAACTCAGCCTAGAACTTGTCTGCCTTCACCTAATTTTCTTGCATAAATCTCCGCATTAACTGTGACAGCATGTTCAGCTGTAGTCTTACAAGCTGTTCATGGCACTATCATGTTGCATAATTAGTGAGATCAGTATGTGTACATGCCATAAAACTTTTTTTAGACTTTTCTTGTCCAGCATGGGAAGGATTTTCAGATGCACAAAAATCCTTCCTTCTCCCTCTTCTTCTGAGGACCAATGGACATCTAGCTGAATTATCCAAATTAAATCCCAGTCAATGCAATGACACTGTGCAAATGCATTTCCACGAAGTAAGACTCGCAAGGAAATGAGAATAAACAGTTGATAAGACACCAGTGTGGGCAAGCACGTTTTGAACTTTTGTTTTGCTTGATTTTTATTTATGTTTAGTTTTTTAATTAAAGTTTGATTAAAATTCATTACAGCAAAAGTTGCCATTTGGATACTGATATTTAAGAAGTAATTTTCAAGAGCCGTTATAACACAAATTTTGAGACGGCATTTGGATACCAGAGGATTGCTGTAAACTGAACATGGTTTCTTCATTAAATATTTATTTAGTACATGAAACTAGTGCTCCAAACCTTGATTGTGAATGTACTTAGAGGTTTAAAGGTTTAAAAAGTGTTTCTACTAGTGGATGCTGTTCAGCTGTGGGTGTCTGCAGCCCTATGAAGCTGCACAAACCAGAATAGCTGAGATGCTTCCACAAGCGTGACATTTGGACATTTCTGGTCCCGGCAATCTAATCCTGCAATACATTTGTTACCAAATGCCCTTGGTACATCATTACTAAATCAACAAATGTGAGGGTACTCCCAATAGCGCTGAGTATTGTGATAAATGAAACTCAAGCAGAATGTTTAATGTCAACACAACATGCAGAAGCACAAGTATACAAAAAAATATTTTCTTAATTACTTTTCCTGCAAAACACAGTACAGATTATATGATTTTTATAATCAATACTTTTAATTTTTCCACAGCACTACCTTTCTTGCTATACTGGCTTCTTGCATTATGAATATTCAAGTTATACATTTTGGAAATTACAATAAGTTTGTGTATTTGTTTTTAATGGTATTTTTTGATCATCTGTCTGTTGCAGCATGAAAGTGACCTGCATTTACACCTTCAGCCAAAAGCTGGCAGAAAAGGACAATCAAACAAATAGAAAAAATACAGGAGAAAAGGATGTACTTTCATGCTTTCATTCAATTTGCAATGTTCAGAGCTTCTATTAGGCATTGCTGAGTGTGAGACCAATAACAAGATGATTTTAAAGAACCCCATCAATAAAATGAGTGACTCCATATTATTAAGTTCTTCTTGATTGTGTAAATGATAATGAAAGTTTAGAAGTGGCCAGAAGCTGAAAAACACTGGCTATGATTATGAGATAAATCAGTCTGTAACTAGGACTGAATAGGGGGTAGTAGGGAAGACGTACTGTTTAGTTAGGCTAGTGAGCTATAGGCTACCAACAGTACTTTACCAAAGGTAAGTAACCTGTACCATCTTCTCTGGTTGGTTCCATATCCTAGTCTGGTTTTGTCAGCTTCAGGTGTTCTTTGACCTACCCTTTCTCCTCTCCCTTTTACCTTGAGGGATCCACATCACCGCCTACTTGGTGAATAACATACTATTTATTGACACTCATTTCAAATGCTTTTGTTCGTTTTAATGTTTTTTCCCCATTTTAATTGGAAATTATACAGTACTGTGCAAAAGGTTTAGGTACCATGAATAGTTATTATTCATCAATAAACTTCCTGGAAAGTGCAGTAAACAGAAAAACCCTAAATCAAATCAATATTTAGTACTACCAATATTTGGTACTTTTTGCCACTTTTTCAACATCAGTTCTCTTAGGCACCAATTTGGAAGGGAAGTAAGCTTCATGTATCTCTTGACTGCTACACAGTTTCTGTGGCTGACCACTGCATTTCTGGTCCTCAACTTTGCCTGTTTGTTTGTGCTTCTGCAGAGGAGCTTGGACAACACATCTGGAAACACCTGTCTGCCACAAAATTTCTACTTGGGAGGCACTTTGCTCATGCCAGATGACCTCCTTATTGCTATGCTCACTCTGGCCATGGTGTAGGATTTGAAGGGTACAATGATACATTTTCCACAACCTCACCTTTTTAGTATGGTTTTCCCTAACCCAGCTATATTCCCTCTATACAGATGTTTCTGTTTCAGTTAATCTATTTGGTTCAATCGACACATTTTTTCATCAATCATTAGCACCTGTTTGTTATATTTTTTTAACCATGCCTTGGGCTATATGCCTACAAAGACCTGAAGTTTTTATCTGGAAAGTGGTCTATATATATTATAAATATACTATATTTCTTTATTTAATGACATACAAAAATCTCACTGTAATATTTCATTTTTGGAAAAAGGAATCTAAAATACATTCTTTTGCACTGATGCACTAATGCAGAAGATGTAAAATAACCATCTTATACAAACATTTTTGTTTGTTTTCAAGAATCCACTGAAGATGTATGTGATTGTAATCCTTCTAAAACTCAATGCACATTCACATCTCTAACTTTTCACACTCTCAGTGTACTGATCAAAGGTGTAAGAAGGCTGCTCCATAAAGCTGACACTCTTACCCTTTGCCTGTGAGGCCCTGTTTGCTACACTTTCCTAGGAGGTAGCAGAAGAAGGGAAGTGCATGGTACAGCTCCATCTGCTTGTAGTTGAGGGCCAGTGTGAAGGCCAGAGAGCCCAGCAGGTCATGCCCCAAGCCGAGGCCAAGCACACCCCAGAGTGTCAAGCCCAGGCTCACACTGTTATATCTGGGCAACAGTTAAAGAACTGCACTCTTGCTTCACAAGAACAAACACATCTTTCTATATTTGGTCATCCCTTACTGATTATTATTATACATGCTAAATGTACACATTCTCTGACTCAAATATATGTAAATATATTAATGAAAACAATAAAATAAAGAACATTCCTTGGAAGGATTTTAAGAAAAAAAAAGAACATAATGTTTAACAGAACCAGGGATAATTCAGGTAAGGTACAATATTTTATAGTTACAAAAAACCCTTTTTTCANATGAAAACAATAAAATAAAGAACATCCATCGAAGGATATTTAGAAAAAAAAAGAACATAATGTTTAACAGAACCAGGGATAATTCAGGTAAGGTACAATATTTTATAGTTACAAAAAACCCTTTTTTCAAGGATATTGAAAGTGTCCGTTGTCAATTAGTATGAAACCAGGATAGAGTAAGATACACAGCAAGGCTGAAACCTGAAAGAGGTACAGAGAAGGGTTAATACTGTGCACAGATAATATTAGTATACAACTGGTGACTGTATTGACAATGCAATAATTCATCTACTATTATCCTGAACTGCTGCAGTAAAAATAAAAACCTGTTTAAATAGTAATAGGGCAGTGTCAAATAATGTAGCATTTATATATACACACATCTACATAGTTTTCCTTATCATTTAAATACACATAAAATATTAATTGAAATCCCTTATTTTAAAAAAAAAACACCTTTTATTCTTTACCTTGCTTTTTGAAGATCCTTGAGCAAAAAGTAAGCAGTAGGTAACAACTGCAGGAATGTATATTAGAACATCGGCAAAAATCACTGGAAAAAAACATAAAAACAAAAATCAACCTGAATGCCATTTACTGGTAAACTTTAAAATTCTGAGTAGTGACATGATTTTTTATACTTCTAATACAGTGGTTTTAGAGTTAAATGAATGTGTGCATAAATTGGAATTTCTCTATACATATGACCTAAAATGTTATCAGATTTTCATCTAAATCATAAAACTATAGAGAACCCAATACAACAAATACACAGTGTTATACCTTTTCCATTCATTTACTAACCAAAATGATCCAACATTAAATGCATTTATCATAAAAAAGAATATGAAACTCTGTGATTATTAATTCAGTTATTAGATAATTAAGAGTTGATGTGTCTATCAATGAGATGACAATCAGGCGTGAGGTTGGGTGGCCCAGCCCTGTTTAAAAACACAAACCTGAGTCTTCACTATCAAAGTCTGCTCTTCACCACACATATATGTCAATGTGTGCTGACTTGTTCAAAAGAGATTTCTGAAGACCTCAGAAAAAGTGTTGTCAAGGCACTTCAGGTTACAAAACAATTTCTAAAGACTTTGAGCTTTACCAATTGACTCTCAAGCAGATAGTGTACAAATGAAGAAAATGCAACACCACTTTTACTTTCCCTGAGGAGTTTATCCAACAAAAATCAGTCCAAGACCAAGGCATGTAATATTCTGGGAGATCACAAAGAAACCCATGGTAATGTTTAAGGATCTGGAGGCCCATCTTGCACTAGCTAAAGTCAGTTTTCATGAGTCCACCATCAGGCAAACACTGAACAAGAACAGTGTGCATGGGAGGATAGCAAGGAGGAAGCCAGTACTCTCAAAGAAGAACTGCCTGTTTAAAGTTTACTAAAGACCATATGGATGAGCCAAAAGACTACTGAAAGAATGTTCTGTGAACAGATGTGTCAAAACTAGAAGGTTTTGGCTTAAATTAAAAACACTGTGTTTGGCAAAAACCAAGCATTGCATTGCAAAATAAGAACCTCATCCCAACTGTGAAACACAGTGGGGGCAATATCATGAATTGGGTCTGTTTTACTGTCACGGGAAAAGGATGGCTTGCTACCGTAAACAGAACTGTGAATTCTGGATTGTACTAAAAAATTCTACAGGAAAATGTCAGGGGGTCTGTGGACTGAAGGTCAACAGAAAATGGGTCTTGCAGCAAGACAATGACCTTAAATACACAAGTCAGTCTAGAAGAATAGCTGAAGTAGACGTTTTGGGGTGGCCAAGTCAAAGACCAGACCTTGATCCATCAGAAATGATGTGGCAGTACCTGAGGTGGGGAATTTGTAAAAGGAAACCCAACATCACCACTGAGTTGAAGCAGTTCTGTAAGGAGGAATGGACAGAAATACCTCCAAGCTGATGTGCAAGTCTCATCAACAGTTACAGCAAAAGTCTGAATGAAGTTATTGCTGCTCAAGGGGGGTCATATCAATTACTAAAAGCATAGGTTTACATACTTTTTCTGACAAAGATTAATGTTAGATTGTTCTGATCAACAAATGAATGAAAAAGTAAAACATTTTGTGTATTATTTGTTTGTTGGATTCTCCTTTTTTATGATTTAGGTGAAAATCTGATCATACTTCATGTGAAATTAAAGGGTTCACAAACTTTCTACCACTACTGTAATGATTATATACAGCAAAGGGTAAAAATTCTACATTTCAAATTAAGGTACAACAAATAAAGTGGACTGCAAAACAGGATACAGCACCAACTGCCTACCTGTAGCTCTCATGAAGAACTTGTGGGCAGGACTCTCATACCCTCGAGACTTGTGAAGTTCAACCCATTCTGGATTTAGCAGATTAGCTCTGCAAGACATGCCTCATGAGCCTCAGAACATCATGCTTCCCACACTAAGTATAATTACAAGCAGTGCTGCTGGTTGAGAGAACTTACATATGTGCACAGAGAAGGCTGTGGAAGGCTGTTAATGGGGGGTAATCCAAACCCCAGTAGTTCAGGTCATTATCTGTTGTATTGAAGTACCTTAAATGAAAATCAGAAAAATTCTGGACCAGAACCACAACTACTGTTGTGATGGAAACAGCTCTAACGGACAACGCAATAAAACACAGTACCACGTTTAAATTTCAGAGTGGAAGTTCCTAACAACCCAGAACAATGTTATGTAAAAACAATCAGAACCAGAGGTGGCAAACATGACAGTAATAATGGTAACACTATGTCTTTAACATATATAATTTAATAACTTAAAAATTGGAGTCACTATGGGTGGTGGTTACTAGGGTTCAGTGTGTTCTCTACAACATGTTTCAAACTTTTTTTCTCATGGAAGAATTACCACTCAAAAGAACTAAATATTACTGTCATAAAGTATGTCTATTATTTCAAAATACATTTTAATCATTACAATGGACTAGCTGAGTTATCCAGCACTTCAACGTCAAAAAGTGGAAAAGTAAAAAGAAATCAACGTTACATGCTCACTGGACTGTTTTATCATTAAAGTGGTTGTATTTAGTACATAAGTATTGTTAGCACTGTCAGACAAGCAAACACTACAGCTGCTCGTAGTCAAGTGAAAAGAAAAAAACAAAACATATATTGGCAAACTTTATTACCCTTAAATCACTAATGTTTACAGCACTGTGCATGTCATATAATTTATTAATGTTTATATTTTCAGAGACCAAATTTAAAATTCAAAATAGTAGCAGCAATTTTGAATTTATTGAACCTGACTACAAAAAACCTAACTCAGGGTGAAAAGTACCTGTATGTCAAATTTCAAGCCTGTGTTTGAAAAACAAAGCCATGCATAAAGAACAAAGAGAAAAACAGAGATTGAGCTTTATAAAGTTAAAAATATTTTAACTGAGTTTTGTGTTTATCAACGTCACCAAAAATCATGCTCACCATTCTGCCAGTGCTCTCCCTTACCTATGACTACTCTGTCAGTCACCGAAATACTAAATTTACAGATTATATTTCTTTTCCTCTTTTCCCCCAACCTGACCTTACAGTAGATTTTGTTGCTGGCTTCAGCATAAGAGCCCAGAATAGTCATGGCCTTCAAAGTGTCTGAGCCTTTACTTATGGGGAAGTTCGTGCTTTATCTGGTTCATATTCATCTTTCTTCCTAACTCCATCAGTAAAAAGGGCTTGTGTAAGTTTTACTTCAAAATGAATAACTGACCATTTTAGCTTTATCACTAATGACCACATAACTTCCACAGCTATAACATCAGCATATCAACAGATACAAATAATGTTTTGACTGAATCAAAAATCAATGAAATGAGGATCGTATAACACTACACTGCTTTTGAAAGGACCACTGAGCTGGATCCTGTCTGGATACTTCTTCCATGGTTATGTATTTTTCTATCACAGAGGTACTAGTACAGTCATTGCTATTAACCTTTAGAACAACCGCCTCTGCTTTCATAACACAACTTGTCCTACCTCTGCTATGCTTTGCACCTTTGATTACACAAACATTCAGGTTCTTTGCTTGACAAGCAGAAATCCTTGGTTGGATCACTGCCTGTTTTTCCACATTAAATTGAATCTCTTTTGCTTATTACATGCACCTACTACTACTGTCTCCAGACCAATAGTTTTCATAAACCTGCAGTCCACAATGCTGCATCCTCTCATACTGCCAAGTATCTTTGCATTACTATGAACAGAGGTGCATTATCACTCTTCCATGCCAGTGACCAGTTCTGGTACCATTACCCTTTAAAGCCTAGTACAGCCTACTGCTTCATCTTTAGCTCAATGCCAACCTTAGTCCACATCCATCACACCTTATCCAATGTAATGTTCTGTCCCTTTGTGCTGTTTTTAATTGCAGAATATGCTTCTTACCACAGCAACAGAAGACTCTCAATGTTTAAAAAATTAATTATATTATCTATGTTTAAATAATTCTACCTGTCACTTAATTCTTTACACCTTTTTTAAATTAAGTGCAACAAGAGCACATGGAAGGCACATATAATGATGACTGAAATACAATCATTTTTCCAATTAAATTCTGAAGCCATAGGTAGACGTACAGGGTCTAAGTCGATCTGAGAAATGTTCTACGAAAAAAGTTCTCATTTAGCATTTGCAAGAAACGTCACAAAACACAATACTCAGTTAAAATATGACTTTTTTTTCTTGGCCAAAAAATAGCATAACCTGAGGGAAAACGGGACAAAAAGATGGCAGGAACTAAATAATTTAAATGCAACGATGTGAAATGCAGTGGGAAAAGCATGTATGTTTGTAATTGTGGGGAGGACGGACCATTGACGAACAGGTAGATTAAAGGTGATTTCCTGCCAATGTCTCTGAGCTTCATAGTCCCCAAACATCGGCGCTTTACTCGCACCTACAACGATATAGCAGGGTTTAAAAACATTTTCAGTAGTTCCATTAGCAAAGCCCTATAAATGTAATAACACAACTAGCCACATATACCAGGAAGAAATTAAGGCAATCATTCTTTGGAAGTTGCTGTAATCAAGTTATTGTAACTACTGGTTCATTTTACTTACAGACACATTTAAGTTTTAATACTGTGACTTGAGTTTAGACATACATGCTTGGCTACTGACTGACGAGTATAAATACGGCAGGCGCTACATGCTATGCTAACCTGAGTAGGAATTTAAAGACACCGTCCACCTCGCAATAAGACCCAGTAAGACACATATGGATGCGGTAGCCCACGTTTCCATTTTCTAATATGTTTTCTGTTCATGCGAATACTCTCATCACTGAATATTTATCCGTAAACTAAATGGATTTCATTGTAAGCGTGCTAACAATAACCTCCTCTGCTAACACACCAGACTAGAAAAGTTCTCCGGCGCAGACTGATGGCGTCATATCTGACGTATTCGGCGCCGTACTTGACAAGGTAAACTGCGTTGTATTGTCAGTACGGTGATGAATACCTGCTGTTTAATTCTGTCCCTGTGATGAAACAGTGAGGTTATACAAGTCAAATTTACTCTTTTGAAATCCTATTTCACATAAAAGCCTTAAGTACTCTTTATTCGTTTATATCTGGTTTTCATTGGTTCTATGCTTTTATCAGTACATATTTTTAATGTACTCATTTTTTTGAGCTGCTCATATGTTTCCCGTGTACGTTAGCACAAATGTCAATAATGTCAAAGGGAATTATTGTGTGCTTTCGGATATGAACTCACAAACCTATGAGTAACCTAGGGGTTATCTATGAAAGGAGACGCTGCAGAAGTCCACTTGTGCAAGGAACTTAACCTAAAATTCTCTAGTAAAATTATGTACGTGTTAGTTATTTAACTCAACTTTTGTTTAACAACATTTTAGTTGCTTTAGACAAAACTGAAAAATATGCTCTGACAACCATAGATGTACAATGTAGTTGTGTTAGCTGTTATAGTGCTAAATTTGTTTCACTTAAGGATCAGTTACAATTGTTTTTCTAAATTGGGAAAAAAATGCTGAGTTCAGTTTTGCACCACTTATCCTGGAAATGGCCATGGTCAGTTAATACCAATAAAAAGTATGATATTTTAAAATATGCTATATTAGTATGCTCCATTTAATTACAACCCAAAAATTGCTGGTAAAAACAAGATTACTTTTTCATTTAAATATTATGGCATTGTAAGCTGAATTTTAACCAAAATTTTCTTCACTGGGTGCTCTAATGAGAAAGAGTGCCCAAACATATTTTTATTGTGGTCAGGACACTTGGAATAGTAGACCTAAAATTGCATGCATTTATGAACATCTAGAATGAGGTGTCTTCCTGTTAGAGTGACAAGAGCACCATTTCAGCTCTTTAATAGCTTAATATGGAGCATATGGTTCAATTTTATTTTGTGAATTTGAAAGTCTAAAAGAGCAGGTCCTTAGTGTAATGTTAGCAACTTTAGCCAGTGTGACTAGGAGACATCAGTGGTAAAATTAACTAGCAAACAAAATTATTGCACCAAAAGGGGTTTGTGAGGTCATTTTTTAGAAATAGGACCAGCTACATGAAGTAAATATTACCACTTTGGTTTTAGGCCTATTGACAAATTTTTTATACCATCTAATTAACTAGTTTAAATTATTCAAACTTTAAATCCTGTTAAAATTAGGTATAAGTCAACTAACTCAAAAAGTATACTGTTCTTATTTCTGTTGGATAAAATGCCAAAAGTATTTTTGAACTCCATAATCATTTATTTGTTATGGTAAATACTGTAAACTGTTCTGAGTTAATCTCCTGAGAAATTCATAAAATCATGCCATTTAAGCAACACAGGTAAAATACTATATATTTTTCCTTTAAAGCATGTATTAAAATACCAAAGATGGAATAGGTCTTGGTCCTTTTGTCTGAAAATGAACATTGTGTATGATTACATAGTAAAAACTAAAAACATGGATGCTGAAATAATCAATAAGAAAATATGAAAAAGTTTCTCAAATAATGTTATACAAATATTAATTTGTTTTAAAAGTATTTATGAATTCACAAAAAAAAGCATTCAAAAATAAAAAACTGATAAACTGCACTGTAACTGACACAAATAACCTTGTAGCAATGGTTGCAAAAGGTTAAGTAAATGATATACAAAGGTAACCTGGATGATCAGAAGCATAAAGAATCAAGGACCTAATTACAATTAAAGCTAAAAAAACTTTTTAATTTGATGAAGTCATGCATGATATAATAACATTTTAATGAGGATATAAAATATGAATTCTTTCAGCACAAACATTTAGCATCCAAAATGTTTTGTGAACACACTACAGTATATTGAGTAAATTAAACTTGATTCATACTATAATCTCATACTGGCTGGACTGTATCAAAGTTATGATAAATTTAACTCTTGCATACTGGTAAAAATCCATTGTCTTATTCTGGTTACATTCATCAACTTCAGGAAGCAGAGCTGAACTGATTTGTGACCAACAGTCAATTTTTGAAACAAAGCCTGAGCAGATTTAACTAAAGCCGCTCATGAATATCACTTCATCTCGCAGTGTTATAATATCACCCCATTAACGTAACAGCTTGCCTAATGTCCCTCTCTTCTCTGCATATTAAAGTCCATGCAGCAGTAATTATTATTCATATCAGTATCTACAGTGGTCACATGTGCTGCATTGTCTTTGGCATAATTCTTGGAACCCAAAAGTTGTTAGATAATGCATGTCTCTTTATAGTTAATGTATCAAATATTTATAAATAATAATAACCTTGGACAACTACTGATTTGCAGTGACACTTTCATTACATTGAGAAGACTATTAGTCATTGGTGGCCATTAGTTATTAATGCACTGTGTGCCAGCTTTACTTTGTCATTTATTGCTTCATCTCTTTGGCTTTTAAATATTCAGTAACTGCTGTATCTACATTTACTGTGTGATATCTTCTGGGAAATGGTTGGTTTGTCATTGAGCTCTGCTTTCATGGCACCTTGACTTGGAGTTGACTTATTTTTATTTGCATTAGTGTATTATTTTCCCCTAATTTGGTTATTTTCTTTGTATGTCAAGGCATTCCAATACTTAAACATTGCAAGTTAAATACTCTCATCATACAAACGATCTACAAAAAGCAAGAAGCTTATGTACCCTATCTTTATTTTTACTTTCAAATGACATATACATTTATGTTGTTTATTGTAATTTTCCACAAACTATACTTATTAAAACTATACTTATTAAAAAAGCATCATGTAGCAATGACATTATTGTGGAGAATTATTGTAAGCTGCAAAAAATGTTCCTACTGTTGTACTTTATTCTAGCACCAAGCTATCTGCTAAACTTGTCAGTTTTTGCAATGTAAAAAGTACTTATTTGTTTCTTTAAATTCACATCTGTTCATCATAATGGACTTTTCTGGGATATTTTTCTCCTGACCTCGAATTATTATTCTAAGAACCATTTCTGTAAGAGGTCTGTCTGTGTGTGTGTGTGTGTGTGTGTGTGTATATATATATATATATATATATATATAGCCCTAAATCCTAAATATATTTATTTATAACGTGCGTGTGTTAATGTGCGATCTCAGTAGTATTTGATAGAAGTGGGAGTGGAACACTGCATGTGTCTGTCTGGAGCAAGAGCTGCTCGAAGAGCCACACCTGTGCTGTGCGGGGCAGCAGGTGCACTCCTGGCACTTCTGAAGGTCAGCGTTTCTTACGACAATACCGTCACAGAACTGAGAGCAGGAGGAAAGATTTACTACGAATATAGACCGACAGATTTATGAAACTGAGTGACCGCAGACATGGCTTCAAGATTTTGGTGGGGTGTATAATGAAAACCGTTATCTTATTCACCCCGCAAGAAAATATTAATACTTGTGCTATAGATATACTATACTATATCTAGTCTGTATAATACAGACATATTCTGTTATATTTTTTGGATATTGAACACGTGTGAGCTATTCAATTCCGCTAATGAGAAAATATCTGTTTTGCACCTTCAGTAGCTAAAAACATTCAAATAGAAACCACTGGTTTCATTATCTTCTATAAAACTGTAGAACATGAAATTGTAGAGATTAGAGAAGTATGACTGCTCTCTGCAATTAGTGTAATTATTTTTCCTTTACTGTATCAGAAGTTCTGCGCCACAGTTTTGGCCATATGATACAAAGGACGGTAGTGCTATGGTCCATCTCCACTTCTCAAATGGTATTATTTTCATAATCCTGCACTTGTCAGAGTTGACCCTCCCGCACCAACTAATATTTAAAGCGAACTTCGTTAAATGTACACAAGCTCGCAACACATGCACTCGGCCCCGTGTGAGCGCCACGGCTCCCGCCAGGTGAGGCCCGCCGTTCCAGTCAGTCCCTTCAAAGTCCGATTGCGTGTAATAAAAATGTCAATAAACGCCATCTAGCGTTTGCATCTGTCATCGCTTCAGGGTTACATTTGTTAAATCTGTTTATTTAATTAACAATAACACTACCCATGCCATTGTGATATAGCTATACTCATTTTTTCATTTAATAATATTTATTTTAAAAATAGCGATAATAATTTTTAATAAAAATATTACTTTCTAACCAGGCTAGCCCAACATTTTCAGATTGGAATGTTTTGATTTGTATTGCTGCGCCTGCTGTTGGTTTTGTATAATTACTAAACGGAAGCCGGACCTCCTGTCAAACAAACTAGCCGCCAGGCCGGCAGACACGAGCCCTGCTCGGCCACTTACTGTCATACACATACACACAAAGACAAGTTTTTTCTTTAGATATATATATATATATATATATATATATATATANGCCTGCTGTTGGTTTTGTATAATTACTAAACGGAAGCCGGACCTCCTGTCAAACAAACTAGCCGCCAGGCCGGCAGACACGAGCCCTGCTCGGCCACTTACTGTCATACACATACACACAAAGACAAGTTTTTTCTTTATATATATAAATAAAAATATAAAATAATTGCGCCTTACGTGACTATATTTTTACAGCTGAAATTTAATGATTTGTCGTTCACTTCGAGATGTAACCTTTTGGTGCGTGGAATCGCTTCGAGCCTCGCGCGTGACGCTAATTTGACTCTGTTGGGGAGATTACTTTCCCTTTTCTATTTTATTTTGTGGAAAAAGGAAATCCTACACATCACAAGGCACAATAAATCACCAGCACGCACTGCGCGTGGCGTCACCGCACAGACACTGTGGGCATCGCGGCCATGCGCACGGGAGCGGTCCCCTCATTCTCCGAAATAAGAAATGGGTCGTGGAATGAGACCCCCGCCCCCCACGCTGTTATCCAGTGTCACTGAAAGCTCAGTCTCAGCAGCTTCTTGAGTGTGAAAGTGAATTGAAGAAGAGGCGCGTTCCCTTTTCCCAGGGGTATCAGTTAAATATAGCGGTGCCCTCCGCGTGGCCGAGTGGCCGCGCCGGCCGCCATTTGGTGTTTATGTAAAACTGATTATCAAGACACAACTGTGAAACACACGGTCCCTCCGCAGCACCGTCGCAGTTGTTCTTACAGACACCCGAGATCGGTGACCCTTAAGCGCTGCTTCTCACAAAATCTGTTGTCCTGTTCATAAAAGGAAATAAATATGCATAAAAAAGTACAAGAAATAAACTAAACGCACTCTCGTCTGTGACCTTCTTTTGGCAGTCTGTAGTTAGATTTATGTTCACATTTAGTAATAAAACTAGAACCCAAATTCTATAACATGAACAACTTGAAATTCAAAAGTATGTCGTAATGCTTTACCTCTAACAAGGTGTGCCAATTAATAAAATAATACTAATACTCCCACTGCTACTACTACGATCAATAATAATATAATAATAATAATAATACTTCACTTGTCTTAACATTTCTGAGTGTATTTTAATACTTGAAATATTTGTTTGAACTTAAAATTATTTTTAAAGGATATTCTAATCGTTCGATATTATTAATTTACAGTTTTCAGTGTTTACGAACGAAAGAATTATTAATTAATGAATTAAAATTTTAAAAATGTGAAAAAGTAAAAAAGAGTAAAAAGTTTCACTGCAAAAAAATCTATCCCGGTTGCCTTGAGCAAGCGCATGGAGGTATATATTTCAATGACGTGGGAACTGCAAGTTCATTTTGAAAAATAGTGTTGAGTTTAAGACTAAGCAAATTTTAATAAAAAGACAGAAATATACTGATATTCAGTTACTGTCATCAGTTTCAAACGCCTAATTAAATATACCTCGTGATTTATTAAAATCAACTTATTATAAAAAGTTTACAGTACTGTCTTTTCAAAATTAGTTTTTACTTGGGGTACAGCACCAAAAGGTTACATCAATTTTAAAGACGAAAACATTTCACAGTACGAATTTATTAGATCTTATAATATTAATTATAACTTTATACTAAATCTTTAATATTAAAAAAGTAATTTTGTCAAGAGCTTTTTGTTTCCAAATTTATTAACAAAGGATTTCCAGTTTACAACACAACTACATAGAATACATTTATTAATTTTATAAACATTTTCCCAGTCAAATTATAAGAACAATTTTTGTATTTTTCGATGTATTAAAAACAAAAGCAAAAACCGCAAAGGCAATTTAAATCAACACTTGTGAGGAGCTTTCAGGAAAACGAAAGCTCATTTAATGTACATTTTAAACAATAATATAAAATCATTGGGAACAAACAAAGAAACGAAACAAGTCAAACGAGTAAATAATTTTTGTACAAATATTTACAAATGTTTACCTGTACAGAAAGCATTCCATTTCGTTCATGTCTCTTTCTTATAAACTTTGTACAGTGCTGCCAAATTGTGCTGTACAGTCTTCCCAACAAAGGGTCTACAAAAAATAATATATATATACGACTGTACGTATGTGATGTCTGTGCGTGTATTATTGAGAAGGCCACTTGGACGCGGTCGCCGTGGACGGTGTGGGTAAGAACTGTCCGGAGATGATGCTGCTGGGCACGCTAAGGATGGGCGCTATGGCCGCCGACGTCCGGCTGAGGGACAGGGACTGCGCGCTCAGCAGGGCTGACTGCACCGTCACCGGTGGCCGCAGGAGCGTCTGGGGGCTCGGCGCGCTGCTCGAAGCCCCAATTATGTTCTCTATGCTGAACGAGGGTCTGCTGGAGGGCTCCGACTTGATCATGGACGCCGTGCTCAGGCTGTTGAGCTGCAGCTGCAGGCTCGGGCTCAGCTGCGAGTTGAAAGCCTTCCTGTTGAGCTCCGCCGAGGGCAGCAGGGGCACAGCCGGGGGTAGCATAGGACCCACTGGCGGGATGTAGGGGTACTGTAGGGCGGCCGGGTGTGAGTAGGCGGCCGGATGGAGGCCGTAGTGGCGCCCGTACGGGTTGCCGATGCTGTACGCGCCGAAGCTCTGCATCATGAGGGCAGTCTGGTCCCTGAGGATGTCCGGCTGGTGCCGCTTGAAGCGCTTCCTCCTCCTTAGGAAGCTGCCGTTGTCGAACATGTCTTCCGACTGGGGGTCCAACGTCCAGTAGTTGCCCTTGCCGGGGTTGCCTGGCTCCCGGGGGATCTTGACGAAGCAGTCGTTGAGCGACAGGTTGTGTCGGATCGAGTTCTGCCACGCGGGGAACTTCTCGCGGTAGTACGGGAAGCGGTTGCTGATAAACTCGCAGATGCCGCTTAGCGTGAGCTTCTTCTGCGGGCTCTGTAGGATGGCCATGGTGATGAGCGCGATGTACGAGTACGGCGGCTTCACCAGGCTACTCTTGGGCTTGGTCTGCGCGGGGGCCGGCGCGCCCTCCTGCTCGTGCACCCTGCCCTCCTCCGCCTCCCCGCTGCTCTCGCAGGGGCTAGCCGCGCGCTCCTTGAGCGCGAGCCCGTCCGCCTCGTCCGCACGCTCGCGCGTCCCCTGACTCTCGCAGTCGCTGCTGTCCCGTTCGGCGCCCTCATCACCCTCTCCCACCACGTCGATGTCCACGTCTTCAGCCGCAAGCACCGTGTGACCGGACATGTCGCTCGCACCGGTGCCTCCGGACAGGGTCATCACAGCGCGCTTCAGCCACGAGCAGCCCTAAGGTAGGAGACGTGCAGCGCGGCCGAGACGAACTCGAATCGCAGGTCCGATCGGCCTGTAGCCGTAACTTCAACTTTTACTAAATATCCCTGGAGTCCCGTGCAGCGCCCCCCACCGCGCGCCTCACGCCCGTTTCCCCAGTTTGAGCCGCATTGAAGAACAGCTGCAGCTGATTTCGGAGCGCGCCTTGCAAGTGACACGTGCTTTTCAAAGCAGCTTTTGAGGACTGTCTGATAGATTACTTTTTTCCCCACTTTAAGATATACTATCAGCACTGTCACGTGACGGAGTGACGTCAGGCGCGCCCCCACTTATTACCACGCGAACCGGGGTTGTTTCTTGAGTTTGTCAACAAAAAAGGGGGGCGACCCATAAAGCGCCGTGCCGCTGCCGTGCGACCGTCCGTCACGAACCGTTTAACGGGAACGGGAGAGCGAGGCAGAGAGACTGGCGGGCTGCGGGGTGGAAACCTACACTCCTGACGAGCTTTAAAACGCGATTCGTAACTTTGCTTAAACACAGTGTTTTGAAAAGCGGCCGAACGAAAACGTCTAAAGATAAGTTCACTGGCTCTCTTCTAGTCGTTCCTGTGTGCTCGTCTCTGTACTGCATGCCGTGCAATTCATACACTCACGTGCAGCGCGACAGGCGCGCTGTGCTCAGTGGCCGGACGAAGGTCGGAAATGATGCCGGTGCAGCTCCAAAAAGTAGCGTTTCGCTGTTACTGTTATTGTTATTATTCCTTTTTAAATTGTGACGCTCACGTTAACTCTGTGGGATTCGTGCAGGTGTGGACAAAACGACGCGAGTGGGAATGTCTCCCGGGGACAGCGAAGAATCGTAAATAAAAGCTCTTTTAAGGGGTACTGCGGAGGTGTTAACGACCTGATCAGTGTCAGTGTTTGCATATGAAAAAAGTAGGAAATGGGGGGAAGGCCCACTGTAAAACGGTATTCACAAGCATGAGGTTAACCCTGGCTTGTAGAATGTGAAAAAAAACAATACAGAATAATAATAAAAAAATCTCCTACGTCGTGCACGAAAATCTTGTCAGTATCCATAAAATCTTAATAGCTGTCCTAAAATTTAAATCAATATTTTATAAAAGTTGAAGGCTATTTCATATACTTAATTATAACAAGTCAGCATTATAATTGTTTATGGTCTTCATCGTATTTTTTAACTGAACTACTGTTTAATCACACACACACACACACACACACACACACACGCACACACACAGAGGAGATGCCCGGTGATGTGAGCGAGCGGATGGGAGCAGTTATCTATGTGCCACAAGCAATATAACTTGGTATTGATCTGGCGCAGAAGTCTCCTCCTGCCGCAATGAAAATATCTCTAATTGACAACAGAATCAATTATTCTCACCACCCCTCTATTAGAAGTAACAAAAATGTGTGAATGGCTTTACAAGGACCCGTTAGCCGCGTCGCCTTGTTCGGCTCAGTTTGAACTTCTGAGAGCCGCCCCTCGCGCGAAAGATGGAAACATGCAGACAGCTTGTTCACATCAGTAGTAGTATTACACTGCTTTGATAGCAAAAATACTGCCGTGGGATAGAATATTAAAAGGTTAAGGATACTTTTTTGTATCAGCATAAATTAAATTTATTTAAAAAAATAATTTTAATCCAGTTTAATCATAATGTATATCATATTAAAAGTAATGCATTAATCCACAGTTGCACATTTATAAATGTATAATTATTGGAGGGAATGCGTGAAAGATTATTCATTATTCTAGTATAATGTATTTTGTGGAATCATCAGGCAATAAATAATCAGTGAAGCCAGTACATCCTTTTAAAGAGCAGTTCCGACATATTAAAAAAGCTTTTCTCTTGAATACATTTCAAACGTAATGCAACATAAGGTAAGACTCTGTATCATGTTCCCTGGCTGTTTTGCGGTCTGCAGTTGGGCTACACCAGTCTGTGCTGTGTACACATTTGTGTGCTACTGGATATGAATGGAACGTAACCACAGTGTTTGCTCTTCTTAATTATTAAATGGGGTGGTGGGCGGATGCCATGTTTGTCGCTGCTTTTCATAATAAAAATGAAATTAAAGCGAATCGTGGATGATCTTGTCTGAGTGGAAAGGAACATTTTGGCCGATTAGACGCGATCTGTGTCCCATCTGTGACACCATCAGCACCAGGTACATAACTGCCTGCCCTCTTTCCATTCCATTGTGCTCAAACTTTTATTTTCATTTATGTCATTTACATTTGATTTGTAGTGTAGAACATATGGAAATATTTCTGATATTTTAGAATTGTTACGGATTTTAGTTTTAATGCCTCAGATCCTAAGGTTGTGCGATAAACTGAAGGGTTACAGAGCTAAAAAATGTTTTGCGCAAAAAGAGAACACAATGCCCTCTGTGTTCTTTGGAAGCTCCACAAATCCTGTGCTGTTCTGCTTTAGATGTTAATGAAATGTACATTTAAGCACACAATCACGGCTTAGTCCTACAGACCCTTTTAGAAAGATAAGGGAACTCCTTCCAGCATCAGCTCAGATGTGACATGGTGACAGCACTTAGTGGACAATGTCTCAAAAATTGTGTTTAAAGATTAAAGATGGACCGAGTGGAAGTCCACTGAAATATATTCAGTCAAAATTTCTAAAAGTCAAAAACGTGTTACAGTGGAAGTGTATCCTCAACATATAAAAATAACAACGGGTCATTATGATGACCATAACTCACCTTAACCCAACATTGTATGTAACACACCCATACAGTGACGTTAACCCAACGCAGTGTGTAACACACACATACAATGACCTTAACCCGATATTGTGTTTAACACAACAGTATACGGCGTGTATAGACCGATAAAACGACCCAGTAATGTGTAAATAGCACATATACAGTTACTAAATTGTGCATGTTGGTAAATATATTGGCGATTTATTGTCTTTTGCGTATTAGTTAAGGCATATTAAATGACATGCAGCTTTATATCTTTAGACGCATAAAGACCTTAATAGCTTTAGAGCCGTATAGTCTTGGCATTAGAAACATCCTCATCCTTTCATTTGATTCAGTAGCTCACTAACTGACACAAAACTTATGTCCGTGCTGGATTACCCGGAACCCTGCGGCATTACCCTGATCGCCGTCCACCATCTCTGCGCTGCAGTCCTTGATGTACGCTAATATAAAGTATTTCAGTTAATGGCAGCTGTTCCAATTTCCACGTAATTTTACACTCGTTTTCACCCGAAGTGATTTCCTTAAATTGTTTTCAAACGTGAACTTAAATGGGTGAAAACGTCAACATATTATATGTAAAAGAATAAAAATACTAACATCGTTAGCTGAACTAAGTGGCCTGTACACTATATCCGAACGAGTGGTTTTTGATAACAGATAACATGCGACAGCAATGTTTAAAAAGGACCGAAAAGCTCACTGCTTTCAAACAAATTTGCAGTTATGAAATTGATTTTAAGGTGAAAGTTTAAATCGTGCAGTGACAGAAGCGATTGTCGTAATGCAAAGGCAGATTCTTTGAAAGGCAACTCATTTAATTAATGATGAGAGCAGTTTGGAGGGGGGCATCAAGCCAGTAAAACTGTATGATAAATTAATGGCATTGTTAGCGCGCCTTTAATCACCGCTATTATGCTAATTATTTTACATCAACGCGGAATTATCAGCATGTCAGATTTAATCAAAACCACACATTCTCCTGAAAACTGTTCATTTCATTTCCGATGGGAAATGTCTACGTCATATTTGCGTTAAAAATTACTTTTAGCTTAAATGAAATCTTTAATTGGATTTTTTTTTATGGTTGACATGGTGGCTCCCTCAAGGCTGTGTTCTCCGGAGTGTAAGATCTCTGCCTTTTTTTGGAATTCACCATTTTCACCCCCTTAAAGAATCCACTCTATCAACCTGCAGCTTTGTGTCAAACAATATGATGCAGCTCATTTTTTACCATCCGGTTCGTGGGATGGCGTGGGAGCCACGGGAGGACGAAACACACTATAACATAATTGCTGCGGTATACAAAACAGAACCTGACAAGGCACGGGTTTGAAAGCCAATACAAGACAAGGTGCAGCAATAAAATATTCAATTTAATGTGGAGATTTCGATTCATTCCACCATGATCGGACAAGTTATATTGGAATTATAGGAATGTCTATGAAATTATTTAGGCTAATGCGCTATTTAGTAAAGAAAAGGTATAATCAGAAAATAAAATACACTCTGCATACTATCAGTAATAATTCTAAATTTAATACATGTATATATTATACAGGAATATGTACTGAAAGAACATATGAATTATTTTAACCCGAATAATGGGTTTTTGACAGGGTGCGTTTTGTTATGTGCCAAATTGTAGATTTCTTGTGGTGTAGCGATTTCTACTTCTAGTAAGTGAAATATTTTTGTTTTGTTTTACATTCAGTGTAAATTACAAACAATAATGTGGTAATGTTATAAGGACAGTGCAATTAAACGGCCATTTAAACACCAGTGTAAACATTTATGACAGTATAGGCACAGCTTAATATTCATTTTTTCGAATATATGGTTATTGGCTTTGATTGAAAACCGTAGCACTGACCTTTTGCAGTACATGTTAGACTACGTAATGATATAATAATGCAAATATTTTAATAATAAAATAATTTCATATTATTACATTTTTACTGGATATTTACACATATTAAAGTGTTTTCTCGGGGAAATGGATCACATTGGGCTATACAATATAAACATTACTCTCCTCCGTGGCATTGTCAGTTTTAATTAACTTCGAAATAAAATTAAATACGTACAAAAACAAACGTTAAACTGAACTGTCAAATAGAGATTCTTTATTTAAAGCACATATATTAAAACACACCGGAATACTCGTATGTGCATGAATCTGTAGACATATACACACGTGAAGCCATATATGAGTGTATGCGATATAAAATAGCTAAATCAGCCAATTTATTTAGAAACTTAAATAACAGCGTTTTACCACACAGCTGAATGTCTTGTGGAATGAGCAGGGAAGCGCGGCTTTAACTGCATAGCTCCTTTATCCTTCAACGCCTGCAATAGATTATTTTAAACTATCAAAGGTAGATTATTATAATAATAATAATAATATTATTATTATTATTATTATTATTATTATTAGTAGTAGTAGTAGTAGTAGTATCTCAGTTGTACCCTGCTCTGTTCTACTACAGTTCTGTGTAATAATAATTTGGACAAGACTTGTGAGGTG
Source organism: Arapaima gigas (assembly GCA_900497675.1). Classification (NCBI taxonomy): domain Eukaryota; kingdom Metazoa; phylum Chordata; class Actinopteri; order Osteoglossiformes; family Osteoglossidae; genus Arapaima; species Arapaima gigas. Next base: position 226,438 of record UFQX01000400.1, on the reverse strand, counting down.
TGCAGGGAGACGCAGGGGTCCATGCAGATGACGGGTGTGTGTGTGTGTGTGTGTGGGTGTGTATGGGTGTGTGTGCTTGCCTTTTTACACAGAACAGTACCGTCATGTGCAGGGATCATGGGAGACGAAATGACACCTACAATTCAATGTAAGCCTTATTTGCATGCCAATGCCTGCTGCTAACTACCTGCTATGTAACTGGGCTTGTACTTCTTTGTCTTTCGTAGTAAGATTAAAACAAGAAAGAACACATTAGCATTAAAGTATTTTTGAGAAAGCTGAATTTGATTACAATGGGTGTAAGTAGCAGAAGCATATGGTTATTGCTGTCGAATTTATATGTAGGTCTACAGGTTGTTGCCAGTAAGGAAAATCCACAGACCATTTTAAAATTTGAGTATGTATGAAACGGTAAATTGCTGATGTTATTCAGCCACACCTACTCTTACACTGTTGCTTTACTGGGTAAATGTGCTATAGTCTATTGTTAGTCTAATTACTTTAAATAACTGTAGAACCACCCAAAATAATTCGGTATAGCTACATTCAAATTAAATCAAAATAATTAAATATAAAAGGCAGCCTCACAGGTCGAACTGAATAACACTGACAAACGTGTAGAAAAAAAATGGTGAAAAATAAATTCTTGCTGAAAGGGTCCCACTTTTTACAAAATCTAAACATGGAATATGATTGTACAGTGGCGTTAAAAATGTCAGATATTTGTCAGTCTTTCCCGCTGAGATCATCTCAAGTTGGCCGCCACAAGCTGTGGATGTGTTTGACTTTCGAAACAGACCACACTGTTCATTATTGGGGTTGTGCTTTGGACAACCATCCTCAGTCACTACACAACAAATGGCACAGAAAGCAGGGGAATACCAAAAATAAAACTAGACAGTGCTAAATGTATAAGAAAACTCACTGTAGCCTTTAAATGACAGCGGCTTTAATTTCTTTCTTATTATGTTTAGGACATATGTGTTTCTATGCATAGTAGCGGTCGAAGTCCAGAATACTTCATAAACTTGAATAGATTTGATACTTTATAGCAAATTATGAAGCGTTATTTAAATCACACTTGCCCAGAACGACTTAAACATTTTAAAAGAGTTTGTTTTATTTATGCCGCTGAGTTTTTGCAGTATTAATTCAGTGTTGAAGTTCATTGTTCAAGGGTGCTGCAGCAGAATTGCATTTCGAAACGGAACGCTTACAATGCAAGGGTGACACCCTAAACACTAGGCCACCTACTGGCAAGTATAAATAAAACCAGACGACAGAAAACCCATGATAGATGCTTTTGACCAGCGAACGTAACGCGACTATTTCTACTTCCTAATTGTGGGTTTACTGTATTTCCCAGAGTCCAGCAGTGTGTGTCATTCTGAGGTGTTTGCATTGTAGTCCAATACAAAGCACCATCCGTCTTTAATTCGAGTGGAAGGAGAGCGCCATCGCTGCGCCCGTAATGACGCTCCACTGACCCCTGAACTCAATCTTCTCCTGCTTATCGGTGCATACATATCTATAATATCACACCAAATTACATTCACTTTCGGGAGACTCCTTCTAATAATCTGTCAGAATCTTCGCCACCAATGTTTCACCCACGTTACACAACTCACCTTTCAGCCCAATAACCAGAATGGGGTCTGATTAGGGCCGAAATCTTTGGTTGTGAAAAGTGCGACCAGGTGACTCACCGGCAGCGCTGCCCGCGGGTTCGTCACGGGCCTCGCATTGTCGACTGCGCGTGGTGCTGCCAGTGACCTATGCTGTCTGCTCAGTGTCTAGGTCCTACTGTGGTCCTGCTCTTGTCGTCCTGTGATCATCCTGTAGCCCTGCTCTGGTCCTCCGGTGGTCCTGCTCGGCATCCCGCACAGCATCTGCGCTCATTTCGTCAGATTTTAACTCCAAGTGCGTGAACCAAACTAATCAAAGCAGTTTAAATAAATTTTGATTCCATTTCAAACATAATAGTTATAGCATAAGTTAATACAGGTCTTTCTAAGAAGAAATTATTCTTACAATAGATAAAAATAGATATAAACGATATAAATTATTATTATTAAATTATTATTTAACATTATTAAATATTATTTATAAAACTGCTAAATATTGAGTATTTTTTACGCTTTGATTGTAGCTTGCGTAAAACTAAAATAACGTATATTAAGAGTCTATTACTTAGTTATTGCTATGAAAATGTATTGTTTTGGGGTAAATTTTTTGACATATTGATTTTTCCTTTTGAGTCAGAGTTGTGTGCATCTAAGTACTCTTTGTAAATACTATGCAATGCAAATATGGGAAATTGTTCAATTACAACATTTGATCAATTTAAAACAATAAATTATATTTGAAAAATTAAAATGAATGGTTTTGCAATAATTTAACGTGTGAACCCCCGTTAAATAAACATTTAATATGCTGCGACTCCATATCCATGCGCTTTCATTTTCTTCATTGCAGCTCCGTTCTGTATGTGGGCTCCAAATCCAGCTTTGTAAATTTCCATCGTGAACAAAAACTGTTTTGCATCGTCGAAAAGGAAACACAACAGTTAATGCAGATTGTCCAAAGTCATGTGCAAAAACATCAATATTTTACATTGCCAAGAACTCAGTTTAAAAGAGCAAATCAATGGGCCCTTCTTCATTACCTACTTCTATTCCTTCTGGGTTTGGGCCTTTGTCTTTCGCAAATCATTCTCCTGTTTTGAGTCCCACATAACTTCAGTGCCCTATACTATCACACATGCCTCTTGGCTATAAATACTAATGAAATCTCTTTGCTTAATTTGATTTTGCTGGTACACTTGCAGTTATGGCTGAACTTTCCCATGAGAGAAGCTGATTGAACGTTTTCAAGTCTGCACAGAGAGGGGAAACATTCCACAGAACCAGAGAGATCATTTCCATAATTATCCAATTGGCAGCCTAATGACCTTCTAGAACAATAAAAAGAGCTCTTGTTAATTCCATTTCTGTTGCTGACATTCAAAAGATTCCTATCTTACACGTTGGGGTTCACAAGATAACAAGTGTACTCTCTATTTGCGCCAAAGAGCAGTCCATTCAATTAGCCCCAACATGTCTCCGCCTGGCAATGAGAGGGATCTGGCCCTATGCTAACGTGCCTTTTTATTTCTGAAGTTGGGTTATTTATGGGTTGCTCAGATTATAGAAATGGATTCCAGGGCAATCAATTTTGATGCTGCATTTTGAATGGGGGAATTGAAATGAAGTGCAGAATAATTAAAAAGATCACAAGTCCTCCTTTGCATGTAATTATGGCTGCTCACCCCATTGTGGAAAAGGTCTGATTTTGATAATATGAAAAGGAGTTAGCAGCAGTCCAACAGCATTTGATAATTCACAAATTGCATTCAGAATTTTGAAAGCTGGTAATTGCAGTCATAATATATATATATTTTTAATGCAGTTTTGCTATATTTATTCAGCAGAATGGACTGTTACTATGTTAACAGCAACAATCATAGTTATGTTTTATGAAAGGANTTTTGAAAGCTGGTAATTGCAGTCATAATATATATATATTTTTAATGCAGTTTTGCTATATTTATTCAGCAGAATGGACTGTTACTATGTTAACAGCAACAATCATAGTTATGTTTTATGAATGTGTTTACATTTAGGCTATAAATGTTTTTCCACCTATTTAAAAGAATGTTAAAATAAGACTGATTATGTTTCTCATTTATCTTTCACTTCTTTTGTTAAAATATTTGTAAGACTTTTAATTAAATCTTGTAGCAATTACACCATTTTGTGGTTTTTACCATTGGATCCACAAGAACATCTGTCTTCCTGTACAGACAAATTATCTCTGATTTGTGCCTAAAAATGATTTCAAACACTCACAAGTGTTATTCAAAAAACCACTTGAATAAAAAATATAAATGCACATATCTTTCCCATTATTAAGCCAACACACCACAACATTGTTTAATCTTTTGCTATAATCATATGTGGGCATTTATTTATGTGCAGTTAACTCCAAATTTACATGGTTGATGTTTTGCATAATAAAATATTTTTCAAAAATCAAGTCACTCTGTGCTGTTATCAAAATAACGTAGAGTTTATATTTTACTGGTAAGTATGGGCCTTGCTAAATCCAGTCCATAAACATTTAATTAAATCTGCTTGTCACACTGTCACACATAAAAAAAACATTCATTTTATGATACTGTGATGGAATTAGTTAGATTCTGTATTTCCACTTTAGCCTTGTAGAATCTATGCACCTGCTTCCCTGCTAGAGGCAAATGTAAGTGACTAACACAACTGCAAACCGATAGTCACAACAGAGTGCCATTTGAGACAATATATTCCACTGCAGGTTACATTTACTGATGGTAATGTTTAATAAATATATTAATGACTATCCAAACATCCAGACAGCATGGTACTTTAACTAATTTTAATCAGTGCATCTTTTGCAGCATTTGATTCTTGCCTTAGACTGCTTTATTAAAAGTACTCAAGAAGTTTTAAATATACCTTTCTTGTGCAACAGTAGTGATGTTTCTCTATGCCAGAAGAATCACTATTTCATGAGAAATGGAAAAAACAGTGTAGCAAAGTTTTGTAAGAATACAAAACTTGTATCTGAAAAACAGTGAAAACCCCAAGATTTAAACTTTTTAAAGCTTTGTAAGGATATTTTTATTTTATTATTGTTTTAGAAAGTTTACAAAATATATATTTTCATGATGCTGTTTTTGAACTGCCAAATATAGATTTATGGAGGGCACTTCTGTTATATTTATTCTATATTTTTAATATTTTTATTTATTGTGATTTATGCTATAACTTTTGTTTAAAATGGAATGTATAAATCAAAAACAAATATTCAGACTTGTAAAGGTAGATCTTAGTTGAGAAGTATTCATGTATTTTGTTGGCACAAATTTTAAATTAATAAAACATATGATAAAATAATTTGTGTGTGTGTGATGTGATTATTGCTCCATTTATCTTTGCACATACACTTACATGCCCATTAGAATGCACTCACCCCATTGAATTATTTCCCCCTTTAATTACAACATAAAAATTAAAAGGATGAAATGTATCCTCTGTTGTAACAAAATTTCAACTCTTTTTTACCATGTAAACGTTTTTATGCATAAATTTATTGTTTCTCCTTTACAAAACTGCAAACCCCCAACAAACACCTCAGAGCCAATAACTTGTATCTAGGCCTTTAGCAACAAGTATAGTCTTTGTGTCTCCATATTTAGCTATGTATGATTTTCACACATTTAGATTTGAACTTTATATGTTTTTGCACATTTCTATTATACAGTTTGCTCCAGCTTGGCCAAGAGAAACGTCCAACTTCGATGGACAGCAGTGTTCAGATCATACCACAAATGTTCAATGGGATTTTTGATAAATGAGCCTCTTCTTTTATAGCTAATACAGTCCATTTTTAGTCAAGGTCATGGTGAAAAATATACATACACTTCTTACATCACAGGGTTAATTTGTTCCATGAAATCGCTCTGTTTGGCTGATTCCTCTGTTGAGGCGGTTCGATCACCATTAGTTATTACAGAGAAAAATAATCTATTCCCAGATAAAAATATGTAACCTTAGATTAAGTTGAATGCCAGAATCAAAGGTATATTTATGTGATGCAGTGATAACAGCACCATATTTTTAATATTTAATATTATTTCTAGTTTGAACTTTGTTGTATTTTTCATTAATTCGCCCATTCATAATTAATAAAGACTTGTTCAATGTAGGGTTGCCAGAATGGAGAACTTTTGATAATTTGACTCACAGGTGTTTATATCATAAGAATGTTTATATCATAAGAAAGAAATGAAGTGAAGAAGATCACTGCCTACATCATTCACTCTACAAAGCACATTAACACTATGCAGTGTTACTAACACATCTTTGACACTAGATGACTAGCTTTATGATACTGTAAGGATATTTGTGTTGTAAATGTTATTTATAATTCTTCTTTGAGTTAATAGTTACATGTTTAAATTTTATTTCGGGAAGGACTCTAAGGTCCCATTTTTGAATCCCACCCCTGTTGTAATACTCTTGAGCAAAACACCTACCCTGAATTCCTCTGATGTATAAATGGATAAATAACTTTAAGGAGCTTAACACTGTAATTTACTGAAGACGAAAAATATCAGGTAAATTAATAAATAGTAATAACCGATTTTCTGATTCCATGTTACATTATTGTTCAGTCAGTCTGCTGAGTGACTGCTTTAAACTGATAACCTGGGTTGGGGGTTTGGTTGATGGCCAACATGTGGTTGTATTGCTTGCTGTGTCTAACACTACATGTAGGAAAAAAAGCGTATAGGCAACTCAAATGTCAGTAGAATTGGCAAAAATGCCATTATATTAAATGACATATCTGTTGCATGGAAAAAATTATATATTTTCATAAGTGGATTTTCTATGTATGAGAGACCCTGTTATATTAGTGAATCATTAAGCACTTGCTGACTGGGACAAATTCTCTTGCAAATTCAGCCATTTGCTCTTAATCATAGTTCTCTGTCCCTCCTGTAAAAAAAACCTCTTGATGTCATCATGACACATGACTGTTGTGATGATGTTACCTGGGTATTAGCCTGTGTTTGGTTTTACTAAAGATAGTGCTTCCCTTTCAGGTCAAGCAGCTGCTTATCTTCTTCCAGAAGTTCTTACAGTCTGGTGTGACTTCTTGGTTGGCCTTTCTAAGAAAGAGAGCAAGTCTGCATAGTTCTGAAGAAACTGTTTCTACAGTGTTTCCCATTTCAACCAATAAACTTTGTGACTCTGTCAGTATTGCAGCTGGCCTCTTGGTCACTTCACTGACAATTGCCTTTCTTATCCTGTTTCTCAGTTTGGTAGAAGAGCCTGATCTTGGCAGTGTCTGGGTGGTGTTGTGTTTTTTGGTATTTTGTTACAACGGACTTAACTGTGTTCATGTGAAGGTTCAAAGCCTTGCCTGCCTTTTTATAACCCCCAGTTTTTTGCTTCCTAACAATTTTATTTTGAAGACACATGGGCAGTTCTTTGATCTTCATACAGTATAACTGATCTGATCTGCTCCTTTAGCTGTAAAACCATGCTAAATCAGTAATATTTATTTTCCACTAATGCAGTTAACACAGGTTCATCAACACAAATGGACCTCATTTATAGTTAAGTGTACAGAATACACCCAGCCACCTAATACTGATACAAAATAGATTTGTAGGCACAGATTTGTAAATTAAATATTTTTCATTACATAAATACTAATTATAAAGAGTCACCCATGTTTAAGTGACAAAATAATTTGGTTGATATAACAGGGGTATGAATACTTCATGAGAGTATTATATATGTGTATTTGTGTATATATAACTGAGTATATAGGAGAACACACAGACACACACAGTCAACGTGAACCTTCTTTAACGGACTACTACTACTAATAATGATAATAATAATACAACCACGTCCATAGCTGCTAGACTGCACAAAACCCTTATACATGTAATTATGTGCATGTGTGTTCAGGTGAGCGTGTATATATGTATGTATGTCACAACTGTGCATGAAATAATGTCTCCTAGAGAAAGAATCTACAAAAAAGAAAAATAGGGATGCACGACAAGGAAAAAGTTACAGCATTCCATAGTTTGTACGACTGTGAATAACTGCTAATCCAGTAACTGTAAGATCTTGTGCATTTTGAGGCTATTTGTGTTATTTAAGCACATAATAAAATCATCAAAGCTCTTTAACAGTTTGTCATTTGACAACTGAGATACTACAGCACCCAAAGACAGACTAAAGGACTTGTTAAATGGCTAATAGCAACATGTGACACAGCTTGAGATCTTAGAACAGAAAATTTAATTATCATGTTAAAATTCTGCATGAAAACAATCTATACTAGAAATTAGGAGTATTCCTGTCAGATGACTTAAATTATGATAATTCCATTTAGAACAACTGACCTCTTTTTGGATGTTATCGAATGTTTACAAAGTGCTTAATGTGCTAAATGTAATCCACAATTCCTCTGGTAATTGCAGGCCGGCATCAGCAACCAGGATTAGGTGCCAGGACTGTGATGTAACAGAGGGGGTTTCTGCAGGATCAGATGGTTTGAGGCCAAATAAACTAAAGTTTTATCAAAACAATGTTGTACTTCTGTTATCAGGTCAGCAAATCTTGCTTCATCAATTCTTCATAGGTTGGAGAGGACTGATGTACTTCTGATATGATTAGACAAAGAGCTTGGCAAGCTCTCTGCCGTTCATGTGTGCTAAGCAGAACTATTTCAGATACAGGGAGTTTCTTTAAGCAAAAACCAAATCTTAAACTTCTTCTGAGCTGCTTCTTGCTAGCCACTAGTCTGCAGGTGGAAGCCCTTTCTGGCAGTTCACACCAGACCCAGAAGGGACATTAGTTTCCCTGTCTTCAGTGAGAAACCTCCAACTGTTGGCCTGAACAAAGCTCTCATTCTTCCTTGTATTACTCTTCCCTATCATTTTTGCCTGAGGATACACCGGCCTTTTAACCCCTACATTGTCTATGGAAAGCACATATTAAATTTGGTGTGCATAAGCTGTTTCGTTTAGGGGTTGTCCAGATTCCATACTGCTCCATTCACACATACATCATTTGGACACATGCAAGACAAAGGAAGTCATTGAAAGATGATGTTCAGGATGTTGCAAACATTTTTCAAGATAGGTAGTTTATGTTTAGCTTTCTAATAATACTTTTAAGAGTTCTATAAATGTGTCTAAGCATTTATAAACACTTCCTTGAGAAGATGCATTTTTTCTGTATTCATATGGACCCACCTCACTGCTGGCATCGCTTTATATTTCCTGAGCTTCCTTGAGTGATATCACCAGCTGCTTTCTGTAGACACTTCCTTGGCTGCATCAGCACCACATTTAAATTTTTAATTCTGCCATCAATCCCTCCATCCCAAGTTCCTCAAGAAAAGTTGAACATCATCCTTGGTTTGCTGACTTATTATCTCACACACATTCTTCATGATATTGTCCCGCTAATGTATTTGTAGAAAAACATCTGCTACAAAAATAAGTGTAAATACGGCTGGCTACTAATTACTCCAGTGCAAAAAATGTGAAATCATTTTACAGGTAACTGTGTGAACAGCAATTAAGACAATTATTTGAGTGCCTAATTTCAGTGCAAGTAATATCTTAATTTGAAAGTGATGTCTAATTAATTTCTAATTGCTAACAAATTCACCATCTGCATAATGTGATTATATTATTCTATTATTCGTACATCATACGGCACTGTCTCATTCAGAAATTAAAAGTTTTAGAAAAAATGTTTTGCTTGTTTGATTCCCATGAGGTTTTTTGTGGATTTTAAACTGTCAACAAAGAAAAATACTTAAACGTACTTTAAACTCTAAGCAAGATTTATCTGAACCACTCCTCAAAGTAAACATATTTGTGAATCTTAACTATGTACCAGTGCTTTGAACATATGTCACATTAGAATTTCAGCTTGGAGTAAACTAAGCACACTCTTCTCCAGTTATATTGTAGGCTTCAATGTTCGTACTTCCAGCATTACAGCTTCCAGAGCCATGCAGCACAAAATGAAACCTGTTTGTGGTGTTAAGTTGTTATTTTCTTGTATTATAAATACTTAACAGAAAGTTATTTGTTTCACAAGCCATTGGGCTTGGTTTGTTCTGTCTGTACGCAGTTTGCTGTCTTTGAGGTGTAAGTGGATTTTATGTGACATGTAGATGTCGGGGCTGTCACTAAAGCTGGCGCTAAATGTGAGTTTGTGTTGTGTCTCAGACGTCAACCTACCCCTCCAGTGTATTCTAGGCTCCTTACTCACAGCTCACATGAGACTGACTTCTATCTCTGGTTTCAGATTAAAATTAGGACAAAATTCATGAGGGCAAAGGTCACACACCATGCCGCACCACAGTATATTGTATGAATATACTTCCTGAACCCCTCTGTCCATGGTCATAAAATAGTAAGGACAAAATGTATTCTGATCTAATTGCCACTATGAAAAGGGCCAGTTGTTTTGGTTAGTGGTCAATGATGTTGAACTGAATGGGAAACTCATTACGATTCTTGAAGTAATCAACCACAATGTGTAACTGGAAGGACCACAGTTGTAACCTTAGTGTAAAATGAGCTACAAGCTAATAAATAGATATCAATTTAAAAATTAATAATAGTTTGTTATTCCAATCCAGCATCTAAAGAAAAAGTAGCAGTTTGTCAAAAAAACAAAGAAGTGATAAAAAATTCTGGCTATAAATGAATAAATTGCACATCTTTGTCCTGCATGGTTTCACTGTATTCCCAAATGTTGTGGTTCAGTTATGATGAGATATGGGTTGTGTAGTTATATTGGTCCGTAGTAAACAGTGAACACAGTTATGCTGTGTTCAGTGGCAACATTCTGTGGGTTTTTCAGTTAGGCATTGCAGAGTTGGCAGGTGAGTTTCCATGCCATACATGTGCCAAGCACAAAATCACCCAGCTGTCCCACTTGCTCTCTTGCCCGTCATCCACCAAAACTGCAGCCATGGGTCCAGCTGAATCTGTCTGCACATGTGTCACCCTCCTTGTACACACTGAACAAGATCTCATCATTGTGACCAGAGCACTGTTCCAACAGTCAGCTGTGACACCAAAGGGACTGGCTGAGCAGAGCCCCCAGAAGTAGGGTGATCAAGGCCAACCTTACTGGATATGAGTGGGGGACTGTTTCACAGTGAGTTGTTTCTTTTGCTTTGCTGGATCATTTGTTTCGAATGCCCAAGGTCTCCGTTTCTCAGTTCCAGGCAGGTCCAGATTAAGAGGTGCATACAGAATGGATGACTGCCACATGAATGAGGGATTGGCAGATAGGACTGAGATCTGAAGAAAAAAACCATTCCCAGACAGATGAAGCAAGGAGAGTGTTATTTTTTGTTTCAGCATTCATTTGAATTGATTATTATTGCTGTCTCACCTTTGAAAATTATATACTTGAAAATAAGTACCCATTTTTAAAATGAACTGTATTTTTTCTTTCAAATACAGGCAGTTTGCATATTTATTTTAGTTAGAGGCCCTCCAACTTAAACTGGAATTTTCTCTCTGTTCTTACAAAGGGAAGGTAAAACAATTGCTTTGTTTGCTGTTAGTTGTTTTTATTGTAAGATATTTTATAGTGTTCCCAGTTGACTATCTGCACCAATTAAGCAATCAGATTTAATTCAGTGTTTTACTTGTCATTACAGTAACTACAGATCTGTCTTTTTGGTTCTATAAACCTCTCTTGGCTTGTCAGAACATTTATGATGGATAATTTGGACCTCATTTCTCGTTTGCTTACAGCTTTCTTGAGAATTTCCATAATGAAAGATAAAACTTATCTCAGATCTCTTTTTACTGTAATCACACATAAATGTATCTAGATGACATATTTCACTGATTTAAGTTTTAGTTCACAGCAGAATGTTATACTGCTCTACTTCCTTGCAGCACTATTTAAGTTCAACCACTTGTTGTCATTAAGGTTTGGAAGAAAAATAAAGACAAATCCAGAAAACAATAAAGCAAATGTGTGAAATGTCATAGTGAGCAGCTGAAACATAAATTGATATGTTTGTAAAGGCCCATTGAAGGTCTGGCAGCGTTTTAACTTAGGAAATGTGTGGAGTGGATCCCAGTGGGTGGCGTAGACTATGGTGCATAGAAGGTGCTGTCAGCTGGCACCAATGTTGTTGCAAGCATATAACCACTTCTCCACTTGTTTGCCACACTCAGCGACAATGCCCTCAGGAGTGCAGGGCGGGTCAGAGGGCAAGGTCACCCAGATGAAATGCTTCATACATTTTTAGATAACCTTCGAGTCAAGACAGAGGTTGGGTCAGCAAATAGATATTGATCTGTGTGTTTCCAGCATGTTCCAGGGATCTTATTTGAGTGTTTTCCTAAAAAGATCAAAATAAATGATGGCGCTGGGAGTTCCTAATCCCTCCCGCACTTGATCACCAGACTGGGGTGTTGCCACTATAATCCAGCAAAACTGCAGAACAGTACAGACAAGTAAATCTTTAGCTGCTTGAGTGTAAAGTAGATATCACCACATTCATTTGTGCAAGAATCTTAGGCTAACGGTGGAATTTCTTTTGTTTTTTTATCCAAATGGTGGTAAGACACAAAGGACATGTAACTTGGTTGTTGGTTTCTTTCAGTGAAAAGAAAGAAAACTTAAAAATTAAGAAGGAAACACTTGAAAATAACATTCCAACTTCATCAGCTATTAGAATAGATAGATAGATAGATCTTGGACAATACAGCTGCAAATTCACATTGACATAGTTTTAAAAAGATATGTGCTTCATGTGACAGCACCTCTTGTGATTTTATGCATTTGAGTATAATGGAAATATGTTTCTCCAATGCAGAGGTAGAGATTGTCCAGTGACCAGGGTTGACAAAAGCACAAAGGGGAAATTGAAAGAGGAATACAGGGGGCAAAGGGGGAGTATTGAGGGGGCACATGGGGATGACAATTGGATATGAAGAATCTTACCCCTAGGCCCTGGGCTGAGAGCAGATTAAAGGTATAGTCATTCCCACAACTCCCTCTCTCCAGCTTCTTCTTGATTCCTGTTTTGAGCAATCAAGCAGTGTCAAGTTAAACCCTATCCTTCCAAATGTTTTGTTTTTGTTTTGCTTAATATGTTTTCATATGTCATCTAAGTTTTTTCTACAAATTTCTCATCCATTGAATAATAGTGTAAATATGTAGTTTTTTCCTCCAAACAGTCATGCGTTTACATGATGTTAATGGATCATTTGAGCGAGCCTTGTGAATACGAACTCCAATGGTCGACCCCAACCAGACATCAAGGGCTCTTTCTGTTAGAACATGTAGGACCCATGAAAGCCAGAACCTCCTCCCTTTGGATTTTCATGTTTTGCCTTAGGGTAGTACTTTACATTTTCTTGGCTATAGAGACACAGAAAGAATTATTGCAGAAGCTTGCTGATAGGAGTCAGTAAGTTTGTGACTTTTGCCACTACTGTGGTGGCACTGTAAGGAATGACAAGAATTTAGCTGGTAATTAATAGAAATTCACTTGTCGATTAATGCTGTTATATCAGGCTTACTGGATTTTAGATCCACTGACTGCATAAAGGGGGTCTTTTCTATGCAAAGTCATATTTGATGTTCTCCTGGAGATTCTCCATCAAATGGGAAATGAAATGAGGAATTTTAGGTAATTTGGTGCACTGAAATATTATAGTATGCACATTAAGGGCCTCTTTTCGGTTATTTATTCCTGAGTTGTGGTTTAACATTTTTGTGGCATTTGGAGACTTAATCAATGAGCTTGAGCTTAGTGCAGGTCATTTGTATGTTAATGGCTCAATTGCATGTAGTTAATGTAAATGGGTGGACTGGCTTAGTGGGCCACTGATTGAGACAAAGTGAGGAAAGGATGGTAACTGCAGGACAGACATCATGTAGACTTTTACACATTTTTTTTCATTTAGGAGATGCTTTTTTCCTAAGTGACATAAAACTTTACTATACAGAATTCAGCTGACATCTTTGTCCAGCGTAACATACTATGCTAGACACACTATACTAAAGCCATTCATACATTCATTAACATGCACTGCAATAAAATGTAACACTCAAATACCTTGGGCGGTTTAAAGTCAACAGATGACTTGAAATATACATCTTTGGACTGTGGGACAAAACTGGAGCACCCAGAGAAAACCCACGCAAACGCAGAAAGCATGTACAAATTCCACACAGACTGAGCATGGATCACACCTATGTCCAGTTTAACTATGCAATCTCTACAAAAGGCATAAAAACCTTCAATTCCAATGCAGGTATGATCAACATCCAGAACTTGTATGGCACTGATGGATGCAGAAATTATTTTATTGGAACCATGCAACAGATAAAGCAGAATGATTTAAGAAAATGCAGTGGAAGAACAATGGATTTTTCTGTATGCAAAACAGTTAAATGTAGCACATTTGAACATGATTTCAGCCTGAATATAACATGCAGAAAAATGCTTCAGGTCCCCCTCACTTTAAGAGCCCCACTGCAGCTCCTTGGCAGAGAAAGAGAGGATGTCAGGCATATTCTGTGCCAATGTTTAGGATATTAACACTCACAAGCGTAATTATGGAATGATTACTGAGAGGAATGAGCCCGTGACGTAGCAGGGCCCAGGAGTGCTAATATGTTTGTCAGCATTCCTGTGTTTATGTGCCAGATTGCAGCTTTGCCGAATGAGCAAGACATAAGTTATATGCAAAGAAAAAGGCATTAATGAAACCAGGGCTTGGAAAGCAAACAGCAGCAGACCTGAGAAGAACTGCAGAGAGGGGGCTGGAGATGTTAAGGTGGAAATGAGAGTGTAAAAATTGGAGAGGGATTTGCCAAGGTGATAATGAAGCAATTAGAGAGCAAGTGTTCCACTCTGGTGCCACCATGGCATCCCCATCCTGGTCTACTGGATGGCCTGAGGATGCTGGGTGAGGCGTAACCTGTGTCCTGTCTTTTGAGAGAGAGGCATCTGGTAGTGGACTAGCTGTGAGTCAGAAGCAAACTCCCAATGTGTTACTGGATTTTTTTTAATGTGTAGGAGCTGAAAATATCCACCTCACTACTGTTCCTGCACATGCCTAGTCATACTCTTGCCAACACTAAAAAAGAAGGAAAGGGAAGGGAAAGGAGAACTGTCCACCATGACGAAATGCCAGGATGGCATGAAGGAAAAAGTGTCTCAAAGTCAACAGTTCAGAAAGTCCTTTGTCCTCCTAAAAGCCTTTAATTTTTAACACAAACTTGCACTTAGGTATGCATGAACTTTAGTAAAATCCAGAGACATGTGTATAATAGGGCTTAATGGATTATGGTCATGCGTTCCTCTAATGACGCCAGCCTTCCACGGGGCCCTGACGGAGGAGAGTCTAATGTAAATTTAATTTGGAGTGATGTATGTGGGCCTTGAGGTGCTTCTGTCGGAGCCCAGGGCCTCAGGGCCCAGAGCAGCTCTGCGGGGCACAGCTCGAATGGGCTCCTCCTCACTGCCAGCGGCAGTGGCTAACTAGGATTAATGATGGTGTGGGCCCTGTGTGGCCCCACACGCTGCGTTTGCTTACGACAATGCTGAAGGGAGGGACAGTTGCCTTTTGTTAAAGAAAGGGAGGACACTGTCTGAATTTCTGAGGAGAAGCTCCACCCCCAGTGACCATTATGGAAGCTCCTCAAATGAACCGTATGGATGGCTTTTTCTCTCCTCTCGCATTCTTATTCTCACATTGTCTTATCTTGAGTTTATTACACCATGAAAATATTTGCAAATATTACATGAATGTGAGTACTTTTTTTTGGCTGATGTACGATTCATTTGCGACTTTTGAACCAGAATGCAATATCCACTTTGCAGCATATGCACATGTAATCTGAAGAGGTGCCTGGCTGACCCGATGACATCAGAGGAGCATTCCATGGAGAAAAGAGAAAATAAGACAAGCTGCAGAACCACTGGGGGATGACGACCATTGCTGCATCCACCCAAGCTGTCTCTAATGACAGGCTGCTGTGTCCGAGGCCGGCCCTTGCATCCCCTGCATCTGAATCAGTCCATTAGCAGCCTGGAGGCAACATACAGCCTGCGGCCCTCGTCCAAGATTTCATTTTTATTATCCTTTGTGTTTAACTAAGCATTGAATGAATACGGAGCTAATTCCAAATTCTCTCTGTCATCATCATTTCCAGCTAAAAAGTCCATAATAAATGCCTGGGAGATGAGCAGAGAGTGAATGAATACTGAATGGTATTCATCAGCCAAAGGAAGAGTCCAGATCCAATTATATATATTCATTAAGTGATAATGATATCATGGTCTTTTAACTGAGAAGAAAAGAGCGTAATTGAATAATAACAGTTGTACAATCCCAGAGGAGCAGGCCCTCCATCCCGCCACAGTGACCCTCGGGGCTGTCGCACGATTGATGGAATTCTATTACTCTCTGATAGATTTATTATGAGAGCCCAAGTGGACCCGGCCCTCCACTTTGTCACTCACACTAATCAGTGTGCTAAGGGCCCGGTGCAGGCTGTCCCTTTGTGTGTTCCCCCACCCCCTGACAAAGACAAGGTTAGGGAAGGATGACAGATACTGAAAGCCCCCACCCCCATTCCCCAAATCCCCCCACTCCGTCACAGGCCCACTCAAATGGGCCAGCTGAGCTTGCGACCCTGGGCACATCCTCATTTGTTTATTAATGTCCACCATACGCATTGTCATACGGATGTGTGTCAGTGGGGATCAAAAGTCATGGGCACGGTTCTTTATGTTGGGAAAAACAATTTGTAAACAGTTAAAGGGGGATGCTGACCTGAGCATGGGACACCTTTAGCCAGTGTCGTACACACGTGGTGGGGTTACGGTGTGCAGCCTGAGATCTGCACGCGATGAACGCTGGAGGGGGTTACAGGGGTACACATACTGGCCTGCTCACACGCACACAACCACAATCGTATACACAGACTTGGAAAGAGAATGCAGCCTGAGTCACTGATGGAGCTGTTGCTCTTTGCTGTTTATGCCCTATAAAAATATCAAGGACATTTTGATGAGCTCTCAGGGTATCAAATCAGTGGAAAAAAAGGTTGTGGAAAAAATTTATCCTGCGTTAAATTCGTTTTTGATTTCGCTAAGTGTAAATGAGATTTAATTGCCCCTTTTGAAAGCAAATATGCACAGACACAAGCACACACGCGATTATCATTCAACAGTGCCTTTAACTGCATATTTACTGCCTTTGTGTATTTGAAAGAGGGAAAGTAAACATTTGCACATTAAAAATGTATTATTACATCATGAAAACGACAGTGTATTTACATGTTCATATTCATTTGTTTTTTTCATTTATTTTCTTTGTTCTGACACAACAAATATTTACTTCAGCAGTTTTTGTCTGCCATCAAAATTACAGACCCAGTTAGAAAATCGCTTTAACGTTAAATGCATTTTTTACAGATAAATATTAAAATTGTATAAATAAAAATATTTTTGGATATTTAGTAGCATTTCTGTAGCTTTTCCTCACAAATATGAAATTATGTTGTTGGTTATATAATGTGCCGGGAACCACACACACTTGCTCTGCCTATTGCAGAGTGTTTTTACTTTTTATTCTGTATTGGAAAACATGTTTGGGAATAAGAGAAGTGGCATCTGTGGTGTTTGCTTGGATTAGCAGGGACGACTGAAGGACCTCATTATGGTGACACCTCCTATTGACTGCCTGCTTGTCCATTTATCTGCCTATCTGTTCTTTGGCATGCACACTTGGGAAGGAGCAAGGTGATGTGTTTTTATCACACCACCCATCTCACTAGCACATCAGCTCTGCTCTCGCACCTTTCATCAGGCCAAACAGAAAACAGGCAGGAGAATAAGGATAATTTCTCGGCAGCTGTCAATGACAGTGACAAGCAGGGGTTATCCTGTAACTCCTGACTAATTACTGTCAGTTTCTCCCAGAATAGGTGCTAGGGATGTTTACAGCTCATTGCTGGCAGGTGCAGACACTGGCTATTACAGTGCACCTGCGTGTCTCTGTGTACCCAGACATCGTAGAAGTTCTCGCACACAAATAGTTCTAGTTTACACACAATGTGGAACTAAGAAAAATTACATGTGGTAATTCATTGATAATGTCCCACTTTCCATTCCTGTTATTCCCATTTATACTGTCTATCATTGCTCTTCTTATGAGAGAATTCACTATAACAATGGATAATAAGCTTATAGAAGAGATCAAAGTGATAAGTAACTTTGCAGTTGTAATGAAATGACAAAGTTGTTGTTCTTAACAGATTCTTGAAGATTTTTTCAAGATTAACTTTTTCCAAGCGAGGTGCGATACAGTTTGTCAAGGTTCACTGAGGTTACTATTTTTACAAAAATGAATCCAATCAAACCACTAACATGATTAAAGAAATAAGAGCATCTTCCAGCATACAAGGGGGACCTCCTAGAAGATACATTTTTTAAATTCTAATTTAAAATTTTAACTCTTCTTCTAAAGTTTTACATCATGGTTTATCTGATTTTTTTCTTTAATTTTTATTTAGTACTATATTAGATCTGTATACAAAGATTTGTACAATGATTTAACCATTTATACAGTTGATTATTTTGTTTCTGGAGTAATTC
This sequence comes from Arapaima gigas, assembly GCA_900497675.1. NCBI lineage: Eukaryota > Metazoa > Chordata > Actinopteri > Osteoglossiformes > Osteoglossidae > Arapaima > Arapaima gigas. The sequence continues at coordinate 208,165 of UFQX01000400.1, read as the reverse complement.
AGTGGAAGTATCATTCTCAAGGGTATTACAGTGAGGACAGGGATTCAGCCTCGAGTCCTTCTGTTCCAAGGCATTATGTGGAAGTCTGTGTAAAGTGAAACTACACTGTGAAGGAAATTATTTAATTCCATTTGATACTATTACTCTCATAAATCACTTTTAAAATCTCCTTTTTTTAGTGTCAACTCAGCATGTGTCTGCAGCTTGAATGAGACACCCAACAGGGACCTTTGCTTTTGCCACAGTGTCTGTAAACCGTTAGCATAAGTGAATTTGTTGTTTGATGTTTATACTGCAATCACTGGCAGATCCGTACTAATTTTTTTCATGACCACCACCAACTCTGTTGGTAAAACACTGTTACCAGACCTCTGTTTAAACATTGGTGGCTTTAATTACACTTTGTTGGTTTTTCACAAAGTTTCTATTCTTAATGCTATTGAGAAGGATAAATATTTTGAGGCTCTATAGAACTAAATAATTGATTTGTATTACACAACAAAGCAGAGCTGCCTGTTCACACGGTCAACTTAGGATGTTGTTTGAAATATAATATAACTCAAAAATATAAAGAACAGAATAATATTTACAGCGGTGGTATTTCAATTAACGCAGGAAACGTGCAGTATACGTGTGTTGGGCTCCTCAACAGACTGGTTCCAATTAAAGCTCAGTTGTGAAAAAAGCACAACACTGGCCTTTGTTTAGGATCGACAGACAAGAGCTGTAAACAGTCTTACTTTGGGTTATGTAAACAATGTTTTGATATGATAATGTGAGCTGATCTGATCCCCCATCCCACACACCCTACATCCTTTATGACAGTTAATCGGACTGTGTGAAATTCTGTGGAAAAAAGTCTGATTATGGTCCTGTTGAAGAGCTAAGGGCAACTAGATGTGTGTGTTGTATCTGAACATCAAAATGAAAGAGGTGACTGTCATATCAGCCATTACCTTGTAGATAAATGTGGTCAGTAGTCTCCAACGGGTGAAAGTGCCTTATTTCTATTAGCTTACAGAGAAGAAGCACAGCTAAATGTAACAAATTATATGACAGCTCTGTCATTGAAACTGACCTTCACATATTTGATCTCAGTATAAAACTCTTAGTAATGGTTAATAAATGATTTATTAAACATAATCATATCAATTAATTGCATGAATATTCTCTATAGATATGAATGACTGGAAAGAGTGCATTATGCCCTTTATTAAAATTTTTACCCTGAAACTTATCCATGCTAGGAAGTGACCAGCTGTGATAGAACTAGTGACTAAATGGCACCTGGCCATGCATGGCTGGGCATGACCGTATAGGAGGATCGATGCTGAGGGGCGCTGGACCTTGTCAACAGACCAACACTGTGTCCGCTTGGCCTTTTAGCTCTTACACAGCCAGCTGAGCTGGTCTGACAGCAGTGCTGTCCCCAGTGTCAACACTTGCTGGACTGGGGTGAAGCTACCCACATATATAGGCTGCCAGCTGACAGACACCGAGAGGGACGGCAAGACCGTGGCCTCCTTGATTCTTAATGTGGAAGTATTCCTCACTGTGGCCCTTAATGACTTTTCATGATGAATAAGGCACTGACACTGACGGAATTAGTGAAGACAGATTTCTCTGTGTGACAGGGTCCTGTCTGAACTCACCAGGTTAATTCTCCCATTCATTTTCCTGGTTGCCTGGCTCATGCACCAGAGCAACACAAAACTCCTGTCTTCCTGAGGAGAAATGCAAAGGCCGTATCATAGCTTTTCAGCAAAAAGAGTGACACAGTGACATCACTGTTCTGGCTCGTCTAATCTGCCCACCCCCTTCCTCTGTGATGCTGACCTCGGGGGTCTCTTACACCTCGTTAGGCATGTGGACCCCCACTGATCAGGAGCTCAGATGCTCCATTCACTCTACTGACATACCTCAGGCTGTGTTCTGGAGGTGCAGTCTGGGACACCCAGAATGCTTCTGCTGTCCTGGAGTCATCCCATGGGACACCAGACAGTACTGATTTAATCAGGGCATGTGTCCTGGATGGACCAGTGGCATTACAGTCACCAAATATGACTGATGACGGGAACTTTTAGTTAATGGCTATTATTCTCCATTTAAACTGAACTTTTGTGTGCTTCACTGACCTTTTTCATTAAAGAAAAAATTGTAACAGTTGTAAAAATTTATAAAGCTATGTTTTGAAAATATTTGCTATACGGAATCTTTTTCTTTATCAGATCAATAGCCACAAATATTTGGTATATTACTTGATTTCCAATGGAAAAATAGTAGCACATATGTACATAATAGCTGCCATTCCAAACTCATGTGCATGTTCTGAAAATGATAATGTATAACACTTCTCTCCTTAGTGTGCTTGTTTTGCTTCTACCCCTCTGCTTGTCTTGTCTGGGTCACTGAGTTCTCCGAGCTCAATATCACTTGTGAGCTCTAACATCAAATCCTGTACATTTAAAGTACAAGGTAAACTAAATATTTACGTTTCTATCATCCATCTACTATCAATAACTGCTTGTCCAATGCAGGGTTGTGACAAGTGTAGCTTATCCCTGAAACACAGAACATGAGGCATGGTACACCCTGGATGGTGTGGCAGTCCATCACAGACCACTCACACACACATTCACTTACACATACATGGATAAAGAAATTTAGAGCCAGCAATCCATCTGAAAGTCATCTTTGCACTTTAGACTGTTGGAGGAAATAGGAGTACCTGCAGGAAACTAATGTGAATTTGGGATGAACATTTAAAATGTATACAGCCAAATTTATTAGCCATAGTCTGTACCCACCTGCCCAGTAGCTGTGAGATGTCAGTACTACCTGCTAAACTTGTACTATCCATTAAGTATCTCAGTGCTTCAAAAATATTTGCTTCAAATGGCAATGTAATATATTAATAAATTGGATAAAAGCATTACAGTTTGCCTCTTTCAGTTGTACATGTAAACCTTAACAAAAGCATTTTTTGCTGGCAAATGGCCAAAGGTGAGTTCTTTGTCAGTGCCCTTAGGTGCTGAACTTGATGCAGGAAAATGTATATATCTATATTTAATGTTTGTATCTGTCAAAAATTTTAAATGATGAAAAAATAAAAATTATCAATCGTGAATTTTTACAAATAGTTTTTCTATATTTGAGGCTACAGAATGTCAGCAGTTCACAGTTTTGTTATGAGAGCTGTGTGCCCTGTATGCCAGCAGAGAAAGTAATGTTCTCCTAGATACCCATCTACCCAATTTCATCCCACATTGGGGAGGCATCTGACTCAGGTGAGTGGTGGGCTTCCTCCCCCAGGGTGTCTGCTGATCGCTGGCTTTAATGTCATTTATCTGCAGGGTGGCCATCTCTTCTGTTCTATTAATCCATTCCCAAATGCCATAACATTTCCAGAAAAGCCCCTGATTTTCATTCAGTAATTAGAATGTCTCTTTAAAGATCACGGCCTCCCTCACATTATCAATTAAAGGACCTTTAAGGTGATCCTTACCAATTGTAAACAAATTAAACTTTGTAGTAAAACTGTGTAAATGTGAAGGAAATACTGTCAACCATGTGCAAAGTAATCACAGTATCTATATAAATTGGTTTTTTTGCATGCCACCGTTTATAGATAAATTAAAGCTAGACTGTAGATTTTTCAACATTTGCATCTGAAGCAGTTTTTGTAAATTACACATATTACATTATGATCAATCATTGTAAGGAAAATGTTGTGCAAAAATTCTAAGTAAAAACTTCAGAAAGGTAATGCTATAATATATTTTTAGTTCTATTTGTCAAAAGTGCATTTTTTTTGCCTTTTAAAAATGAACATTGAATTATATTACACAAACTGTGAGAAAATATGATGAATTAATTAGGATCACAGCTCTACAAGTGGACCTTTAATATAATGGAAATAATTTAGGTTAATAATCCTGTATGGCTTTCCCACAGGAAGTCATTTAGGAAAGGAAGTACAAACCTTATTGTTAGACAAGCACCATCTGTTTTGTTGTCGATCTTCCTGTTTTGCACAGGGGCAGCAGTGTGTTCTCCTGCAAGTTTGTCAGTAATGTTGATTTACAGCCAACTATCTTCATTTCTCATGCATCATGATGTTTGTATGCAGAGGTGATTTGTGTAGGACTTGTTCTGTTCCACCGGGAATCAATTAGCTTTTTGTTTAGATTAAAGGAAAAATATACAACGGAAAATCAATTTTAGTATTTTGAACTCCCAAAATGTTATTTTGTTACTGTTTGAATGAATGTAATGTTCAATTCTACTTTATATAGTAGTTGTTAAATATGTAGACATTCACTCCCCTGATCTATGGACCGGTAGCAGGGACAAAGAGGGCCTGCATGGTCCTCTCTTATAAAACATTAATATCTTTATGGAAAACCATGTCCAGTGTTGGGGACAAGAACAAACTGACAAGGGGGCTCTTTGATGTGCACGATCAGGGCTGGAAAACTTGCTCATTGTCTGTAGACAACCACCACCCCCACCCATTGCCCACACCTCCTCCCTACCCTCTTCATGGTGAGCTGTGCCTAAATCGCTCAGTGGTAGCAGTGACTTCAAAAAATGCTCATGAAAAGAGTCATTTGACCTCTGCCCACCCAGCAGCTAAATTGGTAGATAAAGAATCGGAGTAATTTGTATCAACTCAATAAGTTACTATGTGGCCAAACAGGAAGGTCATGACTTCACGCCATGGCTGCAGCCCATGGCAACCGGACATCAATGTAACATCAGTCTCCAAACACCATCTCCTCTTAAACTCCAGCCTGTAAACAAGGAGTCATTGTGCATGGACAACAGTGCAAATTATGCCAGCTGGATCATGGCAAGGCTGGAGAGGATGACAAAGGAAGACGGAAGCTACTTTTTCAGGCGGGTGGAAAAAAGAAAAGATGAATGCATTTCCTGATAGAAACAGATGCCTTTGCAATATGGTTCCCCAGGAAGACTGACTCATATCAGGGGAGCCCAGAATGAGGTTCGTCTGGTGACCTGCTTGAGTGACCACCCCATTTCACTCCTCAGTGGAATGGGCTATGGCTTTGCCTTTTCAGTTTGTGCAACTCAACCAAAACTCTCCCAGTACTAAAATCAATGTTGCCATTGTTGGGCCAAACAGTACATCCCAACCATGGCCAATGCAAAGAATTCCAGAAGCCTGGCTTGATAGACCATTGGGACATACAGATTTGATTATGAGAATAGCTAGGTTGTTTTTCACCCCCCGGAAGAAAGGCTGTCTTATTCTAGGCTCGGGACAATGGTGCATTTAAGTGCCTTGTGAAACTTGGTGAACTCTGTGTAATAATTCAAGCCTTTGATTTGACAAATGTTTTTGCGCCTTCCTCCACATCTGCAAATACCTCCACTTTTTCTCTATAGCGGCCAAAGGCTGTACTGCCCCATGGGGGTGACGGAGGGCATTGTTTTCCACAGAATCTGCACAGCAAAAGAAAAAAACAGAAAGGCAGAAAGGAAAAGTTGGGCACGTACATAAGTTTTGCTATTTGGCTTTTGTTGTTTGAATTAAAATAAAGGTTTCCTTCTCTCTTGTCACAATCCATTAGCAGCTGGGAGGAGAGCTATCATGGCCCTGCTCTGCTCAGCCTGGACTTGGAGCGAACCTGACGGTGTGTGGAAACTAACACAGGCACTGTGCTGTGACCGTGTCACCTGCAATCAGGGGAAGCAGCGCCCAAGATTAATCATGACAGTAGGCAATATTTCCAACATTATTAGAAGAGAAACCTAATATTTGGGGACATCAGGGATCTCTGTGCCGGTGTCCATCAAAGTGAGAGCCTTCATTTTATGCTCCTTGGATGGGTAACCTCAGTACTTAACCCCTTTTAGATATCCCATCTCGCTTGCTGTGGCACATAGCTGGGTTTCACACAGGGTTATGATGAGGGATCCCTGATTGGTTGCTAATGCATTTATTCCACACACAATTCTGTGGCCATTGTGCCGAGATAAAGAGAGAAAACAAGCAATGATGCACCTTTATTTCCAGATAACACTCACTTTGCCAATTTAATCTCTTACCATGCAGTTGAAGCAGGGATTAATCTTTTGCAGCAAAAATGGATATAAACAAGATAGAGTAATGCATGAAGCAATATGTATGCTTGCAGTTGAGTGATAATGTATTTTAATGTTGATGCTGATTTTTGGCCCTCAGTTGTTCTATAGCTGAGTGGGAGCAGCTTCCTTTAAGGCTTTTGTGCTTATAGATTTGTAAAGACACAGACAGAGCACCCTACACACCTTGCTTGCATGACCTAGCAGAGCCTACAGACCTCCTGTTTGGCTGAATTCTGCACTGAGTAACTGCGTCACCTTGAAAACATACACCCTCCACCGCAGCCTCAGTTGCTTCATAACCTGCACCCATGTCTCTCACGTTAGTCACGCGAGTAAGGATCAGTGTCAGCAGCACATCCAAGATGGGTCCTTACATCTAGCCACTTGCTACACACACATACGCTGGCTCCATTCCCTGCCTTCATGACAGAGGCATTTATTGAACATCTATTTGACTTTGATGTTCAAGAGTAACCTTATTGAATTTTTTTTGCCCCGCACCTTTGTCCAAGGTGACTTAAGTTTAAGATTATCAGTTGTGCAATATTTTACATATTTTTACAGCAGGGTGTTCCTAAAGGAGCAATACCAGTTGAGTACTTTGAACAAGTGTACTACAGCAGGAGGGTGATTCAGATCATGAATCTTCAGATTACAACGTATGACCCCAAGCAGTACCCCGTCTACTGCCGACATAGATGCTTTAAAGTGTTATATGCAATACAGCTTCATCCTGTTTATTTTATTTGCCTAGGATCTATTCCTAGTTTGATGTGAAAGTTATTTATACTAAATCTACCATGGTGTTGGTGCTGAGGACCTCAGTTTTTTTGTTTAACCACAAGGTGGCTAAAAAAGGATCTGATAAATAAATACCTTTAATTGAAAAATGCAGTAACACCTGCAGATAGCTCATTAAAGCTTTGTTCATGAATTATTTTGTTTCTTGCATGCCTGTCTCAGAATGTGCATGTGCACTGCTCACATAACAACATTGGCACTATTTTGTGCAAGGCAGCACTGTGGTACATTGCACAACATCCATCTATGAGGGAAGGGTGTGAAGGGTTTGGTCATTCAGTGAATGTCTGACTCTTTAGTTGCTCTCAAACTGTTTCCATTTAGAGCAGTACAATACAAAAAGGCAGTTGTGCACTGTGGCTGTCTCACTGCTGGGAAACGTTGCCAATAACATTCCCCTTAGGGAATCGAGTAATTCTTTCACTTCTTCATATTTGTTTTTAACAAAATGAATATAGACAATAGTAGGAGCCTCATGGATGATAGTGGCTGGCTACAGATATGACTCAGAAGGTAGAAATGTTGAATTACAATTAAAAAGGTCTTTGTCATGGCCCAAAAAACAACATTTCACTGTTGTCTCCCAAGAAGCATCCTCCACGTGCAAGTATAATCAGTGACTAAACAACCGACATTCATCATTTGCTGTAGCAGTTCAAGGTGGATGTGATCCAAATACTGCCGCAAACTTATCAAAGTATATTTTCAAGAGGCCAGAGAATAGGACAATTCTGCTTAGCAGGGTTAATGCATTCACACCCACAGAATTTGAGTCACTTCACAAAAGACCCAGTGTTGTCTATTCTGGGTAGCTGCTCTGAACAACCAATCTTGGAATCCTTTGTAGGCTGAATGTGAAATCATTCTTTGTGAATTTTTATTAAGTATATTTTACCATACGCCCCTGTGTAACCGAAAAGACATTTAGAGTTGCAACAGGCTAAAGAAAGTTTGCATAGATTAGCAGAGTTATTGCAACTCTTGGGCCCACCAATGTGTTAATCACCATACTTGAAATACGCTCATTGTTCCTCAGATGTAATGCATTATAATGAATCATACACATTATTGTATTCTGAAGCTTAACAGTTCATGGCACTAAAGTTCTAATTGAAGAAAGTCTATGAGGAATGAATCTTCCACTCACATGTTTACCTATCAAGTATACATATTTACCTATCGAGTATAAGCAACAGTTGACAGAGGTGCCATCCTGGCTACTGTTTTTTAAGAAACTGTGTACATGGCTTTGTAAGCTGCAAAAAACCCAGTCCCCTGTGATTTTGTAACTATATCTTCATTTTCTTCAATGTTTTATTGCAATTTTGATTGAAACACTTTAAATAAGTCAATTTTTCATGCATTTTTGTAAATAATCAGACAATTAATTTATAAACAGTTTTTATCTCATACAACCTTGACATTTTAGTAAACCTCCTTGCATTACATTGCTGCTTTTAATTGTATATTTATTGAAAAGATTCTAGTTTACATATACTGTTTTTGGAAGGTCACTCATTAGAGCAGTAACAAGAAACCAAAAGTATTAGGTAATCATGATGAATGTAGCCTACTGAGAATATTAAACATGTAGCACTTTAGTGACAGTGGTAACACTGCTGGATTAGAATGAGCAAAAAATCAAAGTCTTTGCTACTGTAATTATCATACTAATACAGCAGGCTAACAAGGTATGGCCTCTTTTCAGCATGACAGTTTTTCTGTTACAGCCATTAACATGGTGTTGACAGGACAACAATCAGAGCTGTGAAATAAAAGTCACGGGACATTCAGCCTTCTAGAAGTTTTCTTTTCATAAAGACGTGACCATTTACTTCTTGCAACATTTACATGCTATTGAGAAAAAGCAAGGGACTTTCATAAATAATGAAGATTACATAGTTTGCCAATTTAATATTGTACTCACTGAGGACTATGAAGTACACTTGTGGCAACACATTTCTCTCTGAGTCATTTCTGATTTAAATGTGATGATTAAAAATAATCTAGGAAAATAAGAGGAATTCCAGGTTTCTGATGCTGAATTGATGAATTGTTTCTCACATATCAAGGTTATCTGTAAAGAACAGTGTCACTTTTAAAATAATTTATTTAATCATTTGTTAAATTAACATATTTTTATCTGTTGGAATGGATGTTAACTAGACAAGATTCAGCTGAGAGGAGTTAAGAAAAAACAACGAGGTGAGGGGAAAAAAAACAACAGGGAGAGTTCAGACAAATTGCACTGCTAATACGTCTCCATAATAGTATGTCCTATGACATTCTGTAACAATTTTTCTCTAATTCTATTAGCTTAATTAAATATTACTTCTAACACCTAACATTTTTCATTGTCTTCTCTCTAGCATTCCCTAGACTGAGCGTGAAGGAAGAAAGGGAATTGGCTGTTTCCAGCTCCACAGATTTCTGTACCATGGCGATAACATGCAAAAAAAACATAGAGCTCATTGTCACAACACATTTAACCTGTCTCTATCAATATGAAGTGTTTAGCTGCTACGTCAAATCTTCTGGCAAGAAGCCAAATTACTAAATGACTGTATAGTTCTTTTAACCAAACTAAATCATTTACTCAAAGGAAAATTTAACTTGTTGGACAAATGTTCATCAAAAAAACCAAACTTATCTTTTTCAAGTATGATTACTTAAAGGTTTTTTTTAATTCAGTAAGTAGGACAATGGTAGCCATCTATGTACATTCATAACAGACTCAAAGTAACAGATAAAATTTGTTCAGTAAACTGCAAAATGTATTGTACAGATGGTGAATACTATTGAGCTGAACCACAGTTTAATATATAAGAACCTAAAATAGTGCCAGTTATGTTTAGTGACTGAATGATGATAAATTTACAGAATTATCGTTGACTGTCATTATTCTGTGTTTTGTGCAGACTGTCCTGTGCAGGGTACGACTGAACAGGGAACAAATGATTTTGTGCGCAGCCATAGTCTGTGCTGCAGATATGGACACTTGTCACAATTAATACAGGCAAAGAGTGTTTGCAAGGGGAGAGATAACTTTAACTTGGTCACCATATATCTGATTAACATACCAGTATAGGTGAAATGCACAGAAAGGGACCATACAGGTGCCCAAAAACAAGGAGAATTGATGACAGGAGATGGTTTGTGGAATTCTTCTGTATTAAAAGAACAGGAATTGCCATCTGTTCTCACTCAGTTCATCTACAACTTTTCTACCTAATGAAAAACAAATATTACTACAATCTAAGGCAAATAAGAGTTTACCTTTCTCTTTCTCTATTTTATAGCTTGCTCCATCCCTCTGTAAATCTTGGGATGTGTTTTCATCAAATATGCTGGTGTTGAACATACTCTGTGCCCTCTTTATGTCCCACAAAATGGTGCTTTCATATGTCTCACTGAGTGACTACAGAGCCCAAGATCCACAGGCAAGTCCCCCTTCTAGAAAATGTAATACTTTCCACTTAGGAATATAGTAGTAAATTTGATATTTTCAAAGCAGCATGCTTTAGATTACTTTTCCAATTATCAGATAGCATTCCAATATTTTTCTCAGCTAAGTGACTGGCAGCATCTGGCCACAGTGCTACAGTTCTCAATGACCCCGTCATTATGTCCTGCATTCACACAGGCACACCGTTCTCAGCACCACAATGCTGATTGCCAAGGTACCAAATTTTATTTGGGCATAATAAGTAGGAACTCTTGAAAAAACTGCAACAACATTAGTTTTGTGCTTCCATGAAAAGCAACATAATTGAAGCACTGAGTAGTGAATTGAATCAAAGCTGAGTGCAGTGAGAGAGATGTGTGCGAAATGAAGCTGCACGAGGGTTGAGACAGTGAATGTGTGAGGGGCTGATGATAGTGAGGGCTGTTAGCACTGTCTGTTGGATGGACTTTTCCTTATCTCAGAGGAAAATGACACTATATACAGGTTCTCCTTGAATTATGATAGGGTTCCATTCTAACAACCTCACTGTAAATCAACTAAATCACAAATCCCTTAATATTATCTTATATAAACTGTAAGGATGTACAATTAGCATGCATGAATGCTATGTTGTATAATAGTTTTTGTTTTTCACTAAATTTTACACATCATCCATACATGAAAATAATAATCAAATATAGTACCTTATAGCAAATGCATGCATTATTTTTGCTTTCTTTTCTAAATATGTTTTCTTTTCAGTCCTGCCAGAATGCTGACTTTTTTACTTGCTAGCCATTTCCAATTTAAAAACAGCAACTTGAATGGAATCACAAACAAAGAATTCTGTTAATTAAACATTTTTTAAAATAAAACACACCCAAATCCTGACTGAGACAAATATAGGTCAGTTACCCCCCACATGGCTAGCCAATATTATTGAACGCCAAATGGAATGGTCGCCATTAGATGTTATGAACAAAAACTTGGGCCTTGTTATGTAGTAAGGTTATGAGTCAGCAGTTAGAAGGGTGGGAAGTCAAAAGTTTTGTATGCCATAATTTAATGTATTCTAGTATTCCTCTCTTTACTTCTATACTTTTGTGTTATGCATGATTTTAGCACTGGAAATGTCACAAGTTTATAGTCTTCACTGAAACAGAGGTAGCTCACATATAAAGCAGACTATTAGGGCAGTTTAAATGAAATTAAAAATACAGATTGTTTTGTACAGTTTTCTGCTATAGCAGAGAGAAGACATGCAGTTTTAGAGCACAGTTCTCGCGAAGTACTTTATCATTGATGCTGTGTAAACAGTTAAATGACAGAAGTAAATGGGGGATGCAGATCGCACAAGACGCCTTTGTTTGAGAATAACTTTATCCAGATAATAAAATTTGAAGCTACTTTGGCAAATATATAAAGTTATTAGAGGACAGTGTCTGAAGTTAATTGTCAGGAATTCCTTTCAGGAGACCCAGCTGCCTGTCAGAGTGGGCAGAAATTAAAGCCAGGCTTGGGGAAAAGTTTCCAGATTGTGGCCAGCATTTTTAAAGCTACTACAGTACATCCCCACTACTCCCAGCATGGATGTCTTTACTTTGTTCAAGTTTGCTGAAGGACTGCTTGTCCAGGTCAGTCTCAAAATAGATACAATTGCCCTCAGTTTACTATTCCACATGCAGTACTTGTCAGTTCTCTCCAGTGTTAAGGTGTCCTTTTATGTAATTTAATGCAGCTACACTGCCACCAAAATGCCACATCCAAGACAAGAAGTGATGGTGTTAGGGAAAAAAGCAGTAGCAAGGTTGTAAACCAATCAGACCTTCTATCAGCTACATAAATTACTCCAACACCGACTGTTAAGATTGTCTACATATTTGCTGTCTGAGTCTTACCACCACAGATAGCTACATATTTAATGTGTGTCATGTGTGGTGCCAGACAAACAAGCTTTGTTTCACTAATCGTCTATCTGTATCTAAAGCTCTTCACCTGTTGGTGGCAATTTTGCATCCTCTGAGTTGTATAAGCCTTTGAAGAAAAATGTTTGCTAAATACATAAATATAAAAGCAAATTACTCTAAAAATAACATCTAAAAGGAGGAACGGATGAAAAGGTACTTTGCTTTGGATGAGCTAGCAAAAAGCAGAGAAATGACGACAGTAATGGAGAAAAGGACATATTACAGTTTTCAAGTGCAGCTGTGAAGGACATGAAAGGAAGCCTGGGGCCTTTTGGACACAGCCAGAAATGTGAGTTTGCGTAAGAGGTGCTTGTTCTCCAGACCCTGCCAGCAAGCGGTCCACATCTCTGTACAACCGGAGCAACTCAGCACCGTGCGACTTGAGAAAAGCCCTTAAGGTTCCCATTTTCTAGTTATAAACTAACCAACAAACAATGGTGGCTGTGTGCTAGCTCAGGGCGCTGCGAAGGGGATCAAAGCAGGACAGGAAGGGGGCAAGCTGTTTTTCGGCTTTCCTTTGCTGACAAACAGTTGATGCATCATAATGAGTGGCTAGAAAAGAACTTTGTTTAGATTGTTATGTTTTGTAGAATCCTTTAATTACAGGATGTCTTAATGTTGTTAGTGGACGCCGATGTGGAATAATCACGTGTATTTGTTTTTGCAGTAAACGCACCAATTTGATTTTAATGACCAGGATCTCTACAGTGCTCCGATGAAGGCTCGGCACAGAGTTTATTTTTATTACCTTTTGGAAAATATTTGTTCACCCCATGACACACTCTTTTTGATGCTGCTTGAGATGATGTGATGGTGCAGTGAGAGTGTTTGGGTGAGTGCTGATTTACATGCAGTTCACTCAAGTGTTGTAAGGCACGCTTGTACACACAGTTTTGTTTTTTTAAGAAAGCATTTTTTATGTTTCAAAGTATGACTTATATGAGGTAAGTACGTTAATATTACACTTTACAGGTAAAAGGCTGTATACATATTGAAGGTGAGGCTCAACAAATCTTGTTTTCATAGATTTTCATTAACATTTAATAATTTTTAATACCATTATTTTGCTTTAGTGATACTGCAGGGATACAAAAACTGCAGGAATAGCACCTGCACAACTAATATTTTTATTAGAAATCTATGAAAGGGCCATACTCACACTGGGTATGCCATGTTCAGGCTAGCAAGATTTTGCTTGGGTTCATGAATTTTAAGGATAGGGATTTCCTTGAAGGTTGAGTATTCACCCGTTAGCACTGAGACTGACAACAAAATGTGAAGATCCATTAAATAGCGGTTCAGTCTTGGGATGTAAAACAACCAACCTTTCATCTGTGATTGTTATAATGCAACACAATGCTTTAAAATCCATAAAAAGATTTGTTAAACAGCTAGACTTGTTTCACAGAAGAAATCTTTTATCATCTTAAACCAAAACAGGATGAAACAGAAGGAGTTAAATTATGACATGTGACTGACATAAAACCACTGTTTCATGCCAACTGGTATGTTAGCCCAGGGGGAATAGCTTGGGTGCCCAGATCCCACAAGTACAAGGAATGAAAACGTGCTTCAAACCAGGGGAACATGGCAGGAAAGGAAACCGCTGACTTAAATAGCAAGAGTTTATACTTGGAGAGGGAAGCTGAACTGACCCTTCTCAGATGAAAGGTCTGAGGGTGTAGTGCTCTGCGATGCCCTGTTGGTGCTGGTGCTGGAGGGCAGGGCTCCCTGGTATTCTAATTGTGGACAAAGAGGTGTCTGTGTCTGGATACTTTGTGACTGCTTCCGTACATCTATCGGAGAGCTGGGGGAGGCTCATAGAGGATGTCCTGGTGGCTTCCTAATCCTCGGCCACCACAGGGGCTCCGTTCGTGGAGCAAATCTTTCTGGCTCCCCCCCACCACTGTGTGCCTAATAGGGCAATAATTAATAAAGGAATGAACTGCAAATGTGCTGCAATGCAGCGGAATGTTTAGCCCCGTCATCAAACACGTGGCACATGGCTTAATTTCCTCATGTTAAGTTGGTGCTCTTTCCCACAAGCTCACATGGTTGTATTAAGCAGTCGTTAGTTTTAGAGCAAAATTACATTCCTGCTTTACTAATGTTTAATTACATTAATGTGCAATATCAGTCGTTAACAGGCATTAATTATGAATGAATATGTAATGACACCACCATTAATATTTAATTAAAGGGCAATAAAGTGTTATTTGGCACTGGTACAAAACTAGGCACCAATAAGGAATGTTTTCTGCTTGTAACACCAGGAACAGAGTCTCTTCCTAATTTAAATTCAAAGGTGGACGCACAAAGGAATAATAAGTACACTGAATGCAAACAACCTCAAAGCAACACCACGGTTTGTATCTCACTGCAGCAGACACAGGTTGTAAGTCCTGACCAAAGACTCAGTAAAGGTTCACTACAGTTCAGGAAACATAAACAGATCACCTCTGGGGCATTAGACATGTTGAGGCAATCATGCCACATGTCATCCAAGGTAATTTTGTACCTCATTTACAAATAAGTTTTTCAAGGATGGATGTTACTGTAACCTTTGGTTCAGTGGAAGGTATCCTGGGATGAATATTCAAACATTCTAACTGATCTCAGTCCCAGACTCTATAATACAAAAGAATCCTTGCTGCTAGACAACCCTTCATACCAGTATGGTCTACATCATCATAAGCACATCAATATCTTGGAGGATTCATTTTTTTTAGCCTTTTCACTTTATATTAACACCTCAATTTTTTTGTTTTCAGTAAGCAATGTTGCATGTTTGAGAATGCTATATTACTTACTTTGAAGGCCTGTAAGCTGCTGTAAACCTCTACATGTGAAAGATCAGACTTCAATCCAAGGTAACTAAATTTACTGACCTACTCAATCAAATTAGAGGTGAGCAAGATCGATGGCCCTGGTGAATTGATATACACTGTGTGTGAAAAACATTGACCTGCAAAGATCCGTAATAAAGTAGCAAGAGCCTTGCTGTGTGTGTGTGTGTGTGTGTGTGTGAGAGTGAGTGGTTGTTGTCAACTCAGCCACATAAAAAGCAGTACAAGGATGTTTTCATTCCAAGCAGCTAAACAAATTTCCCAACAATATCTTTTTAGGGTCTGTCTAAATGAAGAGTGTTTTTCTCCTTCCTTAAGCTGGAGCTGTGCTTTAAAGATGCATGAGAGGAACACTGAGAGATCTACAGATAACCAGATGATCCTGTGGAATATATTTGCATTTGATTATTACTCATCTGGGTTGACCCTGAAGGATGAGCCAGATTACTAATAGGGGGCCTTAATGCTAATATATAAATCTTAAATATATTTCTATCATGACATTAATGACTAAATGTTACTTCTAACCCTTAGCATAATTATGATCAAAATTACTTTATGGTTTTGTCTTTAAAAAATTCAGTTCTGTCTTCTTGCTCTAATATTGTGGGGGAAACCTTGATTTATAAATCAAGGTAGTTTTGCCTTATGGAGTTTTTTCACAGCAGAAATACTGATCTGAAGTAGTGTTGTTTTAAATGGCATTATTCGCAATGTTGTTTTTTTACTGTTGGCAGTGCTACCTGTTGCACAGAACAATGGCTGCAAAATGATAACACTTCATAAAACATACATTTATCCACTTGGAACTGAAAACCTGCTTCTAAAATGCTAGAGCAAGATTTTAGGGTATCTGTAAAATGTAACAGACCTATATTTAGATTGGAGTAATGCCAGTCAATTATTTTATATTTGTCTTTTCCTTGTTCTTCAATGATATTAAACTTTCCAGCGTAGCTGTAAAACAACCAGTACTGAATGTGAAGCACAGGACTGTATTGGTGTACACAGATTATTATCATAGCGCTTTTATGGTTATATAATTACCGCTGGTAAAACTTAAGAAAGAGTTTGAACAACATTATTCATTATCCCATTTGCTGTAGAAAAGTAAGTAAAAACATACATTTGGTTTAATGGTGTATGATAACTAATTATTTGGTGCTTATAAATAACCATTAAATCTTTAATGGTAAATTACTGAACCTTAATGTACAACTCAGCCCTCCATATTCTTTTGTTTCTGTATCCCTGGAATAGGCCTACTGTTGGCCTGTTTATACTTCAAAGAAGAGCTTATGCATTCATACAATCTAATGATCTTCTGGGAAGCTGTTGCCTTAGTCCTGGGCTGTCCCGTATGGAATGTATATGGCACAGTAATTAAAGACAATCCCTCATCTACTTGGTGATGGCTGGTAGGTAATATTTCACCCAATTTGGGCATTTGACATGGCCCCTCCAGGCACTCTGTCACACACTGTGAGATGGACGAGAAGTGAAGGCAGGGGTGCACCCTGAGCACCTTGGCCAATGGAGCCAGGTCTCGGAGCTCATCTTCAGGGCATGAGAGTGGCTTATATCACATAGAGGACTTCATGACTGCAGACCTGTTAGTATTTGCTACGTTTGTCAATAATTAGTTGCACGTTTTCTCAAATATAAGTTTCTTTAAACATAGGTTTGCATAAAATTTCAGTTATTTTACTATTGTACTTTTTTTGAATACAAAAAAATGCATGTTCATTTTTTTGTATACAAAAAAATCACAACTCAAGAGGTATATAACAGAATTATCTAACTGCAGCATTGTTCCAAATTTGGTTTTAAGAAGTTAGAAAGAATGTGGATAGCTATAAGTTCCCATTATAGAAGTCTTTTTGTGAGAAATATGCAGTACTATTCAAAATATTAGCCATGTCTTATTTTATATTTTATTCACTTTTGCCATCTTCTTGATGCCAGTAACAGGCAACGCTGTAAAAATTATTATTATTCCACACTTAGCTAATAATGCATAATATAACGTCAGTACAAAGCTAATGTACTTACAAAGCCAAAGGTCCACAATCAGATGACAATTCTGGATGAAAACATGTGCTACATCTAAAACAAAGCATAGAGCAGGCTGAGACTAGACACCATCTCCTAACAAAAATGCAAAGTCAACCTATTTCAAGGAAATGACTGTTATGAACACAGTGACATACTATGAAAGAAGTCATGAATAACACAGAAGAGAAGTTTAGGCCGATCAAAGGTGGCATGTAAAGAGATGTATCTTCAAGAGCCAGCAGAATGTCAGAAGACTGTTGAGTGAAAGCTTGTTCCATAATGTGGGAGTGATGTGTGATCCTTTTGTGTATGTGTGGGTAAAGGAGTTGCACAGAAAAGGTAGGTAGAGGCAAAGTGGAGGTCACACCAAGAGGAGTAGGTGCAGATGAGAGACTGGATTGGTGATGAGCCAAGCGATGTATGGAACTGTACATTAAGAAGAAAGCCCTAAACTGGATCCTAGCAGCAAGGACTGTGGTGTGTATCATGAAGAATTTTGTACAATAAACAAGCTGCAGCATTCTGAAAAAATACAAGATAACAGATGTCCAATGGAAGAAGACCTGATAGAGGTGCTGGAAGAAAAACTACATTAAGGCAATATTATCAAAAATTAAAAATTTTCATGTAAATTTCTAAACAATGTCCAATACATTAAATTTATACTCTGAATCTATGATAAAGCTTTTTTGTTGAAAGGTACAGTGATTTATTTTCTGTGCATGTTACTTCCTAACTATAGAGAGTTTCTATGTGTTGCTTGGATTGCCTGTAGATATCTCTGTTCAGCCATGTTTGGGGTTAGAGGGGATGGCAGCAAGTCTGAGGAACCGAAGAATGTATTCTGGCATCTATGTGAAGCTCAGGAAGGCACAGAGGAGTCGCTGAGACAGCTATTCCAGAGCAGCCACTTGGACTAGTGCCAGTGGGATAAGAAAGACAGGGTAACCACTGGCATGATGCTTTCATCCTCCATATGTCACTAATTTACTGGCAGTCATGAGCGATGCTGACAGGAACTGCAACTGAAATGACTAAATGGGATCCACAGGTACCTATGTGATGAAATGGATACAAATGTAATTGACACCAAAAAATATTCCACCAACTATTTGAATAAGCCATTTTGCTTGTGAAACCTTTTGCATTCTTGTTACTTTGGCAGTATTTGCTAAAAGAATTATTGCAGAACTGAACAGCAGATGAAGTACTACAAGAAAAATTGCTTCAGCAAATATCCTAGCATACACTGAACTGTTTTGCTCACCAGTCCTGGTGCTAAAGGGTGCACAGATGTAAACAAATAATCTTATTAAAATAACATGCCATGTATCCATAGATGTTGCCCACCTTCTTTGCCTTGTACCTGAGCCCACAGCAGGCCTCTAGCTGGTCCCAAATGCCACTGCTGGCCAAATTGGCCGAAGCTGATGCAAGCTCCCAAGAAAAGAGGCTCCTGTGTCCCCATCTGTGGAAGCTCTCAGAAAGGGCAGGTGGGCTGAGCAGCAGTGGGCTGCGATGTCTCGCAATCACGAGAAATGCTAACAGTTTGCAACCCGATTCTGTCTCCTTACAGTGTTACCCAAACAGCATAAACATCGTCACAACGTGTATCAGTTTTGGAAACCCTTACATTGGGTGTGAATGTTTTCCGCTACTCATATTGAGATATCAGTGTCTTTATAGTTAGAAATCCTGATCCATGTTTTTCTTCAGCTGTGCCTATAATTCTTGTATTAATATTCTTGGGCATTGGCAGTTGTATCAGTTTCATTACACTGTGTTTCCATGCGAAAGATGATAGCGCACAACTCTCTATGATCAGATCCATGCCTGGCTCCCCAGCTGTAAGCAGCTGCGAATATGGTGACTTCAAATGATGGTGCTATTTTTTAAAGTTCTTTTTTAGGTGCTTGTAAGGCACACAAGTTTACAAACACATATATACTCCACATAATTCAAGAGCACAGATGACATTTGCAGCATCAGTAATGCCACTGCAAAGGAGAGAGTGAGCAAAAGATTATGTTATCATTGGCATAACAAAACAGTGACACCCTGTGACATGAGAATAGCCTGGCCCGCAGTTACTGGTTGGGTGTTCCCATCTTGTTATGCAGGTGGAACGTGAGAACCCACTGTGGAGAGGGGTTGAAAGGAGCTGTCAGAAGTCACAGCCAAGTGTCAGTGGGCTCTTATTGGCAAAAGGGTTGAGGGGAATCACAGGAAATGGGGAGGCTTGCTTGTTATGGCCAACTGTTGCTCCAGGTGCAGAAACAGTATTGTGGAGTCCTTCTAACATAACAAACTGTGGAACACTTAGCAATAAATGTTTTCAGTTTAGGATATTTAGCATTTCTTCATTTTTAATAAGTACATTTCAGCTATTTTATTTTCCAAATTTTTATTTGTAGGACACAGTTAGTTAACTAAAAGTAAGTTGTAAACTGACTGTAGTCATCAGTCAGAAAAATCATGTAGCAGTTAGTAAAAACTGTGTAAAAGTGCAATAATTATTCAAATGAATACTACTGAAATGAGAAACTGGAGTAAACATGAAGTATAAAGCATCTAGACAGTCACAAAATTTTCTTATCCATAATAATACATACCCAAGTGCACAGCTGACTGGCACATGTCGTATATTGTTTAATGCTTCATATTTCTTTTGTTAGCTGAAAACTGTGGGTCAGTATGTCAAGACCATGTGGGGACAACATACTTGTAAACAGCCCTGATTATGGCTGGGGTGGCTGCTGGACGAATGTTAGTGACAACACCTCTGTAAACATGAACATCCTGCGAGGGTCAGCCAGAGGGCGGCCAACAACCAGGAAGGCTCAGTAATACCTCAATCATGTCAACGGAAGTGTAAGCTTACACCCAGTTTTCCTAACAAGTATACTGTCCGGAGGCAGCCTGGCATCTCAAGACTCCAAGTATGCCCCATGACTCGAAATACACACCTTATTTTCAGTATGTGTCCCTTAATTATTTTAGTACTTGAATTTGAGAAGATTAGGTTCTCCCTTGGGGACTGTGCAAAGTTCCACCCAGTGAAACGTGGAAGGCGACAGTTCATGAGGGTCAGACAACATTCTGTCCTGGATCCACAAATATGACCCTACTTAAAAATGTCTGCGTCCTGCCGGCCCCACTTCAGCACACCTCTTTAAACTGCAGACTGAGATAGCAGACAGAGGATTTAATATTGCCCCCTGATATTAAAAACATTTGTGTTCCACGTTTGGTTAAACGAGGTGCCACCTTATTGTGTAACTCTTGCCGAGCACTGATGCTTACAAGCATATTTCCGTGGCCACCTTGGGTTCTTTTCAACAAAGGCCTTCACTGAGGGTATTGGCCAAAATATAACTACACAGTTCTTTTGTAATGACTGTAAAATTCCTAATCATTTTAAAAAAGCCAACAACATTTTAAATGCACAGCAATCAGGAACATCCACGAAATCCTAGTGTACTCTCTACGCTTAACATTTCTATGCACATATTTCCATGCAATGTGTTGAACAAACAGTCCTAGCCGGGAGGGCTTTTTTTGTATGTTTTCTTTGTTATGATCAGCATTATCTTTTACATGTCAGTGAAGGAGTGTATATAGTATATAGGTGATATATATAGGTGAATGTTTTGCCAATTTAAAATGTGTCACTTCTTTTTGTAGAATCATATCCGTGATGATTCTTTTTCCAGTAAATTAGAAGCACAAAATCACCAAACTGAACTGCAAATTTCATTTTTTTCTGAAACACATAAATTATGTATTTTTGGTGTGATAGACAAGTGACAGTTGACAGTCTTCCAGAAACAGGTTTGTATGTTTGCAGTTAAATATAAACATAGGGATGGTAGCATTGATTATTTGAGACAATCTTTGGAGGACGAGAAATACGAGCAAGGAAAGATAAATGATATCCAGGGAGGTTTCATTTCAGAAAGGCCAAGTTGCCTTCTGCCGACATTTGTGCTTCCAGCAGTATTAAAGTTTAAAAGTAAGTTGTACAAATGACCTACAGGGCTCTGGGTTCCCAAATGCCAAGTCTAAAATGAACAACTCCAATATATCAAGGAGAGAAACCTGAGTCTGGGGCTGTTACACGAGAGTGATCAGCAGCTGTATTTTTCTAGCGCCGCCTGATGTTCCGTAAGAGTGAGCCGTGGTTTTGCATGACTTCCCCTGGCAGCATGTAGGCATTTCACAGCAAAGCTATTCCTGTGAGGAGGACTGCTAAACACAACTGATTAGGCTGCATTGCAAACCACTGGACTTTATGTTGGCCCGCTCTTATTAGAGTGAAGCTACACTGTCTCCTGTTTGACACCTGCCTCAGACTGCATATACTCTAAAATCACAGAAGCATCAACAAGTGTGAAGACAGTGCTCAGAACTCTCTCAGGTTCCCTTGCAAAATCCTTTTTGCATTAAATGCACTAAGGATCTGGTACATTTGAGCCATAGGGTGGTAGAGGGATAGGAGGTCATGGCAGAAATTAAGGCTTTCAATTTAAAAACCTGGAAATGTTGTATTAAGTTTGTATTTTGCACCAAGCACCAAGCAGCAACTATTTTTAAAATATGCAGAAGGAGAGGTCTTTAAATAACCTGGCAGATCATTTTTGATTATTAACTGTTTACGATCTTGATGTTACTAAAGACTGAAAATATCAGGTTTCCTACTAATCTAATCCAACATGGACCTGCACTGTGCAGGAAAACGCTACAAATGCTTGGTTAAACCTTCTGGCCAGTGTAACTTCCTTTTGTAGGGCTGAGCCATTTGGAAGCGCTACATCCACAGTAGATATCCTTCTTTGTTCTACTATGGGGTACACTGACGACAAACCACACTTATAAAGGATGGTTAGCCAGTCAGCTCCTGTCCTCTTCCAAGTTTGTCACCACAAATACTTTAACAGTTCTGCAGACTAGACACCTGTGTCCAACTTGAGTTTCTGAATGAGCTATTTTGTGCCTTGTTCCAACTTTCCAATGAAGACAGACACAAATGCTAATATTTTTTAAAACTAATATGTTTATTTTGTACATTCTGCTAATTGGAGCTAGAATGATAAATATAGTGGAATAATATTTGGATGTTCTGTGATATGCTCTGAGCTATTCCTTTCTCCAAACCCTTGGAGGACTTCATGAATTCCTTTGTGTGTTAAGCAGTAACACGTGTCAACATCATTCTCCAAACAAACACAATCTGAGCAACATTTCTATCATGGGGTCTTGAGAAACTGATCTAATGCCTGCTCCTGTAAGCCTTGAGGAATCGCATTGTGCTTCACAGCCCAAGAACGAAGAAGACTTCCAGTGCAAAAGCCTCAATGGGTGTTGAGCATGTCCGAATGCTTTTTGCACACTCATCATTGTAGGGCAGGGCATACAACTTGTCAGTGGTGTTAAAAATACTTTTGAACCAAAATCAGGGTCACAACTGATGTGATTTAGGTTACTCTGAAAAGTGTACTTAATTGGATTCACATGTACATTTTGACATAACAGATACACTACACAAGATAGGTTCAAAGTGTAACACATGCACCTTAGATTTCTGACATTAACCATTTACGTGGGTGATTTTCTGGAGCAGTTCAGCAGATGGCCAAATCTGTTCTGACTTGAAACACTCCATCGCTCCACAGTGCTGCCCACTACAGGCTGTGGTTCACCACACAACAGCATGATAGTGACAATTTATCTAAGACTACATTTTTTTCATATTGGACTATGGATGTAGGCTTTTCCCTACCAGCTCCATATGTGCATTTGTAATTAGCCCAAATGCAGGATGTCCAACATATGCTGGCCTGTCTGCCATGCATATAGGTCTAATATACAACATGTGTCTGTCTCTTTCTGTATGTCCACTCTAATTTTTTTAATGAGCAATATATTTATGTGACACATACTTCTGTTGGCTATCCCGACATAATTATGGTAAAATGTTACTGTTCTTTATTATACCGATACATTTTAAAATAATTTAAATAATTAAGGAATATTACACTGAAGGAACATATTTTTTAAAGCACTCAGGTTTCAGTGACGGGGACATTATGATCTGGGCATTACAGGCTGTAGCTTACTGCAATGCCATACATAACCTTACTCGGTTGTAACCAGAAGCTGATTATATATAGACTTTAATGACTCATTCTTCTCTTGATAAATAGATTACAGAAGATTAAGAAAATCCTAAAAAAAAAATAAATGCAATAAAAGACTATAATACGTTACACAGCACAATGCAGCGCATGTGAACAAACGTTATGCTAAAATGACATTATAAAAGGGAACAGTAAACGAGGTGCGACTGCATTTAATGTAAGAAGAAAAATGTAATTTTGACAGTTGTGAAAATATATTTAATCTTAAATAGAAGTCTTCTGGGTTATCTGTAAATCTAAACCTCAGTGCTTCAGATTTAAATTCTTGGAGTGTGAACCCATTTTTCCCCCTTTAATCTGTCTGGTTCACACACCATTTATTGAGATATTGCATGCGACTTCTTTTAAAGAGCATAGTTTTTTTCTTCCGTTATTTTTCATCACATTTTTTAAAATTAGTAATTTTTTACAGTTTTCCCTTTTTATTATTTTCTTGCCATTTTGATCAGTCATACATGTTTCTGAAGTGATTTTTTAGCATCAAGAGGGAATTAAAATGAGCCAACTTTGCATTTTAACAAGAGTTGACGAAAAGAGGCTGAAAGAAAAGAGTTTTGTGGAACTTATAACCATAGGAGAGGGCAGTTTCTCCCCTGGAGATTACACATTGTAATAGGACATCTCAACCTTGACTGTATTTCTTTTGCCTCATCATAAAACATTTCAGCAGAGGGGGAAGAAATCTGATCAGGAAAGAAAAATCAGTCTGCCCTACTCACCAGCTGAAATGAAAAAAGTTTGCTGAAGATTGAACTCCATGAGACACGGTGTGCCATTAAATCAATCTAAGTTGCATCTACCTTCAGTATTACGGGAACCATTGGTTTTAGCAGAGTCCTTTACAGCTGTGTTCTTACACAAAATGCAGCTTCACCAAGATGTATTCCAGCAATGTTCTGCTTTTTTTTCTCACAAATAAAAGTACATATTTTTTGCATATATAAATTTAGTGGTTTTTCTTTTTTCACAAGGACCAAGGAACAAATGTCTTTTTCAGCCTTTATTTTATTTTAATGATAACAGTATTTAACAAAAGTAGTAGTAACACTGGTAAAGCCTTAATAATGTTCACTATTTATGTTTACTGGATCATATATGATGTTTGAAATAAATTAAAGGTTTCAACACACACACACACACACACACACACACACACACACACACACACACACACACACAAAGCATTAATTACATACATATCCTGTAGTTAATCACCTTTTCCAAAATAATGCAATGGATAAAATGGGAAAATAGCTGGAAGGCTGCACAGCTAAGACTGGAGGAATTGATGGTATACCATCTGTTCTATGGTATACCATATACGATATACTTGCAATGTTAGCTTTAATCAAGACCTACTTGATCATTCTCTGTAATTATTTAGTTTAAGAATAAGATCAGAATTCAGATTTCCTTAAATACTTTGTAGGTTTCTTGTATTCATTTAAATGAAATGATCTAATTTGCATTTCAAACACAATGTGAATATTCATGTTCTAAAGGACACATTTTTTTCCACGACTAGAGCAATGATTATCAAATCTTGGTTGTTCTTGGAAACGGACTATTATTTAAAACTTTGCAAAATCCTATATTGAAAATGATTTCTCGCAATTTAAATTTTATTGTAATGAACACAGCTCAATTTCACAAATTTATACAACATTTTTTTTAAAGATTCAATGAAAAGTACAAAGCATTCAAATATATATACAGTATTAATTTAGAAGAGCATATAAGTAGGGTATGCTGTACAGTAAGTGTGTTAACTTAGAATAATTTTTAGAAATTTAAATTAATTTTAACTATAGGAGATTAGTTTAGTCCTTCTGGTCACTTAAAGATTAAACAAAATGAAAGAATTCCATTAAATATCTGTACATTCAGTGTTTCTGTTCAAAGAAGTGTACTTTCATATCTGTCTTCCAAGAATAGCAACAGGTTTAATCAGGTATAATGTAGCATAGAACCCTTGGGAATGATATTGCTCTATGCTACATCCCAGGCTGCAGGATATCTGTCAATTTATCCTGTATATTCATAATTACGTAATTGAGGTAACACTAAAAAGCTGCCGTATCTAAAAACAGTAAAAACTTGACTGCCACAGCATGCCCTGATTTACTCTTGTCTTTTACGTTGTATTCATCTGTAGCCCACATTGTCATTCTTTAAAGGGTTGGATGTTATGATCTGGTGTCAGAGAAATCAATCCTTATCAATCTGAAAATTCTCATTTTTAATGTCTTTCAGGGGAGTCACGTAAAACCAAAAAAAGACTTTTATTATCTTCTTTTTTTACCCATCTGTCCCAGTATTGACTGTCTTTTATTCCTTCCCCAGGCTACTGCAAGATGTGATAATATATAAAGAGATAGTTAGCTAAATGATGGTTTCGGTAGCTCATGTTGCTAAACAATGACTAAGCAAAGCTATGAGAAGAAAGTAAAAATGCATGATTTCGTGTTTGTTGATTTTCATTACAACATTAAAATACCCAATACATTCACTAAAATTAGTGTTTATATTTATTTCTTGGGATTTTTTGCATGTATGGAAAGTTGTATTAAATCAGTTTTCAGGCCTTAGTTAACTGTGCATGTCAAAGCTTATTTCAATAATATATAAAATAATATAAAAAGATAAAAATATGTCTGATTAGGACTTCTGTATATACAGGAACTTTTGTGTGCCACTGGAAAAGAAAAGAAAAACGGATAGTTCTGTTTCTGAGTATGTTACAGGGCCACGTTTGCATAGATTTAAATTCACACTTTATGTTCCGTTGAAGGGGAAATTGTTAAAAAAGGAGAACAAGGGCAATATGTTAGTGATGAACCTCTGGTGCGAGGAGTAGCTGGAAGTTGTCCCCACCCAGTCTGTGGGATGTGTTGTATGCAAAAAGATCTTCATTTGTGAGTGCGTAGAGGAGGAGGTGGGGGTAGGGATGGTTGTGTGTGCAGGGCAGCCTGATTGTCGCTGCTGTGAGGAAGATGGAATCCAATCAGCGAGTGACAAGGTGAGGGACAACACAGCCCTGAGCGCTCCATCAAAGCCTCCGCATCGGGGAATTTTGATAAGCGGAGGGTTAAAGACCGGTGTCTCAATGTCCCACTACCTCATACATCAAACAGGGGCAGCAGAAGCTGTGGAGACAGAAACATAAAGGGCAACACAGAGGGTGCGTCCCACACTCCATCCCACCTGCACTGTCCCTTTCATTCCATATGCAAAGGCCACACAACAAAATTATCAGGATGCTCTAATGGTGGTTAATGTGAGACAGTTCTCTCTTCTCTTGACCACTGTTCTGATTCTGCACCATTTTTTACATTTTTTTGTCAGACAAACAGAGAAGTGTTGTATATTAAGCCCAGGGATAAAAAAAGGGCAACAGTAAACCTATGTTCTTGTGCTAACTGCCCACTAAGTGGGTGGGACACGGATGCCATGACCCCGTCGCCCTTCCCACCAGTCTCCCTAACAGCTTTGGCCCCCAGGTCAGCTCAATTTCCCCTGTGCTGAGTGGTCATTATGGACCGCTGCTGTGATAAATGCTCAGGCTGCTCGGCTATGTTGCTGGCGCCCAACACCAGGGAGGCCAGGCCCCCAAGACAGGCAGCCAGGAGACGGATAGGCTTTAGCCAGCGTGCCCGTGCAAGGCTGTTGCCTAGCAACACCATCCAAGTCTTCTCTCCTTCACAAACCTGGGGGGATTTGATTAAAAAATAATAACAAATCAAATCAGGATTTTCAAAAAGGCTTCACCACAATCTCTGTTTGACACAACATGATCTACCCAGGGAACAGAATTTATACTTTTATCTAAAATTTTTGATTCTTTCAACACATTATCTTGTTTTTATTCTGAGATACCAAAAACTTCCTGTATTTGTTTCATTTTGTTTTATATCAAGAGTTTCCCTCCAAATTACTGACTGTAATAAAATACCTCAAAATATCCAAAACATCCAATGAGAAAGCACCTTCTTAAACTATAAAAAGAATCTAATTTGAGCGGTGTCTTGTGTTAAATAAATTTACTTTGATAAAATTATGATTTATAAAGGCAAAGAGCAAGAACTGTGGTATATTTGTGAGAATCCAGGTAACAGACAGGGAAACTTGGGAGCACATGGTGTGCTCAGGGAGCAAATGCAGGGTGTGGCCCAGCAGGGCCTTCATGTTCTCATCCAACCTTAGGTCACATCTGGGGCCTTGGAGGAGCTTGAGCATCTTCACTCTTGCTTTACTAGATGCAGTGGAGTATACCCTTGTTGAGTAAAACATTCTAATCAACAAAAAGTACAAAAATGTTCAGCAAAAATCTGAGATTTATTTATTTTTTGTGGAAATACACCAGCTTATAAGCGTGGAAAACAACATTAGGCATAGTCTGAAAACAAGTATAATAAGCAATATTCAAAGTACCCAGCCAAAACATAAAAACTATAATTATGCAAAAAATGTAATTATTTTAATTTCAAATACATTTTTTAAATCTTTCAACTGCATTGACGAAAAACACATTACAAAATGTTCGGGACTGATATAAGACCCTATATGCTGTAACAGCTCTGTTTCGGCATCTTCCATACATTGTGTGCTATTGTTTACCTAACCCATAGCCTGAGCAAACAAAGCAGCGACAGTTGTTCATACACACACTGTATAAACAACGTGACTTTTACACAGCAGATTTAAACATGCTAATTGTTTCATATTTGTGCCAGATTTGTTTTCAGGGTGCAGATACTTTTTATTTGTTGACGCATGAAATGTGAACAACAACAACAACAATAACCAAAGGAAGAAACTTTAAAAAATGTATTTTTAATATTGAAAAAATATCCCAGTTAATGGGTCCGCTAAGCAGTTCAATCCTTCTCTCCTTCTTTTTTCGCATTCTGCCAAGCAGGTGGCACCCTGCTTCCCACTCCAACACTCCCTCTTGCTGGCAGCATGCCCTCATCACATGTCAACATGGCGAGCAAGCTCGACAGGCCCTGCCACTGTAGAGTGTATGGGATTTATCTGGTGCAGCGAGCTAAAGTAGCCCCACACCCCTGCAGATGGTGTCCCTTGTTCTGGTGAGCTAGCAGATCTGCTGATGGAGGCACCCAAGAGCCTGGTGTCTTGCCAACTGTCTGTGAGGTCCCACCAGTGTTTATCACACTGTGTGGTAGTGAACCCCAAAGTCAAGTGTTATGGGCAACATTTAGTCAGTCGTTCTGCCTTTTACTTTACTTTCCTTTAGCCTTAGCTCAAAATAATAATGGAAATAAATACATTGTACTTCATGGGCAGAGCTAGAGAGCTGGAAACATGGACAAATGGCAGAGAGTGGACCAAGCTTGGAAGTGAATCCTCATTAGACACTGGTGTTTGGGGTCATCTTTGGTCTCATAAGCTGAACTTGACAGCATGAAGATCTTGTACCGGAGTCCCAGCACTGTGCCCACCTCCAGCCTGGTGGGGGCTGGGCAGGGAGGAGGATCTGAGACAGCAAGGAAGACAAGACACTGATTGAACATGCTGCACACGTTGGCCCACATTATCATTCATAGTTTGTCTTTGCCATATTTCACATCCCCCTGCAAAATACTGACATATTAGTTAGGGCTTTTAATTAAAGCTGCACCACCTGCAGGTGAGAAAACACAGATGGAGGTGACGCAGTGCCCGCTGCTGCTCATGAGGGCCTTGAACCGGGAAAGAGGGCAGAGGGAGCTGTGCAGGTGAGCATGGCCCTCTGTTCAATCCAGCAAAAACTGACACAGCTCATATGTGAAATGAAGATGCCAGCAGCAGTCATCCTGACTCTGATATTCAGGCACTGTGGTCCTCTTGTTCACACAAACTCTTCAAACGTGTCACTGTATTGTGTGTTTTTATTGTCGTACATCTTGAGATATTTTTTGGGGGAAAAATTTTCCTCAAAAGTAAAATTAATCTTGAAATTGCAGGGATATCTCCCTTTGGGACTCATTGTAGGGGCTCAAGTATATCAATTAAAAACAAACATACAAAAAAAATGTTTGTACATTCAAATGTTTTCAAGTTTGTTTCATATCAGTCTCTGGAAAGAGAGGTAACTAATTCAGTTTAAAAAATCAAAATGCATAGATCTTAATTCCCCGACTTCATTTGCATTGTTAGAGAAATACTAGTGTATAGAAATCCAGAGCAAAATACAGGTATGGATTGCAAGGCCATGCAAGGAGCAGAATTAAATCACTTTTTACATGCATAACATTCACATACATTCTGTTTCATTTTAACAAGGCTTTCATTATTTCATATGTATGTCTTTGTAACAGTGCTTAACCATCAACTTACCTGATTCTTTTTTTACCACAGTGATTTCCACGAAGCAAATGGACCATTTAAAAAAGTAATTAATTTCAATGCAATTAAATGTGCCGTTTTCTCTTGCCTCACATAGCAGTGCTGATGGCCAGGGCCGACTGAGGACTTTTGGTGTGCTTGCATCTTACAAAGGCAAAGGGGTGAAACAGATTGCCTGTGAAATATTGCAGAGTCTGCCAGCTCAGCCTTGATGTATTGGGAATCGCTTTGTCACTAATTACCTTAAATTAACAGTAGAGTTTGGTGTGACAGTTCATGTAACTGTTTTTTTATCTGTTTCAGATGAATGAGTTCTGGGAGTTTCCGGAACAATGCTGTTGACAATCAGATTCTCAACGAATGCATTGTAATCAATTTTTACCCTCCTCTCTGTCCCTCGCTCTCCTTCTCTCCCTCCTCCCGCCATCTGCAGCAGTGCAGAGGGCATGGATAGCACTATACCAATTAAGATGTTCTGGAAAAGTGCAGATTCAGGCCAAATGACAGCAGATGTGTTTTAAGTTATAATTTGCTGATATCTCTTTTTATCAGTGGTTCCTTTGGACGGCTGAGCCCATTAAGCATGCTGTTTTTGCTATTCAAAGATATATGTTTATGTCTGTGTGTGTGGGGGGTGTATACACTATCACTCAGATTAATTTAATTACTGTTGTAACAATTTTAGTGAAAACCGATGAAGTATATAATCATTCATCTGTTACAAAAAGTCGCAACAATGCGGTACTGCAACTGTGGTGTCATAATTGACAATGATGAAAACAGCAGTTTTCTCTGACACTTGTCCTGTATTCAATTAGCAGATGCTTTCTTTCAACTTAATACACAGTTATTATTAACTTTTAGTCAGCTGATGCCTTTGTCCGGGACAGCATTCAGTGCCGGATACTATACATTACCTGTCTGCAATCATTGATTTATTTTTGCATCAGTGAATTTTACACCACTCAGACACTCCAAGCAATTTAGAGTCACATGTCTTTGGACTGTGGCAGGGAAGCCTCTTGAACTTGAGGAAAACATGTAAACTTCACACACACTGTTGAAGATTCAAACTGACAATGCAGCAATATCTGCTGTGCCACTGTACCACTGCACACCTAGTTAAGGGGAGTGTTGACAGATTTATATAACAAAAATATTTAGCTTGTTATAAATGAAAGTGCTATGAACATATTGAAGTCTCTGGCCTGTGGCTACCAGGCATACACAGGAGTTGTAAGTGGTTTGTCTTGAAGGTTGCTTCTTTCAGGCTGACTAATGATATACTGCTGCATTCTTTCCTTACTGCCATTAAATATTACTGTACAACTCTACATTTTGTGTCAAATATGTTTATCTTTATAGTGGAGTAAAAATATGCATTTTCGTATGACGCACTGATTATATTTATGATGTTTCTTCTTAATTTGCTTGTGACAATCCAGATAAGAACTCCACCTAAATAACTAAATGTCCTAATTTAACTAATAATCCTCTAATAAAATTTGCTAAGTTAGCTATTTTTGACAAGATAACTAGCATTAAACCCACTTTCTGTGTGCAGCTTGATCACAGTTGTGCCTGATATGCAGTCCCTAAATGCTTTAAGGTCATTGCCAAGTCTTTTAACTCACCTGCTTATACACAGGATCAAAAAAAACCCACATCCTCTGCATAAGTACTTCAAGTCTTAAAAGGACGTTAAACTAAAGCACACTGAGTCATAATTCCTGGGTAGCATGCTGAATGGTGGTTAAAACACGATGATGAGTATGAACAGAGCAAAACCTTTGTTTACAACTTTTAATCGTTTGAAGTCCACAGACTTGTATTTTGACAGTATTACAGGACTAGAATTTATGTGAGTGTTTGATTCTTTGGACGGTATATTTGTCCCTCCTGACAGTCTCATTCAGCCCTACATTATTTTCACTCTAAGTCGGAGCAGTGCGTCTCGGGGTCCTTCCTCCCTTGGCCCGACAAGAGCACAGGAGCCACCCAATGTGCTCACACCCCCGGGCAGTGCAGTCTGTTTCTGGCAGCCCATAGATGTGTAAGTACATTATCCAAAAGGCTGCTAAAGAGAGCTTTGGGAGGATTTGTGGATCTCCAGAAAGGACCAAGAAAAATGTTTTCTGATAAATTATTCACAATCTCACAATCCCTTTTGGGCAGCGTGTTGCATCACTCGCTCATTACACCACCCTGCCTCCCGAGACACACACACACACACACACACACACACACACAATCACACACTCTCTCTCTCTCGCTCTGTCTCTCTCCTTCTCTTTCTCTTTTTCTCTCTATCCTCCTCCTCCTCCTAGCAGTGGGCCTCCTGGTTCTCAGGCAAGCTGCTGCAGATAATGGTGGCAATTAATAACTTGTCATAATCCGGCAGGAGGATGGAGAAGTTGCCCCGTGGGGGCCAGTTGCCAGTGGCTGCAGGGTCAGAATGCTGCGTTGCCAGGGGAAGCTGGGTGCAGGTGCAGTCCACATCTGAGCTCCGATCCTTACACTGTCAGTGCACTGCCAAGCCACGGGCTGAGTCACACCACACTGGTACATAACTGAGGGCTGCCGAGCCCTCTCTCCAGGTGCTTGGGGTCTACACATGCACAGCCAGGCCATTGTGTCTCCACTTCGCTGCAATGTCAACTGTGTCACCAAGTTGTGAGCTTGCTCATTTTTCTACTGGGCTCTCCCTCTCCAAGACTATGTACTGTAGCACATTTATCTGCTTTTGCATGCATTGTCAAAGTCAGAAAAAAACCTTGCGCCAATAGCATGGTATGGCTGTTTTTACTTAATTTCACCTAAGGATCACCATTCTGTTATCACTGCCAACGGTGACACTGGTCGTATGTTTCTGCAAGTTTTGCTGTGTCATGGGATCGATATGCAGCCAGATGACAAGCAGGTATGTTATTTGGAGATCTCCTTTGCCCTGCAACCTCTGTCCTAAAGGCCCATGACCACCCATCAGGCTCTGACAGGCCTGCATTGCCCAGCCATACCCGCATGAAGGCTGTCCCCTGAAATGAAGTCCTGCCCTTCCATTCTGCTGCCCCAGTGGTGTTGATTTAGTTACTGTTCACAAAAGCCTGGCCACTCTTGCCTGGAATAAGCAAAGTTTACAAACCTCTCCTGGTTTGTACATTCCTATTATACACAAGGAGTCACCCATTAGTAACTGTCACCCAACTCTGCCTGATGCACTGTTCTCATTTGACCCAATTTATTTCTGTGGGTGTGTCCAGGTGGCAGTGATGTATGCCCTATGCTATTTTACTGATGTGGAAGCTGTAGCTTTTTCTCTGGCTGAGGCTGTCTTTAGCTCCAGTGGGAAACAGTGGTCAGTGAAATGCAAGATTTGTTTAGAAATTATTGCATAGCTGCACGATCACACAGTCATAGAGGTGCACTTGCATAGGTCTGGGTGAACATGCTCACACCCCTGTCTTTAATGTCACAACAAATCATAGGTCTCTATTCAACATTGCATGCAGAGCAGTCCAGTTCAAGCCAATTTAACTGATCCATCTAGTGCAACACTTTGTTTTCAGGTGTTTTGAGGTCAGTCAGCATCCCACAGTGTATATTTATGCAATCTTTTTCTTATGGTAATTGTTTATTTATTTATTGATGTGTGGCAGATGCTTTGGGAGATGTGTAAACAGTAAGTCAGAGGGCAAAAAGAAAACTGAATGGAGCCATTCACTGCTGGGGTAATTGACATGAATGCTTTATCGGTAAATGATCAGTCTGCATCAATTGCGTGCGTTATACGGTGCAACAAACAATGTGGGGGTAAGAAACTTTGAATGACTGCCTGTGTAAAGTCCAGTTACCCCTGTGCTACAAGGCTACCCCTGAGACTAGGCAATGGATATGGTCTTTCTGCAAGCTAAAAACCATCCACTTACATGCCATGCCCATTGAAATATCACCAACTAAATATAGTTTTGCCTTTGAATTACTGTGAGTATGCAAGTACTTATTACAGCATAAATTGCAGCTGGCAAAAAACTGCTTCATCTGTTTAACTGTCAGTATCAAAAGCCCTTCAAAATACATAGAATACAGTAAATCCTCAATCCAATGAACACTGGTTTAAAAGATTTTGAATTTAATGGACAAAATTCTGTTGTTCAGATGTTTGTATTTCCCTGTTCTTTTCTGGTTCATTTGTCAGTACTTTGGTGGTCTACTTGTAAGTCTGGCTGACATGTCCAAAATATGCTTCAAAATATGTCATTTGTTATTTAAAAGACTTTTGGTTTCATTTTTTGGTTAACTGAATAGATATTCAGCAGTATTATACACCCACTCCTCAGTTAGTCTGTTAAATCAAGGATATACTATGCCTTTCCTTAAATAAAATATTTTGGGATTTACTGCAAATGTTATATTTACAGTTTGCATTATTTCCATTTAGATTTTGATATTCAAAACCTCTCAGAGGTTATGTTATATTTGTGTTCCTAAAACACATAATAAATAAATGGAGTGCTTCCTGAAAGTTTTGTGCTCCATGTCTGACCTTAGTGCTGAATGGGATGTATTCATAGTAACTGTGATTCAGCCTATCCATCTAGTTTCTGGTCATCGTCTTTTCCTTCAGAAACACACATACATGCAAAAAAGAAAAACAAAATGTTTAGCTTAAAAACATTTACGTGAAATACTGTTAAAAAAGATGCAATAAAAGGGTGATAGGGTAGGCAAGTTTGATTGTATTAATTTAAACTACGTGACTTAAGTTCAGACAATAAAGTGAAAGCCCAGCTTTATTATAAATGCTAATCTAAAACAGCAAGTGTTTGCTTTAAAAAAACAAATGAAAAATATGGGAACTTTAATAGAGATTCATTATTTTTCTTGCTTATAAAATACATTAGACAATATTTTTTAGAACAAATTAAATGTATTTTTCAGACTTTTTCATATGGTTTTTCTAAATCTTTTGCAGCACAGGTGCTACCAGTAATAGGGTTTCCAGACACTTGTTTTTAATAGTGCATGGATAGTCATACCAGAGTGCATTCTAATGCTTGTGTTTCAGCTTTCGTTCCTGCTCGAGGGTTTGCCAGGGTGTGATGAGGAACCATGTTTCTGTTGCAGTTGCTTCCTTCAGAAATTGTGCTTTTGTGCCACAGCAAAGCAAATGTTCACTGCCTGTCTGGGGTTCTCTCTGCAACAGACTTTAGTTCTATCCCATTTCTGCATTTGTTATCCTTTAGGTATGGTCAAAGCAGCTGAGGAGGCTCATGAAATTTCCCTCTCTCTTTGCCCACCCAAGAATCTCTGCCAACAAATGGAACTGGACTCCTGTCCTGGTCTCTATATTGCTCTGCATAGCATGGCATAAATCACCAGATCTTTTTTTCTCATAGCACAGTACTCCTTTTTGGATTGTATTTACGGATTTAGTGGCACCTGAAATAGATAAACAAAAGCAACATCTATCAACACAACAAAAAGGGAGCCTTAATCAAAGTTCTGGGTCCCAGGTCTCAGTATCTCCATTTACCTTGAGATAAATCCATTGGTGAGACCACCAACACACAGGCTGACAAATCACCGCAGTCAGGCACTCTGTGCTGGGCCTTATTGGCCTTTCTTTAAGTGGTCTTACCCTTCACTGAAAAGGATGGGGCTTGTCAAGCAAGCCCAGATTAAAGTTAGACAAAAAGAAATGATTTGTTATTAGAAAACACCCATTGTGAATCTCTAAAAAGGAAACAAATATGTATGAGAGCTGGGCCACCAGGCTTTACTCAGGGAGGAAAGGCCACTTGAGAAGAATGGGGAGCGAAAGGGAGCAAGCTATGGGGACTTTTCACAATGTGGTGGGGGGAGGTGCTATTATACTGCCAGAGACAGCGGGGTATTTGGGATTAAGCGCAAGCAGACATCATCATTTAGGAGCCAGGAAATGTTTAGTGCTTTTTTCTTTCCCCAACACAAGTGGGGTGGGGGCAGGAGGAAGGGACAGATAATGGCAAAATAGTGAGCCATGCTCTTCGATGTGTTCCACATGCAGAGAGACTCAGTCCTGGCTGGGAGCTAGCAAGGTCTGCTGGGGAATGGAGCAGGTGGATACAGGAGCACATAAAAATCTGCAGTGAAACTCAAAGTATTAACACTATTCTTTATCAGATATAACATTTAACATAAAAAGATTTTCAGATCGCTTACATCTGAATGAATAGTAAAAGTGCAATATTTAAATGATTTTTGATTCCTATTGTCATATTAAAAACCTGATTAAATTAAGAATGGGTAAAGCCATTAAAACAAGAAATTCAATGGTAACCTGAATTTTTTTATATTAACATTGATGCCAAAGAGTAAAATTTGAAGACCCTCATTTTGATCACAATCTATACATTTATAGTTGTGAAAGCAAGAGTGTTAGGTATGAAAAGAGATATTCAGAAAGCTATCCTTTGTATGTATTTGTTCTCAGCATGTGCCAGTTAATCTGTATGTGTTTGCATGGCAGTGTGTGTGGCTGTTCATTGCCGATCAGTATGATATTGAGACTCCCCCAGTGGACAATGCATCCACAAGACAAAAGCATTTGTGTTTCCATTATGGTGGTGTTAATTTCAAATGTGTATTAATCTCATGCAGGGGAAAATCCGCTCAGGCAAAGTCTTGCTTGAAGATGCTACACAGGGGAGTCTTGGCAAGTGAGGCTGTTTGTCTACTGAGGGCTCTAGCCATCTGTGCAGTCTCTCTGAGTGAGGGATGATAACAGGTAGGCTTGAAATAGGTGAGAAAACAACTTCCTTAAAGGCTATGTGGAAAGCAGAGCAGACAAGATCAAGAGGTGCGTGACTGAGGCTGGTCTCTGGCTGCCATGGTCAGCTGGAAACTCATATGAGGTCAGGTGCAAAGTTATTTAAAAACACAGAGAAGATGCAAAAGCTGAGCAAATGTTTGCTTAAGAGAAACTCATTGCAAACAGTCATTCTAGAGCTGGGTAAATATGAGGGGACCCATCTAACTGTGTTTACCTAAGAAATTTGCACCCAGTAGTTTAAGATGAGGAGGACGTAACTCAAAAAGGCTCTGTTTGTTTTATCTGGGTTACTCAAGGATCTGAGCTCTGGGTGGAAAAAAGTTTTCATCACTGTTTTGTCCATGCATCATTTTGGATCCACCAACTTTCACTCATGCCTATCCCCTTCGAACAGGATCTGTCATAATGTAAAAACACAAATAACTGTTCAGTGGAAGGACACAGGCCGTAATTAGGAAAGCTCCTCTGTCCTCTCAACTGTTTCAGCAGCCATGGGATAAAGTGATTTGTTTGACATTGGTATGGGAAAAGGTGTGGTGACAGAAAATCTCTATGTTGCTTAATTATGTGTTTTCCATTGAGTCAGCCATCCAGTTTATTTCAGGTTAGTCACAACTTTGTACAACTGGTGAAGATTATTTTGGTGAAAAAAAGAAGGTAGGGGAAAAAAGGAGAGGGTTAACCACCCTAACAGAATCCACATTCTGTAGCCCCTTAGCTGGCTTCCAGTTTCTTCCTTGCTTCTCTAGAGCAGCTGTAAGTACCCTGCGCTATCCTTAACTTGCTTAAAATGCTACATGGGGCAAAGGGGTTATTCTTCTGTGACATTCTTTATCATTGGCTATTCATTTTTGAAAGGTCCTTTTGTCAAGGTACATTTTAAATACAAGCATGTTGAGGTATGAGGGAAAAAAATGGAGGGAAGGAGGGGAGGAGCTTAGGTCAGAATGCAGATGGAATGCCAAGCTGAGAGCACATAGGAGGTGCTATAGTTAGTAATGTTTCCATGAAGAGTTCCTCTCCCAGCTGGCACTTGACTGTGCACATTGGCCTACAGATCTGGCCACTCTTATTTTTGGGTGCTGAGAAAAAAGTGAATGGTAAGTTACTAGGTATAATCAATTCTAATCGACTGAATGGGGATTCACAGCATAACCGAACATAAAAAAGATAAATATTTAAACCATATACCTTAATTGTAATTACATTTAAGACAGGCCTTACAAACCCACAGCGGCAAACACTAACATAGATCCACTTGCTTAGTATTGATTTCATTACACTGAAATCTTATTTCTGTGTATTTAATGTGAACCAGTCAAACCTCAGCACATTCAGCTGAAAGTAATAAAAAGGACATAAACACACGAAAAATGTAAACAAGAGCGATTTAATGAATTTGCGGCAATGATGAGTTTGGTCTGGTGGAAAATTACAGATGCAAATAAGAGTATTTGTGTGTAATTTACAAATGAGCAGTGACTCACAGGATGCGATGGGCTGAGCGTTACTGCAGGTCTTGCCACATTTACTCCAGTCTTATTAGCCTGTAAACCATCTGATTTTTGGCTCATTGTATTCGTATGATTACATTTTTCCACACTGTCAATGAAAATATGTGAGATGTTATGTTACACCCTATTGATTGCCAGTGTTAATTAAAAAATTTAATTAAAGTTTTTTAATGGTGTGTATTTCACTTGTGATAATAGTATAAAGATGAACATTGGGATTATAAATCTCCTCTTTATTTGCGACTACCAGCCATCAACAAATACAACAGTGTACATAAAATTTTACTAACATTGATTTCAAAATATTAACATTACTTTAACATCAAAGATGTATTATTCAATTTAAAACTACAAAGCATAAAATCCAAGAGCTATAACTCAGTTAATGAACAGGAAAAGTCCATTACAAACCTATCAAAATCTGAATCATCTGATCCACACAAATGGTTTAAATATAACTTGAATAATTTACTTTAACTGTTCAAGTCTTTTTTCAGCAGTGTACACTATTTACTGAACCTGTAGGTTATTAGATGGATGGGTAGATAGATTGATGGGCAGAAAAGCTAAATACATAATTAAATTAATATAATGACATGTCATCCTGTTTTGTGTGTTCTTTACAGTACATAGCTTACGTTTACAAATACTTAGTAGCTGCTATTTAAATACTGTCATGAAAAGCCTACAGTTTCTCACAGTAACAGATGGCTCCTGATTCTCTAATAAAAACGTTTCAATTTAGTGTCCCATGTACAGCATAATTGTTTGAAGAAAAATAAAACGCATTAAGTTCTACAACGGTCTGAAAAATCTATTTCAGGCAACTTGATTTTCTTTATTCAACAGCAACAAATTAAAGTCTGTAGTTGAAAGTATATAGTTTAACAGTAAAAGCTAATAATCTGGTCACAATGAAGGGAAAAAAATGAAGCTGTTTATATATGTCATTCAAGGAAGCATTGCATAATGGCAGGCTAGAGTTGAGGGGGTGATTAAATTAGCGTACTTTTTAATGGTCTAAGATTAATAAAGAGCCAGAAAGTGAGACTCTAATGATTGAAGTTTGGTGGGGTGCTGTGAGATGTGCTGCGAGCTCTGCCCTAGGACACCAGACCCTCCCCCCCCGTGTCTGTGCCTGCTAAGCTCTGCACTGGTTAGTGAAAAGAGCATTTGGGACAAATGTGCTCTCAATGGGGAAGCACCATGGGAAGACTATTTTCCCACTGCAAACGGCCAGCCCACTTGGGACTCAATAATGTGCTCATCATTGTTAGGTACAGGTTCTTTGTTTGCCATGTTGTTTTAAGGCTTGAACCTTCCCAATGAAGACCATTGTTGAGCCTTTTACTACCCCAACACCCCTCAGATAATGCAAAACAAGGTGATGTACTTAAAGTTCACCTTGTTCCACTATTTTAATACCTCATTGTGTCTATTCATTATACATTAATCACACATGTTAGTTTATTCACTTATATGCATCCTGTATGCTTGAGCAAGACCAGATCTGTTATGTGAAGTCTTACCATGACCCTTATATTTACAGGCCAGCTACACCAGTTTATAGCCCATGCACAACGTTCTTCTGAGAAGAAATGTCTTGAGGCATAACATTATTGGTGAGACCCATAAACACCTCCCAGGCCTATAAGTGAACAGACTGTGGTGTCCTCTTTATGGGCTGACTTCTCACCAGCCACACTTATACCAGACACTTTGGTTCGAAAGGCCATGCCCTCACTGCCTTATCCTCTGAGGTTTTATAACCTAGGGGCAGTGTACAACATCACAATTACACTTTGGGCAAATTAAGGTCACTGCATTGATTTCATATTTGTCATTATATAAGAAGCACTCAGATTCTCAAGCCGAGTATGTCCCATATGTAGTCGTGAAATATATATTAACAACACGACTGCATGCATACATTTTTCATAAATACAAGCTCTGTTTTAATTAATTGATTATCACTATATCAATACAAATAGTTCTGTATGTCAGTAGGCTGGCCATGTATTTTTTAAGTTTGGATTTTCACTCAACACTTGTCAAAGGTCAAAGGCATCAGGGCCCTTTGTTGGATATTAATTAAGCGCTGAACTTGTTCTCTTTGGACCCAATATCTGTTATGAGATTGACAAAAGGCAGTCACCAGCACATTTCAAAAGTGGGTGATTCATAACAGGCTAAAAGGTCATGTCGGGTGACATGTTAGTATTTCACTTTAACTCAGATTAAAGATTTTTAGAAAATGTGGAGGGGGGATATGACTCAATACCACATGGACCGCCCTCCTTACTGAGCAGTGTTTCCATGATTTCTAGGAAATCGATAGACAGAAACTGAGGATGATGCTCACGCTCACCGAGCACATACATTTCTTGCATTTATTCCTCTCCACCATGTCTATCACCAGCATTGCCAAGCTTTAAGTCTTTTTGTCAGTTCATTTATGTGATGCTGCATGCAACTATGTTGCTAAATCATTAGTTCTCATAGCAAAATGTGATTATAATAATTCTTGGTAAAAACTAAATAATAAGGTTTTATTTTTGCAATATGTTGTTAAAGATTTAAATAACTGAATGTTTCACTGGAGCTATTCATGGTTACTAATACGGCAGCATAGTGCTATGTTGCAAAGTTTCTAGTCTGAATCCCGCTTCTGCTGTATTGCCATTGTTCAGGGTATATACTAGAAACTGCTCCAGTAGAAGTACTCTGCCGTATAAACACGGTCATCAGTATGAAGCTAATCGTCTGATACTTTAAGTAGTGTCTGAAGGGTCAGATAGATAAAGAATAGCAATAATAATACCTAAATGCAGCTATGTTTTATGTAAGTTCAGTGCATATTTTTGCAAGTTTGATCACTGTTTCAATTATTTACATTAAAATTTAAATACAAATGACTGAAATTGTGATAAAACTGTACATTATTCATAGTCATTTTATTCATTATTCATTTAGCGTGCACAATTTATTCTTTTCATTTTGGTGTACAAAACAACACAACAAAGAATACTGCATGAAAACAACATTATTCCAACCTTCTTTTATAGTCATGATTCGCAGTTCAGACTTGAAAAGTTATTGGAGCTGTTACATCTGTATATGATGACATGCCAATAAGTTACTGGATGTACAGCAAACAACTATTTCAGTTGGTCTGAAAGAATCGACACAAAGCACCACATTCATGCAGTATAAGAATGTAATAGCATAAAAAAATAATTTTTCATCTTTGTTCATACTTAACAGGGCATATTATAAAATTGTTTTCTCTATGACATTAATTTAGTTAAGGTAAACTATATGAGATGCATTCCACTTTGGAAAAGATACACTTGACGTAACATAACTGGAATCACTCACTGGTAAATATTACATTTCAAGGTGAGAAAGATCTAAAAATCAAAGATTAAAATTGTGATTTTCAACTTTTTTACGACTGAGTCACAGTCCTAACAATATGGTGGTTTGCTATTGCGTTTCAATTGCATGTGATGTTGTTTTTCTATTACCAAGAAGAATTGTAAGATTTAAAGTTGTTTAGAAGAAGTGACCCCGATTTACAGACTAGTGTCTGCAGCACTAACGCAGAATGCCAACACAAGCCTATCTCTCCTCTAGGGACACTGTCCTGTCATGTACTGACCATCAGGATGAATGTAAAGTCCCACCACTGGGATATGGAACAATTTGTTAGGGGCTGATTAACAGTAATATGAATGTAACTGTACACACACTCAGGGGAGTTGGTCACGGCCATAATTACTCCTGCTGAATGTAATGGGAAACAAATTTGAGGGATTATTGCATGTCATCTGTCTTTATTTACAAGTGGTAATGAGACTCCTTGTTAATCTGATGCAGGAGCTGAAAGGTCTGTACTTAGAGGCAGCAGCTTTTAAAATATACTAGAATAAATCAAATCTGGGCTGTTTTCTCCTTTATATTGATCTCCATAAGCTAAATGGAGGCATTCTACTGCAGTGCTCGTGGAATGCTTGGATCACTCAATTATAAAGAGCAAAAGAAATACAATTACAATGAGCTGAAGACTTTTCAATGCTCTTTTTTATCTCGTCAGGTTTCTGCGTTTACTTCTGCATTTATGTGTTTCTGTGTTTTGTTTATGGATTACTCTTGAATATTCTGAAATATAGCACATCTAAAGAGGGAGCTGGACCACTGCTCCCATTGTCTTACCCGTATGTTCCTGAAACAGCTGATATCAAAGCTGGATTAGTGTGACTTGTCCTTGTGAAGGATGTTAAACCATCCAGTAAGCATACAGACTTCTGCATGGTTTCATCTAAATGAGATGTCCAAAGAGATAATGGAAGCCCTGCCAGCTCTCTGTTTGGGTCTTTTCATGCCAATTAGAGTCTTTGATATAGTCACAGCAGATGCATCAATGACTCCAAGATGGCGTCTGATAATAATACCCTTTGCACAACATGTGGCCATGGTGTTAGAAGGCTTAGAGAAAGAAAGCATATTAGCTGATATATATAGAGT
Organism: Arapaima gigas; assembly: GCA_900497675.1. NCBI lineage: Eukaryota > Metazoa > Chordata > Actinopteri > Osteoglossiformes > Osteoglossidae > Arapaima > Arapaima gigas. The sequence continues at coordinate 165,543 of UFQX01000400.1, read as the reverse complement.
TTAAACATAATCCAATTATTGTTTTTTGCCCATGAATGAATTCTCCTCACATAAAGCAACAGCAGTGTGCAATACAATGATAAAAATCATGATCAATGGATTTATGAATGCATATTAACAGGCTGCATTTGTTACCTTTTTCTGAGGACAACAAACTTTTCACCTATGTAGAAAAAGAAAAGTGCTGACATTATTTGAGAGTATAAGGCTGTATTCATTAAATAAGATCAGTGTAGGAGATGGGTCTCTGAACCCTCCAGCAGCCCCCTCTACTGGAGACATTGTTTTCTGCCCCAAGTTGGACAAGTAAGTGCCTTAATCCTAGAAAGGTGAAGTCTGCTAATGGCATTAATGAAGTGTGACAACAATATGGGGCATTCTTGACCCGCTGAAATGCCTGAAATTGGAGTAACGATTAACTACCGTTGCTGTACTTCCAGGCAAATGGCTGGCCCGTGACACAAGGGCCCAGTGTCCAGGTTGCTTGGGGTAGGGGGCATCCCAGGGCAGAGGGGAGCAGTGCAAGGGGGCTGTTTGCTGCAT